>BSBM01000370.1:22907500-23507500 GCA_027924585.1 Larix kaempferi
CTGACCAAAAATTCTTAGGTTGGGGATCTTTAATGGAAAACTAGTCCATTAGTATGACGAAAGTTCAAGATTTAATTTCAGTTTAATCGAATTTTCACGTCCAAAAGGAAACTTTATGGATGTATGGACAATGTCACAAAATTTCATTCGACATGGCAAGCTCCCAAAATTAATGAAAATTTACAACTTATTTAAACTCACATAATCATCGCATTAATTTATCGGTTGAGTAACATTAACTCCAGCGGTGACGTATGTTAGAAATTAGTTTCCAATATGCACCCGCTCCTCTTCTCCGTGATGATATGATTTGCCCTCATATATAATTTCGGTATATTTTTATGAACTAAAGATAGATCAATTTCAGAAGAAATAATTTAGAATCAGATATCAACCTTATATTTCTATGAAAAATGTAGACTTTCAAATAAACACACTAAAAATGATAAATAGCGAATGAAAAGCTTTCACCTGAGCAGAGCAAGATCTCCGCATCCATATGGGCAGCTTGGCATAAATAGACGTTTTTATTATTCATTATCTTAGCTCCAAAAATTCTTTGGAGATCTGTGGGAAATCACGAACAACAAACAAGAAGTGAATAATATTTCATCTAAGTCGTAAAAGAAAATAAACTTCTTTCTTCACTTGACGAAAACGAATAACGTGTGAAGTGAATTGCAGAGTTTTAAGTAAAGAAGAACAAGATCCTGAGGCACCCATCTCGGCAGCTTGGCATAAATACTAGTTTTTTAGCTCCCATAATTCATTTTTCAAAGGGTTCACGATCCATTTCCTCAGGATGGCAAATTGTGCGAAATATGTTACATTTGGTAACAACCCGAACGAATAATAATAATGTACAAAATGTTCCAATGAATCGGAGGAATGGTGGTCAAAGAATAAATTCCGAATTTGTTTTGTTTAGTTTGCGAGCAAAGAACATGATAAAAGTGTACAGTGGAACACTACGATGAACACAAAATAAAACCTCCCGGGAAGAATGTACCTACAGAATCTGTAGAGCACAATATCCCATCCCCTTTGTCTGTATGTTTTTTTCTCCAGGCTCTCGATCCTTTAAAACTGAGATTACACAATGGAGAAGTCACTTTCTATATTTTATGATGTTTTATAAATTATTTAGATTTCTTTCTCTTATTTAGTATCCATTTTAAAATATGTACAATTTTATGATAATGAATAACAAAATTAATAAATATAGACTTATTCTTAAAAACCCTAATCAAGTATAATAAATCACAGTTATATTATTGCATTATTGCATTGGAATTTAGTAAATAGACATTTGCCATAGCATAGATTAGAGTTTGAATAACTTGATTTTATGTATAGTTATGGAATTTGTGAAACTAAGTAAATGACATGTGCATATCCAAAATTTATTTACTTTTTAAATCAAGGTGCATTCAAGGTATATGGTCAATAAAATATTGGTCATAAACTAAACAACCATTTTTCCTGCCTTAATAGGAGACAATAAAATGTTCTACATCTGACTTTCCCAAATGTATTTGGATGTACATCTGCTTAGACTGTTTCTTTATCAACTTCCTTCTTTTTGCAATAGCATAGGACTGCAATGTCAAAAACATTACCATCTAATAGCTCTGGTTTATTAAATGAATCATATTCTTTTCTTACAAGTTACTTTCTTTTTTATTTAAGATTTTTTTTTTATAATTGATTTTATTTTTCATGTAACTTTGCCCTTCTTATTAGCCTTTTATACATTATATTTCATATTTAATAAATTTAAAAAATAAAAACTAAAACTTATAAAAAAAATAATGATGATGATGAAAAAGGGATGAATCCCTTGTGGTATAAGCCTTTTTCCTTTTTTATCTTTCATATTTTAAAAAAGAGTTTCTCCTCCCTGGATTTCATCTTTTTCAATCGATTTAAAATAGATTATGACTAATTGTACAATAGAAGAAGATGAAAGTTTTAATACAACATTTTAGCTTGATAATTTTATCAAATTTATCATATCAATAGATTAAAAGAAAAGCAACACCACTTGTTGAAATAGTAGGAATCATTTCCTCTTTTCTTGATTTTGTATGCCATCATGATAGGAACAAACAAAGGCCTACAAGTGGATTGATTGACTTATTTTCTCAATGCGTCCAATTCAATTTTGCAAATACTGTATTTAACAGACCCAGTAGTTCATATGATCTAAGACATACAGGGCTAAGAAATAGACACAGCAAAACATTAAAGATAAAGACAATTACCTGCATATTCACATTATCAACTATGTTCACTATTAGCTGTTGTTAATTGTTGTGCATGTCTGCCTCCTACCTGTCGAGGAATTGAACTGCATAAAATATGACCACCCAATTATATGTGTGATCACTTTCTATCTAGAAGACACTTGAATCAAATTAATAGTGTCTTTTAATTTTGGATTCTCATAATTATTTTAAAAGCAAATAAGAAGTTTGCAGTAGGCAATCGTAACTGTAGAACAACTAAGAATCCCAAATGCCAATATAAATTATCTCCAATATGGATGTAAGAATATCCAGCTAAAATATTTAACAAGTTCACAAAAAAGGATTCAGAGTCAGCATTGGTTACGAGAGATGATAATAACAACAATAACGTATATATCTATATATATGAACACGAGGTTTCATGCACAGTTATCAAATGACACAGACAGTCTAATCTCTTATGCGCGCGAAACACATCAGGCTCTCATTTCCTGCACTATATTGAAGTATGTTTTTTGAATCAATTCAAATCAGCTCCAGACTTCATATTTCAGTCCATTGCAGAATTAACAGGGAGAAAACCTGACAAGCAAAAATAACAAATATAAATGTACAAATTTAAATTCACAAGGAAACGCAAAGATAACTTGCCATATTTATAAGTGTTAGCTGCACTGAACATGGGTTGGTCTAAACTAGAAATAAGCATAACGATGTTAGAAATATAGGAACAGAAGGTTTCGTGCGCAGAAGGATGACACGGCCCTCATACATCTCAAGTTGAGTGAATGAAGACGATATATAATGACCGTGCCATCTCTTTTGCGCGGGAAACACAGCACGCCCTCCTCTTCTACACGATGATCTCATCTACTCGCTCTCTCTCTTTCTCTGTACTGCATCTACACATAGATATAAGCATGGAAACTCAAAGATATCTTCCTATATTTATATGGAAAAATTCCAGTATGGATAGAATTTTGGCGGACTATATACCAGTCTACAACTACTACCTTATGCCAGTCAATTCTGTGACAGTAGAGAATATGCGCAATCGAATCTCTATCTTGCTACGATTTGGTTCGACCGTCGAATATCAACGTGAAGATTTGGTTTATTGGATCGGAGGACCATGCAAGTAGCTTCGACAGTTCTAAACTTCTTGGCATAATTTCATCACATAATTATTTCTGGATTAGAACATCATATTCCATTCCACTTCTTAAACTTAAATTATATTTAAAACAAGAAACGGATTTGGTCAAATCCATGACTTGACGTTACGTAGCGTGGTCAATAAAAGGAGGCGGTCCAAAAGGTCAGTTCTCTCGAGTTGTCTTGTACCAAATAAAGCTGTAACTAGAAAAGAAAAGTCTTAGTACCAAATAAAGCTGCCCTAGGCATGACTAGAAAAGAAAAAGTCATATATATGATTTATGTCGTTTAAGTGAAATAGTAAATGCTTTTCACATGGCAAAAAGAGAAAAAAGTTGGAAATGTGAAAAACTTTACCATCGTTGACTTGGTCAATGATTTTTCTAAGTATATGATAATTACAAAGTTCAAATTAATATAGGTTAATATATAATTTATATACATGATTGGGGATCAAATATATTGAGCAAAAATATATTTTTTAACTAAAAAAATATTAAAAATCTTTAATTAAGATGGAATTGATTCAGAGATAAGATGAGTCTATCCTCTTTTCGTCATCTATCATATAAAATTGTTGTTAATAATATCTCTATTATACAATCTTATTTCATATTATGTATTAATATATTTAATTATAACAATAAATGTCCTTTTGGTTGGGATTCATTTTATTTTATAATATATGTATTATCATATATTTATTTATAACAATAGGTGCTCTTTTGGTTGGAATTCATTTTATATTTTATATTTATACATATATTTTTAATAATTTTACTTTATTTAAATTTTTTATTATAAGTTTTTTGGAATTTTTACATAATATAATTATATTAATTTATAATATTTCATATTAATATATATATAATGTTGTTTTTTTTTTAAATTTTAGTATATTTATGAAACTTATTCATTTTGAAATGTAATCCATTGGTATTTTATATAAATTTAATTTAATATATTTTACATAAATTAGATATTGAAATATTTTAGTTAGATAAAATAAATTTTTTAATATTTTTTAAATACAAAATATTAACTTTATATTAAATTTGGAAATATTTTTTAAATGATCTCTACTCATAAGAAGATAATCAATTTATAGATGGAATTGAAAATAAAAGTTTAATAAAATTATAAATTACCATCTTATTAATAGATCAAATGAATACATCACAAAAGTGAACTAACATCTATTTCTGAACTTTTTGAAAATGTCAATAATGTTGGTAAAAAATAATATAGAAAAGGTTTGCACAAAAAAACATCCATGGAAGACATTTTTACATGTTGGTGAGAAAAAAGTACCCTGTTGTACAACATTAAATGTTGTGGCAAATGCTTTGTTGGCCATCACAATGATCATTCAATGTTGCACAAGGAAATGTTTATTGCTTCTACGATAAACTTACAAAGAGTACCCTGAAATGTACACATCCTCATCGAGTTTACAAAGAAGTACCATTTAAGAAATACACATCTCAAAATGCTTGGAGAAAAGAGCATCAAAGGGATGATCTTTTACAAAGAAATGTTAAAGAAGTTTAAATATCATTTTATGAAAGAAATGTGGTGATAGGAGTGAAGTATCTAAGATATAATTATTTCAAAATTAAGAAGTTTAAAATGCATGGACTTTTTTGGGAAGTTGTTAATATAATATCTTTTTCAAAATTGTATTTTTTTTTAATATTATTTACTTATAAAAATGTATGAGAAAATTATAATGATAATGTTTTATAATTAAAAATATTGTACCATATAATATTTTACAAAATAGCGGATCAATAAGGACTTTTGAGAGATGAGTGCGACTAGGCTGAGTGTTTCGTGAGGTTGGCGCAGGTTCTGTGGGCTTTGTTTAGGGCTGAACCGTAGGTGGCCCTGGTTCTATGGACTCTGACTGCCTTGAGGAGCGCAGGAGGCAGCTTGACGCATCCTTCAAGGATTTAGTTGCTGCTAGTCCTCCTCCTTCTTCCCCCAAGTCTTCATCTAGGGATGGGTTTGTCAAACGGGCAGATGCCTCCAAGATTCAGATCATGTCGACTGCTTCTAGAATGAAATCCCTGGCTTTAAGCGATGGAGGATTGATTGGGAAGTTCACGTGCATCTGGCCATCGCCTAAGTCTATGGATTTTTGGGTTAAAAAAAACTAGATTCCCTTGATCACTGGAAGCTTGCAACATTGTTTCTGTGGGAAGGGCTATTTCACCTTTCTATTTGAAAACACGGGATCTCATTTTCAGAAGCGAACCTTACTTCAAGGGCCCTATAGGTCTTTATCTAAATCGCTGGTGTTTATCCTTTGATCTGGACAAGGACATTCTCTCTGCAGTGCCTGTTTGGGTTCGCCTGCCCCATCTCCCACTTCACTGCTAGAATGATGAATCTCTTCAGACGATAGGTAACTCCCTCAGCAAATACATAGATAAGGTTGAACCTAAAGGACCACTATTCTCCTGTGCACGGATCTGCGTGGAGGTGAATCTGTAGAAGGGGTTACCTAAGATGGTTAATCTTTGTATGGATGGATGGGAATATGAACAAAAAGTAGATTATGATCAATTTCCATTCAAATGTAAAAAATGTCACGAATACAGCCATTTCATTAAAAACTGTCCACAAGCAGCACAAGATACTCGAGAGAAAAATCAAGATGAGGGATGGCAACAAGCGAAGAAAAGTAAGAAAATTCCCAACCCTAGTTCAACGGAAAAGGAAACTCATCCACAAAGGGGTGCAGCACCTCCTCAGGTGGAAAGAGAAGCCACAACAAGCAATCCATTCATAGCCTTAAATGTTGAGGAAGCGGAAATCATTATGGAAGAGGAACAATCTCTTGAGAAGGGGGAAGAGCTCCAGGATGCAGTAAAAAATAGCATAGACTTCACCCATGGAGAAGAGACCTCTGATCATGTGTTTGAACTGCAATCACTAGGTGGATCCTTGGTTGAAAAAGTGAAAAATGGCAAAGCCACGGTAGTCTGCTCATCCCTAGACTCTTCCTCAAAAGGAACTCAGGAAGAAGTAGCCCCACCACCAAAAACTCGAGGAAGGAAATCGCAGAGCTATCTACGTGAATAGGAAGCAGAGTGTGAGATGGATCTGGGAAGGCAGAGAAGCATAGAGGAAACTAATCTTCTTCAAAATACGAAAATCCTAGGTAAAGCAGATGGAAGGACAAAGGCAGGGCCTCGATCAACCAAGAAGTAATAAAGATTGTCTCTTGGAATCGCAGGCATCTAGGGGGAGCAAGCAAAGTAGAAGCAGTCAAAGACATCATCAAAATTGAATGTCCCGATATCTTGCTTGTCCAAGAGACAAAAATGAGTGATGTGGAGATCTTATCCCTTTCACAACACTTCTGGAAAAACAGTCACGGGGCCGCCATGAGTTCCAAAGGTGCTTTAGGAGGATTAGCATCTATCTTCTCTAGTAAGTATGGCATAAAAAACATGAAAAAAAATTAGCATTGGATATTGTCTAAGTTGTAGGAGAAAAACAATCAAAATAGCTTATATATTTGCAATGTTTATTTTAACACCCCCAAAATAATAAACATTTTAATTATTTCTGTTGTTAAAAGAATATTGAGAACAATTATTCTTTTATTATTTTGATTGAGAAGTCAAAATGAAACAAATTGTATTGAAGCTATTATTTTTATTTAATATAATAAAACAGGAGACAAGAATGGATCTAGCTGTTGAAGAGTGTCTACTGAACTACTTGAGGAAAAAGACAAGTGTCAAGTACTGTTAAAGATGCAGGAGGCATCATCCCTAAATATCAAGTCACCACTCCTAGTTGAGTGCTAAAGAGCAAGAGGCTGATAAATGACCAAGTCCTAGGCAAGCTACTATAAAAAGTAGGTCCATGAGTAGCAGGAGGCTAGCATTGGACAGGGATCAATAATTGTAATGCAAGAGATGGCGTTTCAAGGATTTGTGCTCAGATAGTTCAGCAGATGAGCTTGGGGGTTCTGGAGCTTGACTGCTCCGGGAATTTGTTGGAAGGAACAACGAAGCCATTCTTGTTTTCCTAGTGTTGGTGTTAGGTTTTATTCTATATTATATTTCTTAAAGGAATGATTACCTCTGTTATGGATATGTAGTACCTTATTCTGAAAGTTAAGCTTTACTGAAGTACCAGTTTATTCATGCATGCCGTAGCATAGAAAATATTTATTCACAATTTTCATAGGAAATCACAAATTTGATCGATAAGTTATTGGGTGTTTTATTACCTTAAATTTTAGTAGTATTTGGTTTTAACATTTGAGGATTTCTCCTCTCAGATTGTTCCCAAATTTTGATGCAGGCATAGACTCATTCTTTTCTTTATATATATATAGATCCATTCTTTCTGTTCCTTTAGAAGTTTAATATACATATAATCCATCGCAATTAAATTGCGCAGCTTTGAGTTATAGTCTATTTCCAATCTATAGCGAGAATAATTCATTTTGTTTCCAAAATTTTTAAGATAAGTCAGGAAGACCTAAATTTTTTTTTTTACAGTAAAAGATTGCTGAGAAATGGATAAAATAGCCTAGTTTGTCTTCATTAAAATAGACAAATTGTGTCTGAAGTCTTCTCTGAAAAATAAAAATAAAAATAAAATAAAAAGAATAACTGTGCTAAAATTCACCTTTTGTTTCCAACATCACAATATAATAATTACTAAAGGATAATATAAAGATTTCCGTCTTATATTTAGTAAGATTTCTGGGTTAAGTAAAACAATCAACTAATTTGCACGAACAAGCTAACACCATTACTCTAAATTTGTTTCTCACAGAATAACCTTTTTTTTTACTAATTCTAACCCTAATGCTTGCAACCCAAAACATAATTTAGAAACCCAACCGAAATCTTCTATTCCAAGAAGGCTGTCTTCGTAAAAAAAAATTAATTACTCACACCTATGGGAAAATCGCTTAGATCCTAAATAACACTTATTATTTAATCTTATGAAATTAATGGACAGTCTTTATTTTCTTTTTAACCGTAAAAGAAATTGTTTTATAGCATTGGAGTTCTTTAAACTATTCACGAGGCTCGATTTACTCTTTAGGGTTTATTCATAACCATTTACAAACGCTTACTGTAGGAGCCAAGGGCTTGATAAATTCACACTAGTTTATAGTCTTATTTTAAAGAATACCCAAATCCTTTCCTCAATTTATTTTTTTACAACTGAAAGGCACTGTGGCTAAGCAGACATCATCCACATTCAAAGAAAACGCTCCTGTAACTTACCCTACTGTAAAGAGAATCACACATATTTTTTTTAGGAGTTTTTTCTAGTTAGCTAAATCTCAAAACCTAAGAAGAAGATTATGTGTTTTTCTAGACAAGAACTTTCTGTTTAAAAAAAAATATAACTCTTTACAAATTCAGAATTTAGTTTAACGCAAAATTTGTCACTTAAAAGCCCGAGTTAAAATTTATATGGTAGCAAGGATTCAGCCCGTAGTCTAAAAATAAATAAAGAATTAAAATAGTTACATTGGGTGAAACCCCAATTTCAGAATAACAAGCCAGGCTCAGTTATATCCAAACGCAGAAGCCACAGTTTTTTCTTCGCGACCTAACTCATGGATAATCAAAACTTACTTTAAGTAAACATTATAGTCGAATTGGCAAAAGTCGTGTCTCCTTCAGAACTCTGGAGTTTGCCAAGAAACTTAAATACCACAACCTATTTCTGATGTTATTATCAACAGGGGAAAAACTCAACTAGCACAACATCCAACACCTAAAGTCCACCAAGGCCTCGTTGAGTAGAACCGAGACTTACATGGCAGAGGATTCTATGACATGTTCTTTAGTTGAACCTTTCGTCACCTTCACACCATTCAGGTATCACAACGCCAAAACCCTATCAAACTGGTTTTTGTTAGATAAGTTCTGAATTGTTGAAACAAATTAAACATTGTAAATAATAATAATAATAATAATAATAATAAAGAAGGAAAGAATCATACCATTGCATACGAGTTTCATGGCCGACACTGAGGGTTAATGATCCAAGCTAGGATTGCGCCACCTTACCGAAACCATAGGAAACTTGGTGCAAAGGGGTGTCGAGTTTTTACACTATGCCATGGCTGCCAAGGAAGGAGCACGGCTCTCCCCTCCTCTTCACCTCTCACAGTCCAAATGAGGCAAGAACCCTCAAGGAGGGTTTGTCTTTCCAACACAAGCGTGCGAGCACGTTATCACCATAACTAAGCCAATTGTTTAGCACCTTTTCTCCTTAGCAACTCATTGTATAGTTTGGTTTAGTATTTCTTCACCTTGGTACAAGAGTTTTTAATCGCCCTTTTTATCCCATACCTTACCTTATCTTAATGAAGGGTCCATCTTCGAGAACATTTTCCTCATGGTTTGGAGTTACCCGTTCAAACTTTAAGCTAGGTTTCCTTTATGTAGGTTGTCATTTCTTGGAGTAGGCCTTGGTCAGATACTTGTATCCTATATAAGAAGGTTTTCATTTTCATGCATTAGCTTTTTAGGCTAAGTAAGTCTCGAGATTGTTCAAAAGACCTTTGTGAGCTTAGGATTCTTGATCACATCCCTTTTAATTTAATCATCTTAAAACTTTGGTTATAACATTAAACAAGATGGTTGTGAGTAAGACATATCAACATGCAAAGCTTTGAATTCATAATATTAATGTAAATTTTTAGCATTTCATTTTTAGCTATGACAGTCATGGGTTAAAAACTCACAGCTAAGCGAAGCTCGACAAAATGATACTAAACACCTACACATAAGTCTATGTGATATATGGAAGGAAGCATGAATATCTAGGAAGTGTATCTAAGGGTTTGCCAATTAAATTAACCTCAATATTTTCTTTTCACATCAATTTACCTAGTTTTTCATTATATATATAAAAAAAATATTTTGCGTTTCGAGGGATTTTACATATGGTATCAAAGCTGTGCTACAGCACTTGGCCTAAGGTGGCTCAAAAAATTTCCGCTAAACTTTAAACTAATGTTATATTTTGTATTTGTTTTTGCACTGTTACTAATTTCAGGCATTAGGAAGCAAACTATGCTCTCCAGGAAGAAATGGCAGAGTTCGGGATGCCTGAAGAGACACCCGCACCGGAAGGTACTAGAGGAAACAGACTTTGGGTGCAGCTAAATGAAAGCAAAGATAATGTTGAGGAATTAAGGGAAGAGTTGAAACAAGTTAGGGAGGAAAATGAACGGATAATGAAGGCTCAAGAGGAACTGAATACTATCTTACTATACAAGATACATAGTAATGAGAAGGATAAAAATAAGGATGGAAAGGCAGCTACACACCCTAAACAAAAGGGGAGAAAGTTGAATTTTTCTAGCCATAGGACTGAAAAATCCAACGATGAATCATTAAAGCAAGAACATGAAGATTCCAACGAAAGCAATGACTAGCATAAAGGTACGAGGAAGTACAAATTGTATGAGGAGATTTTAGGGGAATTTAAGAAAATCAAACCCCCCATGCTTAATGGCAAAATGGAAAAAGGTGAAGAAGTTGAAGCCTGGTTATCAGGCATGAAGAACAATTTTCAGATATACAACTATTCTAATGAACTTAAGGCAAAAATGGCCATATACAACCTAACTGGAAAGGCTGATATATGGTGGAAGGACATTAAGAAAAAAGGAGTGGGGAGTGAATTGGAAGACATTTAAAAAGTTATTTAAAGAGAAATATCTTTAAGAGCAGTTTTACGAAGAAAAGCAAAAGGAATTCTATGAATTGAAATTGGGAACCATGAATATGAAAGAACTCAGCAGTAAACTTTTGAGTCTACTCCATTATGTCCCTTATATAGTTGAAGAAAAGCCAAAGATACAGTGCTTCCTCAACTGTTTTCCTACCCCGTTCAAGGAACGAATTGAATTTTATAACCCAAAGAAATTAGAAGAAACCATGAGGAAGGAGAACTACTGTTACGAACAGAGCAAAAATAGAAAGGAAAGTATGCCCAACTGGAATGTGAAGAAAAGGGATAACTTCCAGAGAAACAATAATCATAAATTTCATCGAAATATTGGAAGTAATTACAGGCGATATTAGGGTAACAACCACAAAAATTACAAACCCCAACCTCCTGCTATAAGAGAAAGAGAACCCTTTAATAAACATGCTGCTCAGAAAGATCCATTAAAGTGTTGGGAATGTGGTGACCCACATTATTTCAAGGACTGCCCTAAATGAAACAAAACTTGATGAAGTTCATTCTCTACAAGAAGCCATCACTGTTGGAGACATGGCGAGGAGCATGCCTAGAATCAATGCTGCACTAGAAAATCGACAGGTAGATCACCAAACATCCATGGTTGAAATTCCAGGTATGTTAAAGAATCATCCTATCTCTATATTAATTGATCCGGGTGCAAGTTTAATTTATGTAGCTCCCCGAATTGTAGAATTATGTAATCTAGTACTTGAAAATTTTGAAAAATCATGGTTGGTACAGCTAGCTACAAGTACTAAACGCAAGGTTACTAGTCATGTTAAGAATTGTGAATTTCTGATGAATGAGTTGAAAACAAGTGCAAATCTGAATATTTTACCTCTAGGTTCTTGAGATTTATTGATTGGAATGGATTGGTTAGAAGAGCAGAAGGTTATATTAAATTGTCTTGATAAAACTTTCACTTGCACAGATGCTTCAGGGAATATAGTTAAAGTAACATGAATTCCTAGAAAAACCACCCTTAGACAAATATCAGCTTTACAATTAAAAAGATCTAGAGGAAAGGGATGTAAGGTTTTTTCTATTTACATAATGGATAGTAGTGAATCTGAAAGTAAATTAAATTTAGAGGATATACCAATTTTACAAGATTTTAAAGATATATTTCCTAAAGAAATTCAGGAACTGCCTCCAAAAAGGGATATAGATTTTACAATTGATCTAATACCAGGAGCAGTACTAGCCTCTAAGTCTCCATACAGAATGAATGTAATTGAACTCACAGAGTTAAAAACTTAGTTACAAGAACTTTTGGATAAGAAATATGTTCGACCCAGTGTTTCCCCTTGGGGAGTGTTGGTTTTATTTGTAAAGAAAAAAGATGGAACCTTAAGGTTATGCATAGACTACAGGCAATTAAATAAAATGACTATAAAGAACTGATACCCCTTGCTTTGGATTGACGATTTATTCGATCAACTACAAGGGGCGACCGTCTTCTCAAAAATAGATCTAAGATCCGGTTACCATCAGGTACGGATCAAGGATGAAGATATCTTCAAAATAGCCTCCTGAACTCGTTATGGTCATTACGAGTTCGTTGTAATGCCATTTGGCTTAACAAACGCACCCGCAACTTTTATGAGCTTAATGAATAATATTTTTAACGACTATTTGGATAAATTTGTTGTTGTCTTCATTGACGACATAGTGATTTATTCAAAGAACGAACAGGAACACGAAGAACATTTAAGAACAGTGCTGAAAATTTTAAGAGAACAAAAATCGGTTGCTAAGTTCAGCAAGTGTGACTTTTATAAAGACAAAATTCATTATCTTGGACACGTAGTGTCTAAAGATTGAATCTCGTTCGACCCCGATAAAATTAAAGCTATCATGGAATGGCCAATCCCTAAAAATGTAACCAATATAAGATCTTTTATGGGAATGACGGGCTACTATCGAAGATTCATAGAGGGATTTTCAAAAATAGCCTACCCCATAACTTCGCTACAAAAGAAAGGGAAAATATTTGATTGGAATGAAAAATGTATGGAAAGTTTTAATAAACTAAAACATATTTTAACTACGGCTCCTATATTAAAAATTTTCGACCCGTTAAAAGATTTCATCGTATGCATTGATGCATGTAACGAAGGATTAGCCGGAGTATTAACTCAAGAAAACCATGTTATAGCCTACGAATCTCGGAAATTAAAGGATGATGAGAAAAACTATGCTACTCATGATTTGGAACTTGCTCCAATTATTCATGCCTTAAAAATGTGGTGACACTACTTAATGAGAAGAATATTTTTACTTATGTCAGATAACGTAAGCTTAAAATACTTATTTGACCAATATAATTTAAACGCTAGACAAGCCAGGTGGCTATCCTTTTTAAGAGAATACAACTTTGAAATAAAACATATAAATGGTAAAGAAAACAAGGTTGCAGACGCTTTAAGCCGTCATGCAAACTTGTTGTATGCAAGCAGTAATTACGAATCTGATCCGGAAAAATAGATTTTAAATGTGGAAAATTTTGATAAAGAATACCAGATTTTAAAGAAGAAAACTGTGGAAAATGAAAGTAATCAGTTAAAGACTGATTTCCGTACTAACGAAAGAGGTTTATTGTTGTTTAAAAGCAGACTTTACATGCCCAATTCTGTAGAAATTAAGCGAACTATTTTAAATGAATTACATAAGAAGCCTTATTCTGGGCACCCAGGGTATCAAACGATGATTACCATGGCTAGGAAGGATTTCTATTGGCCAAACATGAAAGGAGAAATAGAAGAATACTTAGCACATTGTTTAGAATGCCAGCAAGTCAAGGTTGAACACCAACATCCAACCGGATTACTGCAGCCATTACCCATTCCAAAATGGAAATGGGAAACGATCAGCATGGATTTTATAACCGGCTTACCAAGAAATTTCAGACAACATGATTCGATCATGGTTGTAACAGACAAATTAAGCAAAGTTGCTCACTTTATTCCTGTGAAGTCTACATATAAAGCTATTAACATTGTAGATATTTTTATGAAGGATATATTCAGGCTACATGGCATACCAAAGGTGATAGTCTCGAATAGAGACGCAAAATTTACAAGTAATTTCTGGAAAGCATTGTTTAAAGGTTTGGGAACTCAGTTTAATTTTAGCACTGCATACCATCCACAAACGGATGGGCAGACTGAAAGAGTCAACCAAATTTTGGAAGACATGCTGAGGATGTATGTTATGAACACACCCGGTAAGTGGGAAGACTATTTGCATTTAGTAGAATTTGCGTATAATAATAATTTTCAATTTTCCGCAGGTATGAGTCCATTTGAAGTTTTATATGGACGAAGGTGCAATACTCCAATCTCATGGAGTAGCCCAGCAGATAGGCTAATGTTAGGACCTGAACTATTAAGGGAAATGGAACTAACTGTGCAACAGGTACAACAAAATTCAAAACTTGCCCAAGACATGCAGAAAAGTTATGCTGATTTAAAACGAACTCCTAAAGAGTTCTAGGTGGGTGACCATGTTTACATAAAGGTAAAGCCTAAGAAAAGTTCCTTAAGGCTAGGTAAGTATTCCAAATTGGAACCTCGTTTTTGTGAGCCATTTGAAATTTTGGCAAGAATAGGTCCAATTGCAGACCAATTAGCCCCGCCACCTAATATTAGTGTGCATAATGTATTCCATGTTTCAACTCTGAAAAGATATATTCATGATGCCTCACACGTAATTGATTGGAATGCAATCCAGGTGGAACCGGAAGGAGAGTTCCAGGTGGGACCGGAACGTATTCTCGACAAGAGAGAAATCACTCTCCGGAAACGTATCATCGGACAAGTCAAGGTGCAACGGGAGCACCTTAGTCTGAAAGAAGCTACTTGGGAGCTAGAAAGCGATATGCGAGAGGGATATCCAAGCTGGTTCCAAGAAGAACTTATGGACGAATGAATAATCAATGTAACACCATCCTCGGTGTTACCTTCTAAGGGGAGGTGTATGTAACACCCCCAAAATAATAAACATTTTAATTATTTCTGCTGGTAAAAGAATATTGAGAACAATTATTATTTTATTATTTTGACTAAGAAGTCAAAATGAAACAAATTGTATTGAAGCTATTATTTTTATTTAATATAATAAAATAGGAGACAAGAATGGATCTAGTTATTGAAGAGTGTCTACTAAACTACTTGAGGAAAAAGACAAGTGTCAAGTACTGTTAAAGATGCAGGAGGCATCATCCTTAAATACCAGGTCACCACTCCTAGTTGAGTGCTAAAGAGTAGGAGGCTCATAAATGGCCAAGTCCTAGGTAAGCGACTACAAAAAGTAGGTCCATGAGCAGGAAGAGGCTAGCATTGCACAAGGATCAATAATTGTAACGCAAGAGATGGTGTTTCAAGGATTTTTGCTCAGATAGTTCAGTAGACGAGCTCGAGGGTTCTGGAGCTTGATTGCTCCGGGAATTGGTTGGGAGGAACAGCGAAGCCATTCTTGTTTTCCCAGCGTTGGTGTCATGTTTTATTCTATATTATATTTCTTAAAGGAATGATTACTTCTATTATGGATATGTAGTACCTTATTCTGAAAGTTAAGCTTTATTGAAGTGCCAGTTTATTCATGCATGTCGTAGCGTAGAAAATATTTATTCACAATTTTCATAGGAAATCACAAATTTGATCGATAAGTTATTGGGTGTTTTATTACCTTAAATTTTAGTAGTATTTGTTTTTAACATTTTAGGATTTCTCCTCTCGGATTGTTCCTAAATTTTGATGCACGCATAGATTCATTCTTTTCTTTATATATATATATAGATCCATTCTTTCTGTTCTTTTATAATTTTAATATACATATCATCCATCGCATTTAAATTGCACATCTTTAAGTTAGAGCCTATTTCCAATCTATAGCGAGAATAATTCATTTTGTTTCCAAAATTATTAAGATAAGTCAGAAAGACCTTAATTTTTTTTTTAGCAGTAAAAGATTGCTGAGCAATGGATAAAATAGCCTAGTTCGTCTTCATTAAAATAGACAAATTGTGTTTGAAGTCTTCTCTAAAAAATAAAAATAAAAATAAAATAAAAAGAATAACTGTGCTAAAATTCACCTTTTGTTTCGAGCATCAAAATAGAATAATTACTAAAGGATAATATACAGATTTCGGTTTTATAATTAGTAATATTTCTGGGTTAAGTAAAACAATCAACTAATTTGCATGAACAAGCTAACACCATTACTTTGAAGTTGTTTCTCACAGAATAACCTTTTTGTTTAACTACTTCTAACCTAATCCTTGCAACCCAAATCATAATTTAGAAACCCAGCCGAAATCTTTTATTCCAAGAAGGATTTCTTTGTAAAAATAAATTAATTACACACACCTACAGGAAAAACGCTTAGAGCCTAAATAACACTTATTATTTAATCTTATGAAAATAATGGACAGTCATTATTTTCTTTTTAACTGTAAAGAAATTGTTTTACAGCATTGGAGTTCTTTAAACTATTCGCCAGGCTCGATTTACTCTTTAGGGTTTGTTCATAACCATTTACAGACGCTTACTATAGGAGCCAAGGGATTAATAAATTCACACTTATTTACAGTCTTCTTTTAAAGAATACCCAAATCCTTTCCTCAAATTCTTTTTTTACAACTGAAAGGCACTGTGGCTGAGCAGACATCCTCCACATTCAAAGAAAACGCTCATGTAACTTACCCTAGTGTAAAGAGAATCACACATATTTTTTTTTAGGAGTTTTTCTGGTTAGGTAAATCTCAAAACCTAAGAAGAAGATTCTGCATTGTTCTAGACAAGAACTTTCTGTTTAAAAAAAATACAACTCTTTACAAATTCATAATTTAGTTTAACACTCAAATTTTGTCACTTAAAAACCCGAGTTAAAATTTATACGGTGGCAAGGATACAACCTGCAGTCTAAAAATAAATAAACAACTGGAATTAAAATAGTTACATTGGATGAAACCCCAATTCCAGAATAACAAGCCAGGCTCAGTTATATCCAAACGCAGAAGCCAAAGTTTTTGTCGCGATCTAACTCATGGATAACCAAAACTTACTGTAAGTAAACATTACAGTCGAATTGGAATAAGTCGTGTCTCCTTCAGAACTCTGGAGTTTTCCAAGAAACTTAAATACCACAATCTATTTCTGATGTTATTACTGACAGGGGAAAAACTCAACTAGCACAGAATCCAACACCTAAAGTCTACCAAGGCCTCATTGAGTAGAAATGAGACTTACATGGCAGAGGATTCTATGACATGTTCTTCAGTCCAACCTTTCGTCGCCTTCATACCATTCAGGTATCACAATGCCGACACCTTAAAAATTGGTTTTTGTTAGATATGTTTTGAATTGTTGAAACAAATTAAACATTGTAAAACAAAAATAATAATAAAAGAAGGAAAGAATCATACCATTGCATACGCGTTTCATGGCCAACACTGAGGGTTAATGATCCAAGCCAGGATTGCTCCACGTTACCGAAACCATAGTAAAATTTGGCGCAAAGGGGTGTCGAGTTCTTATAGTATGCCATGGCCGCCAAGGAGGGAGCATGGATCTCCCCTCCTCTTCACCTCTCATGGTCCAAATGAGGCAAGAACACTCGAGGAGGGTTTGCCTTTCCAACACAGGTGTTCGAGCATGTGATCACCATAACTAAGCCAGTTGTTTAGCACCTTTTGTCCTTATGAACTCATTGTATAGTTTGGTTTAGTATTTCTTCACCTTGGTCCAAGAGTTTTTAATTGCCCTTGTTATCCCATACCTTACCTTATCTTAACGAAGGGTCCATCTTCGAGAACATTTTCCTTAGGGTTTGGAGTTAGCCGTTCAAACTTTAAGCTAGGTTTCCTTTATGCAGGTTGTCATTTATTGGAGTAGGCCTTGGTCAGATACTTGTATCCTGTATAAGACAGTTTTCATTTTCATGCATTACATTTTTAGGCTAAGTAAGTATTGAGACTATTCAAAAGACCTTGGTGAGCTTAGCATTCTTGATCACATCCCTTTTAATTTAATCATCTTAAAACTTTGGTTATAACATTAAACAACATGGTTTTGAGTAAGACATATCAACATGCAAAGCTTTCAATTCATAATACTAATGTAAAGTTTTAGCATTTCATTTTTAGCTGTGACAGTCATGCCTTAAAATCTCACAGCTAAGCGAAGCTCGACAAAATGATATTAAACACCTACACATAAGTCTATGTGATATATGGAAGGAAGCACGAATATCCAGGAAGTGTATCTAAGGGTTTGCAATTAAATTAACCTCAATGCTTTCTTTTCACATCAATTTACCTAGTTTTGCATTATATAAAAAAATAGAAATTTATTTTGCATTTCGAGGGATTTTACATTTATGGCCCCACTCACTATAGAGATAAGCAATCATTTTGGGAAGATATTTTCTCTCTAAAAGTCGAGCTGAGAGGGAAGGATCTTATCATAGCTAGAGATTTCAATGCTATGAAATATCAAATTGAAAAGAGGGGTGGCTCCAGGGTCAAGGACCCCGTTGGGGAACACTTGGAGGATCTTATCTCTGACTTGGATCTTTTTGCAGGAAAGTTCACCTAGAGTA
Organism: Larix kaempferi; assembly: GCA_027924585.1. Lineage (NCBI taxonomy): Eukaryota > Viridiplantae > Streptophyta > Pinopsida > Pinales > Pinaceae > Larix > Larix kaempferi. The sequence continues at coordinate 22,926,256 of BSBM01000370.1, forward strand.
ATGAAAGAGTGGGAATTGGTCATATTGCGGCCAGGCTTGATCAATTCTTGCTTAGTTCGACTTTCCTGCAAAAAAATATGCTCCCTTCTTCCTATGCCTTGCCTTCTACTACTTTTGACCATAAACTGGTTTCCTTAGTGCTCTCTTCCCTGCAAATATCGGGCGCATTCAGTTTCGCTTCAACCATCTCTAGATTCATTAAAGCAAGGTTCTGTCCATTATCAATCAGGCACGGAGTGAAGAAAGCTCGGGCTCCCCCAGTTACATTTGGGAATCAAAGTTAAGAAAAGTAAAATCTTTCCTGAAAGGTTGGGGGGAAAGGGAGTATAAAATCCCCCAATTTACCAAATCTCACCTTCAAAAAGACCTTGTTGTGCGGCAGTCAAACATGGAGACCAACGACATTACTCCTGGTATCATTTGCATGGAGAAAGATATCAACAATAAAATTCTCAAAGAATCCAGACATGAGGAAGAAGAATGGAAGATCAAATCAAGGAATCTTTGGCTAAAAGGTGGGGATAGTAACACCGATTATTTTCATAAATAGACTAAAGCTAAGACTAAGCTGCAATATGATCAAAGAGCTAAAGGACAAGGATGGAATCAAAATATTGGAGCAGGGGGAAATTAAAATCATTTTTTTAAACACTTTCGAGATCTCTACTTGGATAAAAATGAGACTGATCCATTAGCTCACGAAGATCTCCTTTTGGGAATCCCAGCTCTCATCTTGGATGCTGAGAATAGGGAATTAACTAAGCCTATCCTTGAATTTGAGATCAAAGATGCAATTTGGTCCCTACAAGCTAACAAGGCCCTGGGTCCTGATTGTTTCACCATCAATTTCTACCGAGCAGCTTGGGACATCATTAAGGAAAATCTGAAAAAAATGCTAAATGGGATGAGAAAGAAGGACAAGGTGGGGGGGGGATACCAACTCCTCTTCCCTCACTCTGATCCCTAAAGACAATAGCCACATCTCCATCGACCGCTTTAGACCAACCTCTTTGTGCAATACCTCCTACAAAATTCTCTCAAAGATCTTGGCAACTAGAATGAAGAATTCCATGAGAAAATTAATCTCGGATACTCAAGGAGGATTCATCGAGGGGCGGAAAATTCTGGATAATATCATCATAGTGCAGGAGACCATCCACTCCATCCTGGAAAGAGGACAACAAGGTATGGAAATCAAACTCGACATGGCTAATTCCTTTGATAGTGTAAATCATTCTTTTCTTTTCGATGTTATGTCAAAGTTTGGTTTTTCTAATAGATTCGTAAGATGGATTAAAGATTGCATTAGCAGCCCCTGGATCACCCCCCTAGTTAATGGTAGACCAAAAAACTTCTTCCAAGCTTCCAAGGGCATCCGTGAGGGCTGCCGGCTGTCTCCTTTTCTGTATCTTTTGGTAGCCGATTCTTTGAGCAGGAAACTCCAGTCCTATCAAGACAATGGGGAACTTAAAGGGATCAAAATAGAAAGAGGAGTCAAGCAAGCCAACCCTGCTCAGTTTCATGATGATACCATCCTACTACGGGGTTCTTCCACTATAATAGCCAAGATATTCAAGAATGGCTTGACCATTTTTCTTTCCACCTCGGATGGCAAGGTAAACTCTGGAAAATCTAAAATTTATGGGTGGAATTGCCCTCCCAGTACCTTGGCAAGAATTTCACGAATTTTGGAGTTTGAAGGAATTTCATAATGGAACTCCTTCATTTATTTGGGTATTCCCATATTTAAAGGAAAACAGAAAAAGGCGGATTGGTAGGACATCATTGACAAAATTAAAAAAAAATCAATGCTTGGGGTTCTAGGTGGCTCAACCCTGCCGCAAAGCCTGTGTTAATTAATTCGGTTCTATCTTCCCTACCAATCTATGTCTGCTCCATCTCTATTTCCCCTAAATAAATCATTTAGGAGATCAATAGGGACTTGATAAACTTCCGCTGGAAAGGTGGCAATCTTCAAACACGAAAAAGTTTCCTCGCATTGGTTGGGACACGGTCTGTAGTCCAAAAAGCGATGGTGGAGCAGGTGTCTGTCGCCCTCTCCATATGAACCTTTCTCTTGGTGCTAAAATTATTTGGAGATTGATATCTAGGGAGAGTGCCTGGTGGAAGAAGTTCCTCCAAAAAAAGTATATGATACGTTCCATAAGAAGATGCATAGAGCATGTAGACGCGGCCAGAAATGGGTCTCCTATATGGTATCTTTGCAAAAAAGTGGCTCATATAATCCAAGGAAACGTGTATTGTCTTGCTGGAAACGGAAAATGGATTAAAATATGGCAAGATAAGATGGGATCCAGCTCCCCAGCCAACTATTGCCACGAATTAGGGGATCTAAATGATTGGCTTGATCAGAAAAATATCAAAACTCTGTATGATCTCTCTACTTGGACGACTAGTGGTAGATGGGCTGGTTGGCAGAATTTGGAGCTCCCAGCTCAGCTTTCTGCAGATTACAGTGCTCTATTAGCCCTCCTAAATGGTAACAATCCCATTCATAAGCATATCAAGGATAGCAGGGGCTGGGGGAAGAAGGGTCTCTATACGGTTAAGGAAGGATATAGTCAGGTTTTCAATAGCAAGAAAAGTGCCAACATCAACATAAACTAGAACAAGGTATGGAATAAAGATGGACTCCCAAAAATTAATTCTTTCTTTTGTATTCTTGCTCATCAAAAAACGTTGACTGCTGAAAATCTGAGAAAGCGAGGAATAATTGGGCCAATTAGATGCATTATGTGCAAGAAGGCTGAAGAGACATTGGATCACCTTTTCATTGACTGCAATTTTTGTAAGGAAGTCTGGAATATGGCCTTTCATGGTCTAAATGTCAACATCATACTGTCCACGAACTGGAATGACCTCTTTAGTTGTTGGAGAGACTAGTATATTGGTTCTTTAAAGCAAAAACCTGATCTTGCAAGAGCGTGGGATTCCCTTCCTAGATTCATATGCTGGAAAATTTGGAACACAACTGAACTCTGAAATTTTTGAAGGGAAAAGCTCTATTCCAAAAAAGGTAGCTGATTTGGCAAAAGCAATCTGAACTGAGGCTTTATGCTCAAGAGGAATTTCAAATTTGATTAAAGAGCCTCTAGCCATTGAAGAAAGAGACTAGATGGATGATTTCCTTGACCCATCGCCATTGGACAAATCCCCCCTAAAATCCAAAATCAAAGCAGTGGTAGCTCAGGTTGAGTAATGAGTGTTTCCAGGATTGGAGAAGAAAGTTAGGATGTTGTATATTGTTCTTTAACGGGGCCTCGAAAGGAAATCCAGGGTTGGCAGGTGTGGGCGGGGGGGGGGTTATTCTCGACCCCAGTGAAAACAAGAAGAGCGATTACTCCTCGAGCATTGGGAAAAAATCCAATAACAAAGCCGAATGAATTTCCCTAATCAAAGGGCTGGAACTCACTAGAGAACTAAAAATTGAGAATATGGTTGTGATCAGAGACTCATCAATCGTCATAAGAGAAGATAGAACCCTAGTCATGAATTATAAGAAGCCCACTACCAAAATGCAACATCTTCTTCTCTATCTAGCTAAGGAATTCAAGAAAATCAAGTTTTTTCATGTCCCAAGAGCCCATACCTAGCAGGCGGATGGTTTGGCAAACAAAGGTGTTGGTCTGAGCTATGGAACCTTGGAATGTGACAATTTGTTTAGGGATGATCGATGGATTCATTAATTTTTTTGTTTATTGATGGCTGATCCACTCAAAAACTCTTATTTCAAAAACATTAGGATTGTGGCTCCTAATTCCCACTTCAGATTTTCAAATATGCATTGGAAATTCTGTCACCTCAGCATTTATGGGCCTCGGTTCACGCCATGCTAGATGGGCAACATGCGTAAAGTCGAGGGGAGGCTTTGGCATCATGCCTCCTTCAAATTCTCGAGAAGCTGCGAGGTCCTTTACAATTTTGTTGATAGACACCGATACATTGGTAAGGAAAGTTTGAAGTTAGCGATGGAGAATATTATGATGGTTTCTAGTTCGTCCTGTTCTCTCTGCTGTTAGCATGGTAGGAGCTCCAAACGGGCCCATAGTTGGGGTCATCCGATCTTCGAAGATGTTCAGGTTACAAGCGAGCATCCCTTAGGTCACACCGAGCCCAGGGAGGAAGAACTGCCGGAGGTCCTGTTGGAGGATTGGATTCATGATACAAGGCAGAGAAGGGGCTCCAGTTTGAACAGGGATCTTCAAATTCGCGTCACGGAGTTGGAACACCAGGTTAGATTGGAAAGAAATGAAAATATGGAAATGAAGAGAGCCCTATCTAGGCTTTATACTATTATAGAAGCCACCCACAATGAGGTTAAGACACACAATCGAAAGCTTGAGGACCAAGTTAATGCTCTCAGCGCTGCAATTCCCTTGGACCCCCACCTGAATATTCATATGGAAGCCATGAACAACACCAACAGGAATCTTGGCAAGAAGCTAGAGAAGTTTGGAAACGCAATGGTAAACTCAGGTCTATATTTTGGAATCAGCTCTGCTAAGGAGCGAAGCATGGAGAATTATGAGGAACTTAACCCCTAAGTTGGTTGGTCTTGGTCTAAGTTTTTTTGTTGTTAGTTATGCTATTTGTCAGTTTTTTGGGAACATGTTTATGTTGGAATGATGGAGATTGGCATAGTATTCAGAATGGTTATGAACAAATTGCAGTTGCATCTCCATAGCGGTTTTAGAATAGCTCTCAGTAATGTTTTGCTTCTGTGTTTTCTTGCTCGAACAATTTATAAGAAGCTATAGCTTCCATAGATTAGGAAAGTTCAAGAAAAGCTATAAACTTGAGAAGGATGAACAAGGTGTGACAGACACTGTTTTGCTTTGAGAATTGTCATCCTTCTCCTGCTGTATGTAATCTCTGTTTTCTTTTAATGAAAAGCTCTTCAACCGTTCTTGTTAAAAAAAAATTAAAAATATTGTATATTCAAAATTGTATTTTTTTAATATTATTTAGTTATAAGATTGTACGAGAAAACATGATAATGAAAATGTTTATAATTGAAAATGTATTTTGTGTTATAAAATTTAAATAATAAAAATAGCATAGCATGTTCATCTATTGGTTATGGGATTTTATTTTACTTAAGTGTAAAATTACATATAATTATTTCATAATTTATTATTATAAACCTTTCTTAACTCTAAGTCTTTATTGTATTGAGAGAGTTTAAATCTGTTAAGATAAATGTTTATACCTTAATTGATTTAATATATGATAGATTGAAAAAGTCAAGATCGATCTATGTTGGTATTTTGTAGATCTTAAATACTATTTAGTAATAGATATGTTCTTATACCCTTATGCACAACATATGTTAGATAGCTAAACAATATATATTCATTATGATGTGTGTGTCTTTTAACTTTAAGTTAGAACAAACACAACATATGTTATATTAGATAGCTAACATTCATTGTGACGTGTGTGTGTTTTAACTTTAAGTTAGAATAAAATTTATATTTAATTTACTATTATTTAAAGAATAAAGGGATATTAGTTGTAATTTAAGTATGGGAGGAAATATACATCTCCTAAAATGTTCATTTTTCTATAATTATAACAAAATTGAGAAAGATTGAAACATAAAAATAATAAGAAGTCCTTAGTTTTTCAACATTTTTGGAACTCCATCCTTAGATTAGGGTTTTTGCATATTGAGTACATTCAACTAATTAATAAAGTTTAACAATTTGTTTCAATCATTGTTAAAATTTGACGAGTAAATAATAGTTACTTGTCATTTTACACGTCACTTGATAAAATTAAATGTCAATAATAAAGTGTGAATTTTAGTTTCACCGATCATTTTAAAGTGCATTTTTATTTTTACACATCACTAATATCTATATCCAAATCCCATATATATATATATATATATATATATATATACTTTTTATATTTCTATTTCTAATATGAAAATTTTGATTTTTGTCATGGTCTTGTTGTCTCCCTTTGTGAACTAAACTTGACTCCGTCATGGGTTTTTGGTCCCCTGATATTTAGTGGCCCATGGCAATGGCACATTGTATTGATTGTGATAGTAAAATTAAAATTTAAACATCAAATGAAAGGCAATATTAAAATTAAAATGCCATATAAAAATTTATTGACTTGCAAGACATCAAATTTTGGGTTTCTCATATTTTGTATAAATTTCTTATATTTTGTATCCTTTCTAAATCAACTACTATCTCCTCTTTTCCATGCAATGAGTAAACAATGTATTCATGGTTTTCATAATTCTTCTAGACGTTGGTTGTACTAATCTTATGTGAATTATGAGATGAATTAATATAGGAAAGTTATGTTAACAATACGACATGCATAACTACATGGTGTTGTAGGTCGTCGAGCAAATTGATTAGAATGTGGAATAATGATGGTTGTTTCTTTAAGTATTTTAGTATATTGTGATATCTATTTCAAAAATAAAGTAAAGAAATAATTTTTTATTAAGGATTACATGATTTATATAATGTATTTTATATATGGTAATTTTGGTACTTATTTTTTTAAAGTTTTTTAGTATAGAAATAATTTAATACAATAAATAAAGTAAGTTTTTAAAGTTTAATAGATTAAAATAATTATCATTATCATTATCATTACAAATACATATTTCACTTTATAACTTTATATATACCAGCATAGATCCATCTTAAAGGGGATCTACCAAGTACCGAGAGGGATCAATTCTCTCAAAATGCAACCCTCTTTTACAGTGAAAATGTTGAGGAAGATTTGTAATTTATGTAACTTGTGTAGCTTTATAAATATGTCATTGTAAATGTTTTAAATATCCGACATGATAATTTTTATAATATTTTATTATTTTTTTAAAAGGACACATGTCATATCTAGGATGAGCATAGAAGGAGCTACACATCTCCCCCTAGTGGACTGTAGAATGCGCTTCTTACAGGAAAAAAAGAGAAATCCTAATAGTGAACATATTGTAATGAAACATACAATTTATGAGTCATAAAAAGTGATATATACACCTTTAGATTCTACTTATGTATATCTCCCTTTAACTATATACTAAATGTTTCTTTAACTTTTTTATTTCCAAACTGAATTATATTTTTAAAAAAATTATTAATATTAATTTGAATAATGCATATTCCTTAATTCAATTTCAATTTCTTGTAATATCCCAAGAAAATATTACATTTGTTTTATGTTTATTTTTCTAAAAAGCTAATTCATTTTAACATGTGTTGAGCAAATGAACTGTGGAGCACCTAGACTGTTTATTTGGGTGTTGAACAAGTGAACTCTGAATAACACCTAAAACTAGTTTTAATATTGTCTTATTAAAATATGTTGAGCAAGTGAGATTTGGAGCATGCAAATTGTTTGTACTAGTTAACTGGTGTTGAGCATAAGCTCTAGAGCACCCATACCATTGATTTAATAGTGTTAAAAAAGTGAGCTCTGGAGCACTATTAGTTGAGTGAGTGTTGAGCATTAATGATCTGGAGCACTTAGAATCATGGTGATTAATTAATGTTGAGATGAGAGCTCTGGAGCATCAGTAATCCATTGAATTATTATTAAAATAAATTATCTACTTTATTCTTTTAAACTATCTAGGACTGCCACTCAAAGAGGGACCGATCATGCAAGAGTTTAGAATGGTTGAGCAGTTGATAACTAAGATTAACTAGATGCTAGGATGAGTGAAAATCCTACTTTTATTAAATAAAGATAAAATAAATTGTGAGAGTTAAAAATAAACTAAATTATTAATTATAGATAAAAACAAAACAGTTAGTGTGTCTAACAACTAAACTGAGTGATTTAAACCTAATTCCTAGAATCATTTCCTCATAAAATCTTATAAGTAGCAAAGTGAGAAACATTGCAAGGGGCAAGCGTTTAAGTTCACTGGAGGGTGGAGGGTTCAGTCGTGGTTCTTTGAGCGCTCATATTACCAAATTGTACGATATTTGGTGTGACCTAGAGAGAGGACTGTGGTAATATTAGGGGAAATTATTTTACAAGATCCACGCAAATGGCTAGTAAACGAACCTTGTGACTACTATGTTGTTAATAAAGAAGATAGCAAATTTACCCAAGGCCTTCTAGTTCTTGTCATGCTCGGTTCGGCTCAGGGGTGACCTTTTGAACAAACCAAGAACGGTTTGAGATCTACGGTTGGGTGGAACATGGCAGTTTCCAAGTCAGCCGGAAATCAATTAAAGGACTGATAAGTATCTTCATGTTATTATTATTCATTCAAAGATTATATTTTTATAGATCTGAATTGATTCTTTTTATATTTTGTTCATGCAATATTCTTGTTAAAATATATATAATACGATTTAATATAAATATGTTAGATCTTTTCATAAAAATCAGATTGGGTTCTCCAATAGATTTAATCTATTTTGTGCAAATAAGTTCTGCTAAATATTATGGTTTCAAATTTTAGTCATGCAGATTTAATTTAATAATCATTGGCATAATTAATTAGCCATGATACATGGGTTGTCTTTTAATTCCAAATTAGTGTTTAAAATCTCATACCATAGTTATTTATCATATCTCAGGAGAAAAATCTCATTTTGCCTATATAGAGAGAAGATCCGAGAACCGGATTCCGAGACCAAGTCCATAAACTCTAAATAGGATTTTTAATATATATTTATAAATTATATATATTAAATATAGAAATCCTAAACTTTAAACCAATACTTCGTCAAACATTAAAAACCATGTAAATCATCAAACTATACTAAATAAGAACCTTACAAATCAAACCATTACTTACGTTAAAAACATCACATATCATAAATATCAAATAGAAATCCAACATTCTGTTACCCTTTGCACAAAAAAGACTGAGAGTAAACTCTCCTTAGTCATAAACCCAAAACAGAAGTTGGACTCATGCTAAGTCATGCACTTACGCATGTCGCAGAATGTCAGGGTCACGCTTCCAGTGTTTGACTAGGGATCGAATCCCATAAAGGTCAATTTCAATTCACACACAGTCAAGGTCACGCTTCCAGCGTTTGACCAGGGATTGAGTCCCGTAAATATCAAATTTTAATTCACACACAGACAGGGTCATGCTCCTAGCGTTTGACCAGGGATTGAATCTCGTAGCATCAAAATTCCAATTCATACACAGGTAGCGTCACACTTCAAGCGATTGACCAGGGATCAAATCCTGTAGAACCAAAACTCCAAACATAAAGAAGGTCATGCTCAAGCATTTGACCAAGAATCAAATCCCTTAGGCATTAACACACTCACAGACATTGAACATGTTAAAACCCATATTCTTCACATCCATGCACACTTCGAAAATAAAGGAGAAACCCATAAATTAGAGTAGTTTTTAACAGCAAAATCCCAACAACAGAGCATAGATGCCCGAACCGAAAGCATCACGTTTATGCTAACAATAAATACGTATTGCAGAGAAAGGTCCAAACCGAGAGACAATTCGCATTGCAGGGAAAGACGACCATTTTAAGTTACAAACTTAAACCGATGAAGCGCCTCACTCTTCAAAACACACTATACAAAACCAGAGCACTTGAAATGCCTCATAGGATTATTACATTCATTTAAAACCCATAGATAAAATTTGAATATACAAAATCGCTACTGCTTGAATTACACAGTGAAAACCCCAAAAATGGGAAAAATTATAGACATATAACAGTGCAACGCTCCACTAAGAATATTTATGGATCGCTAGGAATGCCTTGTTTCTCCACCAGGAGTGCATCCAACTAGCATTATAAACACCAAACCACAAAACCAGAACCAACATCTTCAAACATTTCTCCATAGCGGAAAGCGGGTCCATAAGAGGCCATTCACTTACCCGGAGCAATCAACGTTGACTAGCATTTTCACAAAGTAGCCCCAGGTGGTAAAACGTCGTAGAACTCACCTTACACATAGAGAAAACTAGAGGTTAGTTTGACTTGAAAATGCAATAGATAAACCTTTACACATAAAATACCAAATTGGGAATGGACAGGATAATATCTGAGTTGAAGCAAACACCGTGAACTCGCCTCCTCCCAAGAGTTAGACCATAGATTGAGACCGCAGCTCTTGTCATGTACAAATATCTTCGAAGACAAACACATAGAGGAAGCCTCGACTTCCCTCTCCTACATCGAAGTCGCAAACAGACCAAATGATACATCCAAACCTTGAATGAAAGAGTGAAAGCCTACCTCCTGTCCAAAATTGAATCTAACGCTAGCGTGGAACCTTCACACACTCCATACACCTACCTATCACATGGGCATCATTGAATTCCAACCACCTCTCCACTATGGTTTAAAATACATACGAATGGCACTAATATGAGACCAATGAACATTAGCAAGTGCATGGGTACATATCACATATGGAAGACTCTCACCAATACTTCGCTAGTCGTGACCATGGCATGGTCTTACTATGGGACCTTGTTCCCCCTCTTTTTATATACTTGGAAAGCTTAAACCTTGATGAACTTAGGACATTGCATATGCTAGCCTTAAGGCATAGAGTTGGTCAACCAAAAAACCTACAGAGACAATTAAGAATGATGTTAGCTTACAATAAGCTAAGTAAATGCAAGCAGCGATGCGTCTGAAATCCATCCATAGAGACAACAACCATCCTTAAAAACATATGACGAGCAACGTAAAATAAGCATTTGAACACTTACATTAAAAGAAAACTCCATCATCATTACAAGTTAAGATCAATTTTAAATCAAGCTAAATGAATAAATATTATTACAGTGAGTTAGGCGTTATTTCAAGTTATCACTCTAAACAATCACATTCAGACCATTCAAAGTCTAGCTAAAGACAACAATCCAAAAAAACACATTAAGAATAACCGAGTAGACAACCATTCAAGATGCGAACAAGTGAGAATACCAATAATTAACGAGTGCTAAAGTTAACTTATATAATCATATATTTTACGACAGATTACGCCCTTAAAAAGAGATATTACATTTCTATACACTTGATAAAGGCTATACGAACATTATATCATTATCTTGTATTATTGCATATGTTATCTATATATATTGAATTTGTTTATATATAAATGATATTTTTTTCATCAAGAAGATATAAATATATTGCATTGATAAAGGTGCTATAAACATTTCAGCGATGCTATAAACATTGCATAGATATTAATTGGACGACATAGAGATGGTATCTTACATTTTTCCATGGAATGGTATCTTACATATTATATTGATTCCATTATTTGTATAGAGAGATAAAAAATAGATGAAAATATTTTTCACACTTGAAATTATAGATATTATTAATAAATTATATATATATATATATATAATTTTAAATTAAAAAATTTAATTTTTATAATATTTTTATATTACTTAGTGATTTAAATTAAAATTTGATTTTTAGTTTTTATAACTTGTGAAACTATAGTGAGTTTAGAAAGTTTCTTATCAAGCTTTATGAGCATAGAAACAAAAGTTTAAAGCAAATCAAGTAATAACTTTCTTAAGGTTTGATAGACCAAAGTTCATCACCACCACCACCACATAAATTTTAAAATATATAATGCCAATAATTTTCAACCAAATTCATTATTATATTGGTTTTAATGTATTGTAACAAATTTAATTAAATGTATATTAACTAAATTTATTGTTTTGTTCTATGTATTTATTATAATATTTGTAAAATGAATAAATTTTATATAGAAAATATTTTTTCACTAAATTTTATTAGTAAGCTAATGAATAATTAATCAATTAGATGTACATAAATCATGCTCACACAAAATTGACAAGAAAATATACCAGCATAGATCCATCTTAAACCCGTATTTATTATTTTTTAATTATTTTGTTACATCACAAAGGTTACATCACAAACGTTACAACATCTCCCCCATATTGGGATGTAGAACACCTTGTTTCACTCAATGCAAAAACAAAAAAAAATAGTATTTCTTTTAATTTCTAATAATATCTACATTCTATACATTCTATATCAATTAGTGATTTAAATTTAAAACTAACTTCTACATTCTTATAAAATTAGTTATTTTATGCATGGATTTTATAAATTTAAAATTTCTTTATACATTATAATAAAATAAATTATTTTGTACATAAATTTTACTATATTTTATTAATAATATCAATAATTTTCAGCTATGTTGTTTATTATATTGCTCTTTTACCTTTACATAATGGATAAATTTGATTATTCTCATTGATAAATTGATGTTAGTGTTTGTAAATTCATAAATATAATAATGTTATTTCCTACACTCGTTTTGGTATAGAGTATAAATGTTACATGAAATATTATTTACACTCGTTTTGGTATAGAGTATAAATGTTACATGAAATATTATTTTCCCAATATCTAGAAATGATTGGTTAGATAGAATTATAAGGTTCCACATCAATATCTATTACACGTAAATTTGTAGTGAAACAACAAACAAGTAATCAATTACATGATTTGCAATAAATAGAAGGAAATGTGATTCTAACATATTCAATTGCGGAGGCCTTGATGGTGTTGTGAATTTTAGGATTTATGTCTCGTTATAACCTTGAATAGTTAAGAAGTTAATTATAATTAATAACATATTGAAACTTAAAATTAAATATAGAGAAAATAGAACATAAGATGTATCTTGGAGTTATAAGATGTACCTTGGAAATTTTGATGGGAAAAATCAACCAAGCATTTTTTTTTTATTGCAGATTTGTTAAGAAACACATAAATACATACAACACTAGGCTTTTGCTCAATAGAAAAGATAAACTTTTTTACAACATTCACTTTATGTTAATACCATGGATTCCCAATACCACGGGCCCTCCAATACCACTGACCATAAAGTATTACAAAAGACACTTTATAAAAGTCTAAAAAGTTTCTCTCATCCCATTCTATGTTGCTAGACATCTCAACATAAAAGAGTGTGTTGTTTGTCACTACATGTTATCCATGCATGAGCTACAAAAACCAAAAAAATGGGACGCAAAAATATCGAACAAAATTTTTTTAAGAGTTCACATAAAACGGATTCAGTGAGAATCGAAAGAAGTATTAAAAGTTATCAGCATTGGTTATAAGAAATGATAATAACGACAATAACGTGTGTATATAAACGCGAGTTTTCATGCGCAGAGATGCAATTTCTTCAGTGCGCGAAACACAGCACGCTCTCCTTTCCTCCACTGTTGTAATATCCCTCTCTAATGCCCCTATTATGTTGTAAATATACAATGAGTACTGTAATGGTCCTTGGTGAGGTGCTCAAGGCCAAGGCCCCACCAGTGAACCTTGAATACGTATATGGTTTAAATTGTAAGTTGTAAAATATAAACTTGGGGCAGTGACGCAATTAACCAAGGGCATTGCAATCCACTAAGGGAGAGGTTAGAGGTAGGAGACGTCTTGCGAAACTAATAAATAATGACTGGGTGTCATTGTTGGTATATGAGATACCAAAAGAATGAGTTACAAATTACAACCTTTTGGTTGAACGTCAAAAGAGGTAGCAACACACTAATTAATGACCATAAGAGCTTTGCACAATAACATCCTACTCACCTACAAATACGAGTAGGATATTCACTGATTAACTTAATATAATTATTTCTCATTTTGTGATAAGAAAAATGAGTAGTACCCCCCAAGCCTAAGAGTACACACTAGTGACACTAAAAAGGGTTTTGAAATGTAGAAAGAGAAGACCCTATCTCTATATCTATTAAGGTATGAGGATAAGGGATGAAACATAAAACATTTTGTTTTGAGCCTACTAAAATATTAAATAAACTTTTTTTTTATGCAAATAGCCTATCATCATTACATGACTGCGGCACAAAAATGTATTGAATTAAAGTAAAGGGATATCTTGTATCTACGTTAGAAGATAAAAGACAAACTTGATTGTTTGGGCATATTAAGCAAGGTCACGCATAAGTGTAATTGCAAGAGTATGGTTTGTTGAACCTAAAGACCATCGTATAATTACCCACACCATGCACGAATATATCCTGCATATTTTTGGCATCCCGCTTAACTCGCTTATAAATATATGTTGCAATATATATATATTTTAGCTCAGCGCGAGAGCACGGGTTTCAGGGAGAGATTTCTGCTAATTTGTCTCCCACATGAGTGCCCAACTCTGGTAGTCCGCCATTATTCCGTGTAGCGCCACTTGCCCTTGAAGTCTGCCACTTGTTCCATTTTGAAACGTGGGGAATACACGTCTACACAACAGGGATACGATCGGGGTATGGGAGGAGAGCAACGGCTTTTCTTTTCCTGTTCATATATAATGTTTGGATTAGCGATGAAGGAGGGGGGAAAAGGTGGACAAGCACAATCCCAAGCCTGGGACTATCCGCGGGAGGTCTTTTCACGAACCTACCGGATCTGATCGGTGGCTGTAGAACGGATCTGCTCTGGAAGTTGGATATAACACCAGCGTAACTTGTGTGTTGTAAGTTTTTCCTTTTCCCTATTTGAATAGCGTTAGATTCCTGGTCTCTGGGGATTACAGAGATAGAACCAGCATTGCATAGAGTCAAGTATTGGAGATAGTAGATCCCGGAAAGAACAAAGAACTCCCAAATCGTGATCGTTCTCTGTATCGATTTAATTGATGTTATATCCTTTTGTTTATTAAACCGATGGCTGGGTTGCAGACCGTTGCCGGTCCATTTAATTGCAACAGATCAGGCCCAAATCGTGATCATGGCGTGAGCTGCTTAGATTTATCTGCATCGATTTAATAGGGATTATTGATTAAGTCCGTAGCTGGGGTTTTTCTTAGCATCTCGTTTTCTGCATCATATGTCTGAATGCGTTCGAAAGGAACAGAAATCCCTGTTTAGTCTTACTGCTGGAAAGTTATTCTTAATATCCATATTTATGCCTTGTATCCATTTTCGGATAATAGTGGGGATCCCTGCGTCCTAGGTATTTCCGGTGGCGTCAAACCATATAAGTTTTTGTTATGCTTGATGGAAAGCTGTATCTATATTTTGTCTTTTTTTCTTGACCTCTGCTCAAGGAATGATAGACATCGATTTTGTTTTATCTCTGATGGATAATCGCGATTGTCCCATATCTCTTCTATAGATCACTAACCTCCTCTTTGAATATATAGATTGCATGAAACCCTTTATATATTTTTCTTTTACAACGGTTTAAGAAAATGAGGGTAACCCCTCAGGAATAGATATAGACTCTTCTCTTTATAAAAAGGGCGATCTGCACAATGATGTTTGCGCATATATTTTTTATAGCTTGGTATTTAATTCACCACAAATCCCTGTAGGATACGACCTATGCATCCATAGATTCAGTAGAGTTTGTATGTTATTTAGCACATGTTGCATGGTACGATCTATGCATAGCTTATTGAGAGAGTTACAAAACCCATAAATATTGATCTCTGAGAAGCTCTGTTACACACGCATACATATCGATATCTGTTAGAAAATGGACCCATGTTAGTCCTATTATTGAATCTCTGCATGATGCTTTTATCAATCTCTGTTTGGGAATTAACTTTTGTATGTATGTGGGTATGCCTTCCTTTGTTCAGTTGGACCTCTATTTTAAAGTATGCGAAAACTATATTTTGTCTTTTCCCTGACCTCCGATTCAGATCTGAATCCTTTCTTTATTGATCATTGCTAAATTTTGATCCCGAGTTTTTAATCTCTGCCCTGAACACGTTGTGGTGTTTGTTCCTTCCGATCTTGTGTTAAGATCTTATTTAGATGGGTGGAGTACTTTAGGGGCACTTCGATGCCTTATCTCTGTTGGTTGGACAGGCCTTTGTTTAGAGATCTTTATCTCTGTGTCACTAGAAGAAATCGAATCTGGACCTCTGCTTGCCCATTGAAGGAGGGATCTATTCGATATATTGTTACCAAAGAGTTTATTAAACCCTATGATTTCTTCTTAACTTTACATGCTACCACGATCCCTGGATTTTTGTAGTAGTCCCAATTGTGTAGCTGTTATTTTTATACAGCACCAATTATCTCTATGCTCGTATAATTACCCTGCTGTCAAGATTATTTGAATCCCTGCGGTCTCGTTGTCTCGGTAATCTCTTGTATAAAGCGTTGCCATTAAATGCGAGAGTCTGGGTGATCAGTGCATTTGTTGATATAGATGAACTTTATATTGGGTAAAAGCTCGTTTAATGTGTTAAGAGAATGGCTATTATATCGATATATAATATGATAGATAGAAGTTGTTTCTTACGTAGTCATAGGGCAATATATAGAATAGTGAATATCATGGAAAGCTTTAGAAGATAGGTATTTTTAGTCCTTATCTAAATTAAGAAATTGTATCTCATATATGGTCGAGTATCATTATGTATGGTGCCGTCCAATGATGGCAGCCATGAATGTAAAGAGTATCATTATGTATGGTGCCGTCCAATGATGGCAGCCATGAATGTAAAAGATCCAGAAAGATCCAGGTTTGGAGTCTTTGTGACATTGTTATCTAAATTTAGAAATTGTATCTCATATATGGTCGAGTATCATTATGGATGGTGCCGTCCAATGATGGCAGCCATGAATGTAAAAGATCCAGGTTTGGAGTCTTTGTGGACGTAGCCCGAGAGTGGGTGAACCACCTGAAAATAGTCTCTCTCTATGGGTTGTTTAAATGGCTTCTTGTTTCTCTATTTTTGTCAAATGTGTTTGTGGTTCATCCCGTATGTGTTATGTTATCTTTTATATGTGCTTCAGTGATTATCTCTTGACTACCAATGCAAGCACAACATTTCTTATTACGCCTAAATTACGCCTAAATTTAAGATGAGAAGATATTTAATGTTTTAAATAAAAATCCGAAAAATTTACCCAATCTACTAACTCTGAAATATTGAGTTTGTTACATAAGTAGAGTGTTCTTATGAGGGACATTACAACTGTGACGTTTTTTTTAATCATTTCAAGTGACTACCAAAATGGAACAGCTCCAAACTTCATGTTTCACTCCAAATGTAGAATTAACAGCCAGAAAACCTGACGAGCAAAAATAACAAAATGTTGTTGGGGTTTTCTTTTTTATTGTTGTTGTAATTTTTTAATCATTATAATCACTATATTTAATTGCATTTTTTTATCATATGTTTTTTATTTCGTATTTCTCTTAATTTTATTGTATCTTATTCCATATTTCATTTCAATATGTAATGTCATTCACCCTCCTTTAATATAACATATTCATTTTAAAAATAATAATTTTTAAAAGAAGTAATTTAGATATTTTATTTTTTTACTTTTTTATTTCAATGTGGTATTTGAAGATGCTTAATCTATATACATTAAAAAAACAATTTAAATATTTTCAAATTAAAATTTTTCAAAAAAAAAATTTACTTGATTTCCACCAAAAATTATTAAAATATTCAAAACTTAGAATAAATAAACTACTTCATTTAAGATACATTGTTATTAATATATTAATATTTTTATAAAATTCATATTAATATATTTAATTTAAAGTAAATACTGAAATATTTTATTTAATTAGAATATATTTTTTAAATATAGAATATTAACTTTGGAAATATTTTTCAAGTTATGTGTCACACTACTATATTTCACATAACTCGCCTACGAAACTAAAATATGTCGTCGTTGTTTTTTGTTTTTAATTATATACTTTCCACTATTAACATTTGTAATAAATATTAACATTTGTAATAAATAATATAATGAAATAATGAGTCGAGTAAAATATCCATAACGAAGGCCATATAGTATTTTTTTCTTCTACTCATAAAACAAGAGTTTATCTAAAAGTAAGAGTACAAACTCTTTCACAACCACAGTGTTACTCTAACTCATAAAAAACCATGTATAAACTTATAACATCAAATAATTGATACCTATCATCGAATAACTCATCCACCTCATCCAATAACTCATACACACCATGCATAAATTTACACCATCAAATAATTCATACCTACCATGCATATATATATAACATCAACTACATGTAGTTATAATTCTCAATTGACATATTAGGTACATACCAAAATATAGATATATATATATATGAATCTATTGCATGCATCATTTTTAATCCAATTTCTAACTTTCCAATTTCTATATATGCATTTACTATTTTAAACATTACTACAGCATAGTCACAATATTCCTATTCTAAACCATGAATGCTACCGTAATTTGTAATATCCCAAATTTTGTTGATTATGTTTTTGTTATATATTGGGCGTAAGTCCTCATGCATATGATTTATTTTATGATTTATTTTGATGATATATATATTGGGCATGAGTCTCAAATGTATATGTTTTACTTTTATGATATATACTGGGCATAAACCCTAATGCACATGACTTACCTTCGATTATAGATATACACATTTGGACATGGACCCTGACATGGACCCTGAGAGATGTAGATTATTGTTATGTAGTGGGCATAAAGCCCCGATATACTTGATTGATGTTTATTATATGATTGGGTTCAAACCCTAATATACTGAGATGATCTTGTTATATAGTGTGCAGAGTTATAATATGCATAACTGAATTTTATGATGTGTTGAGCCTCTGAAGCACATGGATAACAATGAGATTGTCTTTAAGTTCCTTAATTCTATTCTATCAGAAAACTTTTCCAACTCGTTTTGATAATTGCTGGGACAGAAAAATCATTTGGTTTTGATAATTGCTTGGATAGAAAAATCATTGTTATAATGGCTTTTGGATATATAAATTTCTAGAGGGCTTAGTTCTGTCTCATAAAATTTATTTCAAATACATTTGGACATGTTGAAGTATGTTCTCTAGGGAATGCTATTTCTTGTAATACAAGTTGTAACTTTTTTCTTTTTAGTTTGTTAATGCATATAAATAATACTTCAAAATATACTCTCACTCGGTTGTCCTACTAAGATATTCGCATTCTTTCTATTAATATCACCTACTGAAATACCACTTCATTTCTATGGAATCATATCTACTTTTTGAAGATAAATTGCTGTGAAATACCATACAAATGAATTTAGAATGGTTTTGCAGCTAACTCAGAAACATGGATACTGACAAACATTCCGCATAGTTCTCCATTGAATTTTTTAAGAACTGTTCCTTCACTCAATTTACATTCAGGTTTATGGCTCCTTGCAACATACAAAGCATGAAAATATGGTCCTAATGAAAGCATATAAGGTCTCTTGGAAGTAAAAAATTCAAAAGTTATTAAAGTGGTGTTGACTTACCTCCCATACCCATATTTTAGAAGCTCTAAATCAGTGATATAGTGTTAGTTTCAAGCACTCTTGTTTGTAGAACCCCTTCGCTAAATCGCGCAGGTCATTCACTAAATCGTGCAGGTCATTTTCCGCATTTGTTTAACTGCAAACAATCCTGTGCTTGTGGAGGCCGGCAAAAATATATTATTTCTGACAAGGTTTCCGAGCCTCAAATTTCGGACTAATTCAATAACCAGGGTGAATTAATGGCGCTGAGAACTTATTTGTATAAGTATGTTGTCCATGCAGTATACACGAGATTTCATTTATTTGGCATTTATAGTTTTGTTCTTGACATGAAGTGGTAAGAGGTCTCTATTTTCATTCTGGTTTCTATTGATTTATAGAGAAATTCTCTATGACGTCGCCGATTCTACTAATGGCAAAGGTGGCTTGTTAGATGTATATCAAATAATGATGGGCTACTCACATGTGACTGGCATACATGTAGGCGATGCCTAATCCATCAAGATGTGAGCTTCTTTGGCACCATTGCCACTAGTGGAGAGGTGGTGTCTACAATCACCAGAGATGTTATTATAGTGCAGGATGCCATTTCCGAGAAGATGAGAATTGATGAATTAGGTTATGTTGGAAAATTCTAATAAGCCAATGTTAATGAAATCTACTCAACCTAAATAGTAAATAGATGAGATTGTGCAAGGAGTTGTGCATAAAACTCCCAACTAAACATTTTAAATTGCTCATTGAATATCGAATTGCAATTATCTCCAGATCTGGCCAAATCAAAACCCCAGTAGTTGAGAATTCATAACTTCGAGCCCGTGAATGCAGTGGAATTTGTATGGTAGAAGGATTGAAATCAAGTTAGCATGAACAAGGTTTTGGAGACAGGTTGTGTAACCTACCTCTCCATTGGCTATGTGCCTTTTTTTCCCTATAATTCATTCCTTGTAGCAAGTGTCACATATATAGCAGAGTATTCAGGCAACAATTGAATGATGTGGATGTGGAGTCCTCGAGTGATAGCTGGACGAACTAGTTGCAGAGTGTTTGGGCAAGAACATGCAATGGAAACTATAAAAATCGAATAATAGATAACAAATTACATTTTTTAATTAGTTTAGATTGCAATCTTTAATCAAGAACAACAATCCATCATGCAGTGGATGATGGATACCTAAAACTAAGTGATGAATCACACCTGCCATTATTTTAACTAGTTTGTTAAATAGATTTACAAAAACCCTTTCTCATAATATAAAGACTTATCAATATAAGTATGTCTTTGGCTTGTTTTCTTATATAAATTCTACTAAAATTAACAATAAGATGACATAACTGATAACTGCTTGTTTTCTTATATAAATTGTACTAAAATTAATAATAAGATGAAAAATTAATAATAAGATGACATAACTGATAACTGCGGAGGAGAATTTTAGTTAACTTTAAGTATTTACAAACTAAGTTTCTCTAACTAAAGTAATTACAAACTTTGACAATCATACAGGTTTAAAAAGAGTGTCAAATTGGCTCCTAACTTACAAACATATAGTTTTATTTCTATGTTCCTAGTTTCCACAAATTAATTTTCATTAGTGATTTGTGATCGAGAGAGTGATATGACGTTGAAAACCATTATTTTGTCTAGCTTTCTCTTAGTAGATTTCAAACCAAATCAATAGTTAGTATATTGCAACATGAGTTGCAAGTTGTCCATGATATGCCCCTAAATTTAAACTTCAATGTCCACTAATTAAGAAGGTTTGGTTATGAATTCATTATTAAATTGCTTTTTTTCAAGTTGGTAAAGCCATGCACAAATGTTCGTGGATCATGACATGATCGTTTATTGTGAATTTGTTCGCTGAATTATACATATTACCATCAAATGCAAGCAAGGTACGAAACATGTAAACATAAAGTAGTATCAATAGGCAAGTCATCTCATTCATTCGTGTGACATCACCATTATACCCTCAAAACCAGTGTAATATTGCTTAAAAATTGTAGAGAATTTATGCACATTGACGTCTTAGTTCAGCTTGCAACAGAATAAAGACCTCTCAAACTAAATAACATAAGAAACTTCAAACAATGACATCTTCAATTTTTCAAACCTAAAGGAAATGAATACTCATATTTGCTACTAAATCTTGTTTTATCTTGTGCTATGCATCTACAATTCTTAAAAGGTATGTTGTAGCATAAACATTGGCACATATCTATATATATTATATGTTTGGAATCTTTTTGCAGTGCATAGATCCATGGCTTTGTGATGAGTGTAGGTGATGCACTAGGAAAGTATGAACTTATGAAAGAAGCTAGTGAAGCTACTCTCAAGGAATTCTATGATTATATTGTTATGGGATGAGGGACAACAAGGCTCACGCATAACTTCAGTGTGCTTCTTCTTGAACGAGGGGGTTCGCCATATAACAACATAAATATCAAGAGGGTAGAGAATTTTCACATCAATTTGGTGGATGTTTCTCCTTCCTCGCCCTCTTAGGTGTTCGTTTCCGAGGATGGTGTTGTGAATTTGAGAGGGGGATTTATTCGAGGTGGGACCTCTATCAACTTGGGGTTTTACAACTGCTCCAACTCCTAGGGCGTGAGAAGGAATGGATGGGATGGAGAGCTTGTGAATTATCTTTTCCTTGGGTTGAGAAAATGGTCACCCATAAACCTAAGATCAAGCCTTGGAAAATAGCAACGAAGAAGCACTTCTTGAAGTGGGTGTTTCACCTTACAATGGCTTCACCTATGACCATATCTATGGAACAGAGGGAGGGACTATTTTCAATAAACATGGATATAGGAATATTGTGGATGACCTCCTGGTCTATGCTCCCCAGAATCTAACTCTGTTGTTACATTATGCAATTTTGGAGTGCTTGCTCTTGTCTAAAGGTATATTTGATTGCAATTTTTTTTAGGATCTACAGATTTATAACCTCCTCTAACCATTAAAATTTTGGCTAAATGGATGAACTATTTATGCTATAAACTATAGTTTACCAAATGATGTCTTTCCTGTATGGGGATTTGCTGCAATTCAAAAGCAGATTGCTTCCCATTTCCCTTCATTGTTAGCCCATTGCGTTGTGATTGCATTCTATTCTTGGAGAATGTAGGAAGAGGCGTGAAAGGTAACAGTTCGTTGGATGGATCACACGTTTAAAGTGGTAGATGAATTTGTAATGTTTTGAGTGATGCTTCTAGTATTATTGAACTTTTATTGTTTATATTATCAAATGAACAAATGTTCCAACATTGTTAAAAATTCATTTGTGTTTACTGTTATTGTAGGTATTGGATAGTCTGAGGACATTGAGCCCTTGAATCTATATTAACACTAATCCTTCCATCTTCTATCATGGCATGTACCCTTTACAACTTTTGGTCTCATGGTGACTCCTTAAAAATGATGGTATCCGATGCATGTTACTTTGAACGCACTCTTGCGAGTCTAGCTTCATATATGGTGACTAGATTTCCATATTAAGAGGAAACTCCTTTGTAGTTGAAGGAGAATTCGATGTCTATTTAATGTTGTGTTTTCCAATCCCTAATTTAAATCAATTCCTGAGTTGTATTTTTTTTTGAAAGCATGGGCCTCTTGCGTCTTTGGGGTATTTTGTCAATATTTAGTGATTGCCACTTATTTAGGTCTTTGACGACCAGTTAAACTTCACCTAAATTATGACAATAGAATGATTGTATAATGATGGACATTTTGGGTTTTTCTCTCAATAATCTCAATTTTCGTTTGCATTGTTAGGATATTTTAATACTCCATCCTTGTCCTACTTTCATTATTTACCATTTGCTAGCACTTAGTGATGTTATTTTCCCCCTAGTGGTGTGTAGATGTCATCTAGGACCCATTAGCCACCTAGTGCACCCTGCATGCATGATTTCAGGACCCTGAGAGGAAGTTCCCTATATTTTAGGAGCCCACTCAGTGTCTCAGTTCAGTCTAACTAAGGTACACATGAATTGGTGACTCTAATTGGGAGTTTGAGCTCCAATGACCACTGATTGTGGCCTCATGTGCCCTTTTCTGATTGATTTTCATGAGAAACTCATGGATGCGCATTCCTTGGTAAGTTAACTGACTGTATCATCAGTTCACTCAGATTTGGTTGAGTTTAACTCAGTTTGGGACTTCCAAAGAACTGATTGAGGTGACAATTACTATGCTACACATACTGTGAATCGAATTATCCTAGGAGATTTGGATTCTCTCCATTGTAGCATAATTATTGAATATATAGATTATTGAATCATGTGACATTATTCTATTCATATCTGAGTTCTCGTGCATGATTAATTGTCTGCCCATTTTTACTGCAATTTTCACTGTAATTCATCTTTTCTGCTCATTCTTTCTCTGTGAGGTATACTCAGCTCCATGAACTGCTAGGAATTCTAATTTCACATGGTATCAGAGCTGAGTGAGTGTACATTGAGAAACTCCTTTCAGTAGTGCACCAGAAGCCTCTGGATTTCCATATCAAATCCTGGTGCCATTGCATTGAATTCATTGGAAAAATCCTTTGATGTCTAGCCAGGTGTGAAGGATCCCGAAAATTTTTCCTATTATCCTAAAGCAGTGCTCATCAGTAGTCTATCTCCAAATAATGAGAGTTTTTTGCAGGAAATTGAAAGTATTTTAGTGAAACAGTAGCAATAGTTCAACTTGTATTCACTCAGGTAGTTCATATGGAAAATTCGAATGCTCCTATCTCTCCTAGGATCCTGACACCCTTCAATTATCTTGATTGGAGGGATGATATGCACATGGTGTTGCGCAACAAGTCACTATACAGGGTGACAATGGGAAAGGAGGTCGAGCATCAAGCAGCTGTTGAGAAGGCCAAGTATTTGAATAGATTGGATGAAGCATTTGGTTTCATGTGTATTCATATTTCCAGATATCTACTCTTCCAGCTTGATGGATTGAAGACTCCAAGAGAGGTTTACTTGAAGTTGGAGACCTTCTTCGGAAAACAAGATGAGCTAAGGGGACATATTCTGGAGAATTAGTTGATTTCTCTTCAACCCAACCGTTTCGAAACCATACAACAATTCTTTTCCAAATTCAAATCTTTGGTCATGCAATGCAAGCAGTGTGGCATTGAAGAAGGATGAGCAACTGGTACTATCCATTCTGAGCAATATTGGTCCTAATTTCTCCATCTTTGTTTCTACCTTCCATTTAGGGAGATTGTCAATCCCTAGTTAGAAAATGCCATCCTTAAATGTATTAACTGGATCTCCCATCCAAGAAAAAGACAAATTGATTCAGATGGGTGCCTTGAAGGCCTCCAAAAATCAAGCTCTTATGGCTGGAGGGTCAAAAAGTGCGAATGCAAAAGGGAAGAAAAAGGGAAGAGAGAAGAAGCAATTTGAACCCAAGTAGAATGGAAAGTATAATCCATTGGAAGGAGCCTACAACTTCAAGAAGGATAAGAAAAAGGGATTTGAAAAATCCAAGTGTTCCTATTGCAAGAAAGGAAACCATCCACATAGTTCATGCATTAAGAAGAATATAGACGAGATGACCAAACTTCTTGAACATCACAAAATTTCCCTCCGAGAGGGCGTAAGAGGGACTGATTCTGGAAGTGAGTCCAATGGTCATGAGAGATGCCATGCATTCAAGGTTGTATTTTCACAATCACAAGCCTTCCTCATAGATTCAGGAACCTCCAACCACATGGCTGCCTCCAAAGAATCATTGTTTTTCTCTAGATCTCAATGATGGTCATAGTATTAACATGGGAGATGATTTGTAGATCTCAGCTGAAGGGAAGGTAACAATACAATTAGAGCATGGAAAGTTCAAAAAATGGTTCTATTTGTGCCTTCTTTGTTAGAAAATTTGTTGTCTTCCTATTAGATGACTCACATAGGTTCACCGAAGAAAGTGGTCTTTGGTCCTAACAGAGTTGAGATTGCAGAGATTTCTACTCAGAAGATTATAGTGAAAGGGGCTACAAACCATGCCTCAAAGACATATGAATTCTCTCACTTTTTTCCATACTCTCTGCCTACTCTATTGGCATCTGATGAAAACCAGGATTATGTCTCTTCTATTGAATATGAGGACCAAGATATTGAATTTGAGTATGAAGTTCAAATAGATCTAGATCGAGTACTTGCTCCCAATCCATGGTGAAGGCCAATATGGGCTCACAAAGTCCTTGAAGCTGATGCGAACATAGTTGGGTATCCATCTGACAATATAACAAACAAATCTCAGTATCATACAAACCTTGCAATATGTCATACAGATCCACTTCTCTCAGAGAGGTGATACATGATGGTGGGATTTGAGATCCACAATCCCTTAAAGAGACCTGTCATGGGGGATCTACAACCAAGTACAAATATGGGTTGGTTGAAAAAGGGTACTCAAAGGTTCATGATTTGGATTACAATGAGACGTTCGCTCTAGTAGAAAGAAGGCTTCCTGTAATACTTGTTCTAGAAAATACAGCTTCGACACAGTGGGAGGTGCATCAGAGGAGTAGATCGAGATCCAGATCTAGACTGATCATTTGCATCTCTATCCTACCTAGGAGAAGATTGCCTACATTTTTACAAAATATTTCACTTAGGAAAGTTTTTTCCTTCTCTTCTTAGTGTGAAGTTTATTTGAGTTCCCTACTGCTATCCTATTTTTTAGGGGGGTTTTTTCCTGTGAGGTTTTCCGCATTACCTTGTTGAATGGATAGTTATTTATTTTTTATCATTTATTTGATTGTATGGGTGACCTTTGATCTCAGTAAATAGGGCCCAGGATGTCAAGTTTGGATAAGGGGGGGTGCTAGGATATTTTAATAATCCATCATTGTCCTACTTGCATTATTTACCATTTGCTAGCACTTAGTGATGTTATTTTCCCCATATTGGTGTGCATATGTCATCTAGGACCCATTAGCCACCTAATGCACCCTACATGCATGATTTTAGGACCCTCAGAGGTAGTTCTCTATATTTTAGGATCCCACTTAGTGACTCAGTTCGGTCTAACTGAGTTACACATGAGTTGGTGACTATAATTGGGAGTTTGATCTATGATCACCACTGATTGTGGCCTCATGTGCCCTTTTTTGATTGATTTGCATGAAAAAATCATGAATGCACCCTCCTTGGTCAGTTAACTGATTGTATCATCAGTTCACTAAGATTTGGTTGAGTTTAACTGAGTTTGGGACTTCCAGAGCACTAATTGAGGTGACAATTATTATGCTAGACAGACTATGACTCGAATTCTCCTAGGAGATTCAAATCCTCTCCATTGTAACATCATTTTCAAATACCATAAGAGATGTAGGAGTAAGCTTTTCCTCCACCTCAGCCCATGTTTATTCTGGCATGAACACCACTTTAGGACTCCTGCCCTTTCTCCATGATCCAATCCCAACAAAAAAGATGCTCGAACCGCGAGGTGCACCATCTTTCCCATATACCAACTTCAGACAAGGGACATGAAAACCATATCCATAATTGCTTGTGATGATGATAGTGGTTACGTGTGGCTATAATTTCCATGATAACTCGATCAGATTCCTCAATCAAGTAATCATGATGCCCAAGGTCCGAGCTGACCTGCAACACACTTGGCAAAGTTTTTCCAAATAGATGGTGTAGCGAATAATGAGACTGATGTGGCTTCCCATGCATCTATAATCATTTGGGGTGGCAAAAAGGTGTCCTTAAGTCACGTATCCCCATGATCTAATCTATGTCACAATGCTTAGCCTTGCGTTTCTCCCACATGCTGAGAGACATGAGTCACATCATTCTCGCAGCCCACTCAGGCTACCCAATAGTCTCCATGAGTAATTCTCTGTTTGCCTGTAATTTTATCACCCACTGCTTCAGGCCTATATCTTGATCATCGACCGAACCGCGACCAACACGTCTACTAGCCTCATCCTAGTGCTCGTTGCGCCTCCAAATTTGGCAGTAGACTTCCTTTACCTTCCGAGGTTCTTATGGTTCCTACTAAGGAAACTCCCATCTGATCAATAAAGACGAGCCTCTTCGGAGAACCTCCTAGCTCAGAGGGAAGCATACCTTTGACAGACAGTATAAAGGGCAAATGATCAACGAGAGACCTATATACAAGTATAATATCTCACTAGCATGTTTATATTTCGTTTAGAACAATACCCTCGCCCCTGTATGGATGGGGTTGATGTCTTCACTGTTTCTTCATCTCAATCCCCACCCCCTGTCTGGGGCCAAGGCCTGAAGTCATTAGTATAGGAGGAGCCTATCCCTTGCGGGTGGATACCTTTGGTCAGATACTATCCCACTTCAGAGTTCGGTATCAGTCCACTTTCATCTCTAGGTGGATAATTCTTTCCTTTGAACGCCCATAAGGGTTAGCAAGGAAACCTTTACAAAGGTTTTCCTACTTTCGGGGGGGATTTGGCGATACAAGGCGATGACCGATGTGCCTGGGGGGAACATCAGAATGGTCATTTTGTGGCAGGTGCACTGATATCACCAAAGGGATGAACTCAATAAGGTCTATCAGTGACAGTTGAGGTCTTTTCCTGCACTGATCGCTTCAGAAACTCTTCGTTGCCCTGCAACCTGAAACCCCTGGTCTAGACAAGCTCTGGGAAAAATGTCACCTTTAACAACTGACGACTATATATATACAAGCCTCATTTCCTTATCCATTAATATTTCCCGTCAGTTGTCTAACGATCTATACTGTTGGTTCCACACGCGCCGATCTCCGCCGTCAAATTTAGCTTCTATTTAACGACTTGATTTGACAACTACCATCTGTATGCCATCGTCCGTGCACCACTTGTCCATGGAGCAGTACCGCGAACACCCCAACGTGGTGGTACATACCACCTCCATGCTTCGTGAGGGACTCTGGCTCTGACACTTGTCCAGTGGGTTTCTCCATCTCTTCCACCTTCTCCTTTTCTGGCGTGCATCTTCTAGATGTGATGAACATCCAGGACCATTGATCTACTTAGGGGCAATCTCATCCATTTACTTAGTCACATTGCATTCATTACTGCGGTACCCTTGACCTTGACCATAGGCTACCACTCTGCCTTTTCTGGATCGTCCACGCGGCTGAACACTTGCCTTTACATCTTGGCACCATTGCAGTGCTATTAAAACGATACCGCTCACCTCTTATAGCCTTTGCGATGTTTCCTCCGGCTGCCATCTGTCCAACGGTACTGCCCATCGCAACCACTCATGCCTCTATTCCTTGCGCAACTTGGTTATGCGATGATCAATGATAGCCGCAGATCTCTCTCTTGCACCCATTCGACTGTGTGGACCTTCCTACGGTATATCTCGCGCAATATTCCCTTAAACCATAGTAATATGCTCCCCTTTTTCATCCTTTTTTTCCCCTTTAGCACCTAGTTATGGAAAAACAAAGGTAATCCTGGGTTTTTTTATCAAAATGTTTAGGGCTATCCCTTCATTTCACCTCCATACCAACGTTGTGAAAAATAGGTGCTAGCACGTGCCAACATCCATTTATGAAGTTTTCGCAAATGCCAAGGTTTGGAGAAAATAATATACAAAAGTTGAATATCAAAAAGGTTGTTAAATATCCCAATAAGCTTGCACAAAAGAACACTCCTCTAGTTTACAAAGAGTACCCATGGTTTTAAAAACTAAAAGAATCATCTTTAAGGAAAAATATTAACATACGACGTTTACATAACTTAACATAAAGTATACAACGAAGAAGGGGAGAAAGGTAGATACAGAAGGTTTCACTTAGGTGAGCCGGAAGCGATCGGGCCAATGACAGATCAACCACCAGGCGCCTGATCAACCAAAGGTCAAGAACCCTTCCCTCCGGAATAGGTTCGACACCCTAAATGATATCGAGGTGTCCCTGGAGGTTTCAAGGAACAAGAAGAATGGAAAAGAACCGATCCAAGAGGCTGAGATCTTGGCCCAAGCAGCACCTGTGGAAGGCCCGGAGGATAGGGAGGACGACTCTCTAAAGGACATAGAAGATATAGACATGGGAGAACTAGACCTAGAAGCCATTGAGAAGGAATGCAACAAGAAAGGAAAAGGATATGTTTCACACAAATAGTTAGAACTCCTACAGGAGGCGATCCTCAAAGCCAAGCTGAAACCCTGTTTAGGAATTGCAAAAGAATCTTTGAAAGGGAACAAATGGAAACTACTACAAGAAGGTGAAAAGCGAGGCCGAAAATGGAACAAGCAAAGGATTGTGGAGATAGGAACCAAACTCATAGAGTCAGGGAAGTACCCTACTATCAAGGCTTCCTTCACATAAGCTAATAGGAGTTAGTCAATGAAGATTATCACCTGGAACATATGAGGGGTGAATCACCCATGCAAGATTAAGAATCTGAGGAATAAGATCAGGATGGAGAAACCATATATTTTTTTTTCTCTGGGAAACAAAATGAAGCATGGAGAAAATACGGGAAATAGGGAGTAAGGTGTAGAAAGGATGCCAAACAATCACCATAGAGGCTCAAGGTTCTGCTGGTGGGTTAGTGATCCTCTAGAATTCTGAGGAGATCACCCTTCGGAAATTTTGGGCTACCAGGTTTGCGCTCTCAGCAAACTTTGAAATCACGGAGACAAGAATGAAGGGAGTGATTTCAAACATTTATGTCCCAAGCATTAACCTCCAAAGAACTCATTCCTCCATTCCCTATCATGGATGGCAAACTAGATTGGAGAAAAGAACTAACTGATAGGAGGAGACTTCAATATGATCACCTCCCTAGAAGAAAAGAAAGGTGGCAGATGATTGCTTGGACCTTCCAATGAAGCCTTCAAGGACTTCATTGAATGTAGCAAGCTAGCCGACCTGGAAACTAGGAATGGTTGGTTCACATGGAATAATAGAAGAGGGGGAGACCATCATGTTACCAGTCGGTTGGATATGTTCCTAATATCTGAGGGGCTTACCATAGAGGGTGGTGAGTTGACAACTTCTGATCTCCCCGCAATAGGGTTTGATCATTGGCCTATCAACATTCTCTGGGATTGGACTAGGCTCAAGTGTCGGAAACCTTTTCGATTTGAACAGTTTGGGATGGAGCACAAGGACTTCAAATCATTGGTTTAACAGTGGTGGGAACACATTGTTCCCCCAGGAGGGACACGAATGTACCAATTCCAGCAAAA
Organism: Larix kaempferi; assembly: GCA_027924585.1. Lineage (NCBI taxonomy): Eukaryota > Viridiplantae > Streptophyta > Pinopsida > Pinales > Pinaceae > Larix > Larix kaempferi. The sequence continues at coordinate 22,956,762 of BSBM01000370.1, forward strand.
GATAAATTCCTTAAAAGCCAAGATTCACACTTGGAACAAGGAGGAATTCGGGAACATATTCCAAGATAAAAAACAGAAAGTGATCAACTGGAAAGTCTCCAACGGGAAGGTATGAATAATGGTTATAGTGAATATTTGAAAAAACAAGAGAAAATCCTCATAGGGCAACTTCAAGCCAGAGAAAAGCAAGAGGAGATCTATTGGAGACAGAAGTCCAGAAACCAATGGCTTTAAGAGGGGGAACGAAACACATATTTCTTCCACAAATATGTTGTCCAGAACATACAGAAAGCTACGATTCACATACTCAAGACGGAAGTTGGCCAATATGTGGAAATAAGAGAAGATATGGAAACAAAACTGACTCAATTTTGTGGGGATATCATGAAAGAAGACCAAGGAAACCACTTAGAGCATATCACAAGAATCACCCAGCTTATCCCCCACACAGTCACTGATGAACAAAATGATCTCCTAAAGCAACTGGTGACTCTCATGGAAGTTGAAGAAGCCCTCCACCAAATGGCGGAAGGCAAGGCCCCAAGCCCTGATTGCTTCACGACTAACTTATTTCATCATTTTTGGAACATGATCAAACACGATGTCTGGAAAATTGTAGAAGAATCTAGATGAAATAAAAGAGTGCTACGCGCTTTCAACACTACTTTCATCACTCTTATCCCCAAAGTGGAAGGTGTAGACACTTTAGGTAAGTTTCGACCAATTGTCCTTTGTAATGTCATCTATAAAATAATCACCAAAGTCATGGCCAATCGACTAAAGCCCATTCTCCCCCATCTTATTGATCCGGAGCAATCTAGTTTCATTGAAGGAAGACAAATATTGGATGGGGTGATTCTAATCCATGAAGTTATTCACTCCCTCAAGGTTTCCAAAATCCCAGGAATGCTGCTCAAGCTTGACATCTCTAAAGCCTATGATAAGTTAAGCTGGAAATACATGAGTGAAATGCTCACTGCCTATGGCTTTAATGAGGAATGGACTAACTGGGTTATGAGTATGACCTCAACTACCTTTTTTTCCATTCTTCTTAATGGATCCCCTACAAGGACCTTCTACCCTTCAAGAGGCATTCGTTAGGGGGATCCTCTATCCCCCTTCCTGTTTATCCTAATGGCAGAAGGCCTTAACAGACTTATCAAATCTATGGTGTCCAATGGAGAAATGAGAGGCCTCAATGTTCACCCACATGCCGTTAAACAAACTCATCAACAATTCGTGGATGACAGTATGCTCATGGGTCACGCTTCCATCTAAGAATCAAAAGCCATCAAGAAATGCCTTAACACCTTCTCCAAGGTGTCTAGGTTAGAGATTAATAGAGAAAAATCGCAAGTCTACTTTTTTAACACCCCCAACATTTCCCCAAGAAACATCCTTCATATTCTCGGATTCCAATGGAGCTCCCTTCCATCCAAATATTTGGGTGCCCCTCCTACAGAAGGTGTCATCATACGAGTGTCATGGACTGATCTTCTTGATAGAATGCAGAAAAAGCTAAATAATTGGACGCTCTCACCCTTGAACCTGGCCAGTAGGCTCACTCTTATCCAATGCGTCCTCCAGGAAATTCCTATTTATTTCATCTCAATTCTTGGTGCTCCCAAATCTGTGGTTAAGGAAATCAGAGCCATCCAAAGAACCTTTTTGTGAGGTGGAAATGTAGAAAAACAGAAATGGGCTCTGGTTAGTTGGGAAAATGTTTGTCGACTCAAACTCCAGGGAGGCCTTGGTTTGAGAGATCTCGAGATGAATAATGAAGTTTTGGGAGCTAAAATTTGGTGGAAATGGGTTACCCACAATGAGGAACCTTGGGCTCAGTTGTGGCATGCTAAATATGCCCATGACAGACCAAAGCAAGAACTCATCTGATTCAATGAGGTACTACAGGGCTCGCACATATGGAAAACTGCATTCCAAAATTGGAATATCATCCAAGACCACAACTTTTGGGAAATCCGTGATGGGATCTTTGCAGATATTTGGGAGGGCTCTTGGAAACAAAGCCCCAAACTTGCTTCATCACCCCCCACCCTTAAGTGCCAAGCACTATGCTATGACCTTAACCTCTCCAAAGTGGCTCATTTTTGGAAACCTGACTCGGAGGACACGACTTATAGGGAATGACAACCTTTGGACTGGTGGCTTCAAAGATGCGCGCCCGAAGGTAGTCACCACATGGAAGAGACCCTTAAGGAAAGAATCATAAAAACTCAGAGAGGTCATGATAGACTCAGGTGGGGTTACTCAACCAAAGGAAACTTCAACACCAAGGAAGCATATGATCTCTCGGCAAAAAGAGAAACTGATCCGGAATGGAAGAAAATATGGTTATCAAACCCCTGGCCAAAGGTGGCTTGCTTTGTATGGTTGGTCATATACAGACGAATTCTCATAAGTGAAAATATCCGAAAAAGAGGATTAGTTGGCCCCTCTTAATTCCCCCTTTGCTCTAATGTTGAAGAAATTATGAATCATCTATTGGATTCTTTCCCATTCTCTTCTTCTTTGTGGGATTCGGGAGCGGAATTATTCAGATCAACCAATAGACAATAGGGTAATCCTTATCATACTATGAGAGCCTGGGACACTACGGCCTTCAATAACAACATTGTTAATTCAACATGGCTCATGCTTCCTGGCTTCCTGTTATGGGAAATTTGGAAGGAGCGCAACCAACAAATTTTTTGAGAAACAAAAACCCATGCTCACGATAGATGGAATAAAATTGTGAATCATATCTAGGAAACTCTCAATATTACCCCATGGTTGGACAAGGACTGGGACACCAATATCCAGAAGGCTCGGATTCTGGAACAACTTGGTTTAAAGAAATCAAATTCCGAATGGATTGGAAAGCCAAAGCAATCTCCTAGTCCCTGTTGGGCTTGGCCCAGATGGGGCATTTTTGAATAGGAAGGATTTTGAGAACTGCGGAGCTAAGCGCAGTTAAGTTTGAACAATTTTGGATAAGTTTTGGTATGCTGCGAAGTTGCACACAGAATAGTATTGGAGGAGCTGTGAGGTCAGTGCTGTGAGGAGTATAGCGTCGCGATGTGCCATGTCAACGAAGATCTAGCTAAGCAGAGCATTGATGGATAAAGGCAGTTATTTTGGTTAGGTCACAAAAGACCTATTTTTGGCGAAGATCGTCGATAACTACCAAGCAGTGGGTAGGTGTAGATTGGAGGTAGGTGACTGATCACAACGAGCAGAAGACTACTACTACTCGAACCAGTCATCTAAGGCCAAAAAGGAAGGAACAGCTCAGCGGACGCAACATGTTGGCGCGCATATAACAGAAGATCCGCTGCCAGATATCAGTAGTCCAGTTTTGGGAAAACTGCGACAGTTTTTATAAACCTAAGGGTTCTACCTTCAAGATGTAAAAGACATGACCTATGGGTCTTGATCTAGAAATAAGGCAATTTTGTAACGGGAAAGGGTTAATGTTAAGTCTTCATTTTGTTGATTAATATTGAATATTGTGAGGTCTGTTAGGGAGAAGCATTCTAAAGGCTCTGCAGCTAAGTGCATAGAGACCTAATTTTGAGAGAGAAAGAGAAGAGCGTCTGTAGCTGAGTGCACAGGTGAAGAACTATTGTACCCTTTCCAAGATAAATAAACAATAATTCTTGTGGACGTAGATTCCCATCCGGGGGGGTTAATCATGTGAAACTATTGTGTTATGTGATTGCTGTGTATGATTTCCATTAATTTGTGATCTAGTTTACTTATAGTGTATGCATGAAGTTATTATTGCTTGTTATATGTTTACTGTGATCTGTATTCACCGTGGAAAGGATGGAATAAGATGTTGAGTAGTTCATGTAGGGAGGAATATTAAACAGTAAAGCACCTATAAGTCTCAAATGAATGGATCGATAAGATAACTACACAGTTAATTGTTAAGGATTGAATCGCAGTATCAAAGCTCACGACGCTGCGCATCTCACATATTTACATAAGCTATGTTGTTTATCAAGCTAAGTAATGATGAATGATTAAGGTTTATTGACTAAGAAGTGAATAGAAGTGATCAGATCTCATAAACCTACTACATGGTCTGCGGACACCCTGAGGGTGTAAATATCCTTGTTCCTAAAAATACTCGACGCAGAGTAGGAGACTCCACGCGATCACCAAACACAGCTATGTAGTCTATCACCGCGCTGCGCATTAAACAGCTGAATCGCTCACATCACAAGGTTGTGGAAACCTACTTCTGCAACCACCCCCTCAACTTCGCCTCGGGTGAGACCTCAGGCTGCTTGCAGTCTGTTGCCGAAAGGGCCGATGAATAGGGTTTTTGTTGGTATTTTGTACCACGAAGTACCTGGGTTTACATTGGAAAACCTCTAGAACAGTTCTATGACCAACAGTCCCACTAGCCTCAACTTCTGGTCACCACCCCCTTTTGGCTCCTATAAGCTCAATTTTGATCGGAGCCTCCAAAGGAAACCGAGGTGCTGTGGACTTCAAGGGTGTTTTTCAGGAACCATAATGTCCAAATCCTACATATTTACTATGTAATATCAGGCATGACATGAATAATATTATCAAGCTTGAAGGTCTTTTACAGGGATTAAAAATGTCAAAGGGGAACAATTGGGAACCCCTTATATCTGAAGGGGATTTAAATTTGATCATCTAGATGGAAAACAATCTCCAACTTGGTCACCCCCTATAATAGGTCTCGGACAGCTGGAGACTAGCGTACAGGGTAAAAGAACTTGGAACCATACTCTGCAACCCCCGAGCCTGGTATTTTTTCCACATTAGACGTGATGGGAATAAGGTGGTTGACACCCTGGAAAATGTCAGAGCCTCCTCCCCTCACAGATTTGAGGTTGGGCCCCTGTCTCTCATTTTGAATTTTCCTTGGGCTGCGCATTGCACTCAATAGGCTAATAATGATGATAAAGAAAGGCTGCATCGAGAGATCAACACCTCAACCTGCAATGATTCCTTGGAAACCTCCCACAAGTGTGCTAGATCCACCACCTCTCTTCATCATGTGCCAACACATGACATTGGTGGGAATGATATCAATGGCAAACAAGACTATCCTGGGCAGTTAAACTTTGAAAGGAGTTTCAATAACATAAGGGTTACAGACTGCCCTTCACACATGCATAGTTAATGCAGCAAGTAATTGAAAATGGTGGTCACTATGATGGATTGAGTACTGAGGTACGTCGATCCGATCCAGGAAATTATGAAGGCATGATGGGAATTCGCTTGAATTATGTTATAAATGGGGAACCCCGCGGCTTCAAGCTCATGCATTTTCTCCTGGTTCTGTTCCTATTATTTTGTTTTGCATCACCTTACACCCTCTAGCTTCCCTAGTCTCCCTCTGGTGATTGTCTCTAGGTACTGTTGCATGCTTCCTTCCCACCCAGCTGAATTCTTAGTCTCTTGTTCTCCCTTGCAACCTCCCCTTCCTTGACATGGCCCCTAAGCCTCACACTTCCTGGGCTCACGGAGACGGGACTCAACCTCAACCATCTTGTAAAGCCAAGAAATCCACCTGGGAGCAAGACAAAGCTACCCTGGCTACCAAGTTCTTCAAAAATCAAATTCCTCGCCATATTTGTGAGGAAATTGAGGGCCTGGAGAAGGAACTATGGGAACATATTTCATCCGAGAACTTACAGAGCATCCACGGTGAGGTTGATAAATGGGTTCAGGACCCTGGAACCACTATGAGCCATTTGTCGGCCTATGACTGCATTATCTCTACCTATTGGGTTACAAAGGTCTTGTTGGCCCACGTGCTGATGGACTGCGAGAACAAGGCCTTGGGGAATGCTGACTCAGTTTGTGCTTGGAAAGAGCACTACAATGACTGTAGAGTATTGCACAAAAAAGTGGATCTAATCACTTTGAAACTAGGAATTCCGCTGTATCCACCGCTCAATCAATCTCCAGTCGGCCCGAGAAGCAGTTTTGGAAGCCCTTTGTGCAGAGGTGTAACGATTCGGGATCCCTCTACTGCCATCTCCATCAACCCTGGACACTCTATAGACCACCATGCCCCGTATTTGGGGTGCCCTCCTTTCTGCTATTCCAGCCCTATGATTTTTCCTGTTCACTTCGGTAATTACTACTTCTGACCATTTTTTATGTTAAATGTTGTTTCAGTTGTAATTAGGAGGGGAGGGTCCTCTGTCCAGTTTTACTGTTCTGTGGTTAGGCTGGTGTTTTGAAATGGCTCTATGGTTACTGATTGAATTGGGAAGGATTATCCTTTTTGGACCTGTGTTAGGGATAACTACTATGATAGTACTTCAGAAAGCATAGGAAGTTTGTTATCAGCATGATTTTTGGGAGCTATGAACTCTTGAAGCTATGTAACCTTTGAATATTTTCTAACATGAAATATTTTTACTTATAAAAAACTTAACATAAAGTATAAATCCTTAAGCAACAATTTGAAGTTCATATTTTTAAGTAGCATTTGAAGTTGATATAGATGCATGCATGTAGTCTCGATGCAAAAAAAGAAGTCAATAAACTATAACTTTGAGCGTTTTCATAAACATGTCCTTCACTAGCCCACATATGACAATCAAATATGTGCCTTCCAGAGTTGTGGTTAGAAGTTGAAGAACAATCTATTGGGAAAGGAGATTTTCATTACCATTAATCATTTGCCTTTGTGCTACTTATATGACGATAATGGGATGCAATAAACTGACACATTTTAAGTGCATTGGAACATTGAAACAATTTCACCACATTACTAAATACATGAAGGCAATAACTAACAAGAAATTGAACAAGCTAACAATACCATTACATTTTTCAAGATATTGAACAATATAACAAGATATTTGTCAGGCTCGGCCCCTTTAGTTTGCAACTCCCCTATTTGTATGTTCATGGCTACTTTTTCTACCTTGAGAGCTTCAACTTGAGTGGCTAGCACGTGCTTATTTGATTGTAGGTTTTGCGCTAGGACTTTCGTGTTCCTCTTCTCAACTTCTAGAGCATCAAGTTGGTGCTTTAAATCAACCATCCTTTCACTTCTGGCTTGTAAGAGGAGGTCTTCCAATGTGTCAATCTTCTTGTTCCCCTTCTCAATGTCCTACACCAGCTTTTGGATATTATCTTGGCTAGCCATGGCAGTACCCACATTTGCAGATGCGATAAATGTTGGTGTCGTATCTGTTTTCTCAAATACTAGAACCTCCTAAGTGGTAACTATCTTAGGTCGCGATCATTAGAGGAAATTTGAGGTCTAAAATGGGCCTCCTAGGGAAAATAATAAAATAATGAAATAATAGTTAAAATAATAAAATAATATTTATTAATTTTGGAGGAAGAAAGAAAAAAACTAATTTTTTTGTAGGCATTTTCAACATATCTCCTCGTGTTTTTACTCAAATTTTGAATAGGAATAGTCGTTGGATGTGAAATTGAATTCTACATCAAACGAGTGCTCCCGCTTGAAATTTGATTAAAAACACAGGGAGATATATTGAAAATATGAACAAAAATTTTATTTTTTATGACAAATATCTCAAGTCAACCATTATGGTTGACTCATTTTATTGAAATTCTATTGGTTCTTGAATTCCAACTTATCAATAAATTATGGTTGGTTCGTTTTCTTATATGATGGATCATTTTCTTATAAAGCCCATTTTAGACCCCAATTTTCCTCTAATGAAAATCTTGAGTCTCTTCTCTATCCTTTAGATAATCTGCTTCCTTTTTTAGAGTCGAAAACTATGGCTTATAGTCTAGATATGGAAGTTTCCTTAGATGTCTTGTATGGGGTGATGCCCAATTCTTTGAAGGGAATGTGGCCTGTAGTGAGTGGGATCTCAGTGCTAGTAGTGGCATCCTCAATGTCCATGTCTTGAGGCCCGCTACCCTTTGCTTCCTCGACATGTCTTTGTTCTTTCTCTATAGCACTCTTATGAACTTTCTCTTCCTTCTTCTTTCAAAGTTCTTCTTGAAGGGCTCATTCTTCTCTTTTTTGAGCTTCTTCTTGTTCTTTGAGGAATTTTTCTTACTTCCTTTCTTCTTCTTCAACTTTCTTTTCCTACTCTTCCTCCTGCAACTTCCTATTTGTTTATGAGAATCACTAAGTTTTTTTGACCCAAAATCCGACGGCAAAAAAGTCGAATTTGCTACAACCTATGGTTGATTATCCGACAATTCTAGTCTTTTTTTATCGTCGGTGGGATATTGGCTAAAATTCGACGTAGTTCAAGACGTCGGATATTTGACTACCATACCTCGTCGGTTAACCGACTTCCTCTAGCTTCATGGGTAATCGGATAAGCGACAACATTAACTTCCAATATTTGTCGGATACCATACTTTCGCCATCGATTATGTGTCAGTTTAGTCATTAGTTAAGTGATGTGTTTGCCATAAAAAAAAGCCAGTTCCGACATTCCGAGCCGTCGGAAGTATAGCACAAGCGTAGGATATCACCCTGTAATCACTGGAGAGGTCATCGGTTAAGCGACATGGATAACATAGCAAAAAAAAATGGATCCGATGTTCCGAGTCGTCGGACGTATTGCAAAACCGTCGGATATTACCCTATGGTCGTCGTGATTAGGTCGTCGGTTAAGCAATGACCCAATACTTTTTTTTTTTTTAAATAGCATTTTTCAAATAAAATTTTTCATACTACAGGAAATCAATATATTCTATCTCTATTATGGAAATATGTAGAATAATTACATATATATATAACTAAGAACCCCATTATGCTCTTCCCATTGTATTAGCAGTGGAGTAGCTTAAGGGAATAGAGTCGTTGTAATAAAGCCATTGTATTAGAGTCATTGTATTAAGCGGCGGAGTCAATCATTATTCAAGTGGACCTACAAGCTAGTGGGTGCCTATTAAGGTGGCACAAAAGACTGTACTCTAAGTCTCAAGTGCTAGTGTCTATGGAACTTACTTTATGGACTACAGGATTTCCATGTAGTAGAATAAAAGGACTGGGAAGTTATGTAACATTGTGGCATATTCGTCACAAAGAGATGGTAGTGTGCTTCCATTGTGTCAAGGTTCTCTTACCTACCTTCTCTAATTTGGTATACTGAGGAGTTTGTATATTCATGTATGAGATCATCTTCTTTGAATAAGGCTCATTAGATAGTTAATGGGTAGTTACTTAATGTAAAAGACTCATTTTTATTAAATAACCACTAGATGGTTGGCAGTCATTAATTTTGAGATTGCATGTAGTTAGGGTTTTGGTAGTTATTAAGAAACTATTTGCACTAGAAGGATGTATAGTGTTTTGTCAAAGATTGGTATTGTATTGAAGCTTTTCTCAAAGGAGCTCATCCTCTCCAAGAGGCCCATGAACATTACTCTCTCTCTTTGAATTTATTAATACAAGTGTTATACTTTGCAAGTTTAATCTCTTTCTTGCATTTTCTTTTGTTCACTTATATTTATTTGAGGTTAAGCTAGATATTGATTCCAAGCAAATTAAAGAGAAGGTTAAGGATATTGATTCCAGTGCATCATTTACTCAACCTTTGAAGTTATGGAAACTCGAAATTGGTTATGAGGAGCAGCCAAAAATCACAACAAGCTCCAAGAAATTGTCAAAATTTAAACAACACACGTGTGGGTTGTAGAAAGCCAGCATCATAGCCATTCATTAAGCTCCTCTCTGTTTCGAGAATAATTTCATATTCTCTACTGAACAGGGCCAACCACGTGAAGGTGGAAGCTCTTATGGCCCCTCCCCCCCCTCACATCACTCTCAATTCCCCATACCCAATGCATGCACTTGAAAAAAACAAATATGTGCAAATTCATCCATATTTTATCATGAACTTTCATCCATTTTTCATTCAATAAATGCTAACATTCACTAAACCATTGTTTCTATCGATACACACATTCATTCAATAAAAGATAACATTCAATAAACCATTCATTAATCAGTCAGTCAACACATTCATTCAATAAAAGCTGAAATTCAATAAAGGTAACAGTTTACTACATTGAATCATTAAAACATTAGAAAATTCATTAAACCATTCAATGAATTTCTGTCATTCAATGAGTTTCCGCTGTCTTTAGTTTCAGCCTGGAAACAGTTGACGATTCATGGTATTACATTTCCCTTCAACTACAAATGACAAACTCATAGTTCACCATTAAGGTTTGTCTGACAAAGCTGACAGTCAAAGAAATCTTGATAGTGAACTATGAGTTTTCCATATTGCAGCTTGAGAGAAATGTAAATATAGAATGAATCGTCACCATTGTCAGGCGGGAACTCAAGACTGTGGAAACACTCCTCAGACGGCGGGCGTGGGTCATACCGAATTTATAAACTAATAGAGGGAAAACGTAACGAGAATCTAAGATGATTGCATAGTGAAATGCATACACAATGAATCAAGGTTGAATGTGGTAGCCCGCCATCTCCCATTATGAAATGCATGCAGAATGAATTGAGCTTGAAGGTGGTCGCCCTTGCCAGCTACACTTCAAGCTTGAAGGTGGTATCCTTGGGACTAGAAATAGGCCGCAGGTTCGGATCTCCTCAGTTCAGTTCATACCCTGTTATTTTTTCGATGCAAACTATATGTTTTCTTTAATTTGCTGTTGACTTTAATTCCCTAGCATAGGAGGAGCCATTATGGTCAAGTTGCATTCCTAAAAAAAAGATGAACATTCACAAAAAGCAGCATGTCTCTAATTATTGTCGGTGTATGCTAGCTTAGTTACAAATATCATGCTTTAGAAGAAGCCATCCTTGAATGGTAAATATACCAATTTGGAAGGGTTTAATGTGAGGTTAAGGATATTGATTCCAAGGAAATTAAAGAGAAGGTTAAGGATATTGATTCCAGTGCATCAGTTACTCAACCTTTGATGTTGTGGAAACTGGAAATTGTTTATGAGGAGCAACCAAAAATCACAACAAGCCCCAAGAAATTGTCAAAATTTAGACAACACGCGAGTGGGTTGTAGAAATCCAGCATTGTAGCCATTCATTGAGCTCCTCTCTGTTTCGAGAATAATTTCATATTCTCTATTGAACAGGGCCAACCACGTGAAGGTGGAAGCTCTTATGCCCCCCCCCCCCTCACATCACTCTCAATTCCCCATACCCAATGCATGTACTTGAAAAAAACAAATATGTGCAAATTCATCCATATTTCATCATGAAATTTCATCCATTATTCATTCAATAAATGCTAACATTCACTAAACCATTGTTTCAGTCGATCAACACATTCATTCAATAAAAGATAACATTCAATACACCATTCATTAATCATTTAGTCAACACATTCATTCAATAAAAGTTGAAATTCAATGAAGGTAACAGTTTACTACACTGAATCATTAAAACATTAGAACATTCATTAAACCATTCATTCATTCATTAGACCAAAAATAGTGGACGATATATTGTTATCAAAAATATTTAGACGATGTTTTTCCTGTCCTTCTTTTTATAAGTTTTTCTTCTCTTCAGTGGTATATAATGTATGAGAGGACCATCTACATCATCTGGACTTTCTCTTCCAGTTCTTGGTTCTTTAGCAGGCGCTTTTGGTGATGTTTGCAATAACCTAGCCGATTGTTGTTCTAGACCTGGATTTTGCGGCAAGGGGTTTGGATTTGCTGCAACGATGTGAAAATGTTACATCGTTATATTTTTCTATTGTAATGACAAGTTTTTCATTTAAAAAATTCATTACGAAGGTGTTTTTTTACCAGGTGTGACAAAATCATGTTGTTGATGTTCTTGTCCAGTCTCAACTTGTACAGTTTCACCCTCTACATGCTCTGTAGTTGAAATATGGTGAACTACAATTAATGGTCACCATTTTCAATGCTATACATAAAATTGTAGCATATGAATAAATTCATTACCAGGATTTGAAGCTTGATCATCGATTTGTTGTTGTCCCTCCTCGACACTAATGGGATCATTACTTTCCTATTAAAAACAGAGTCAAGATTTTACATCAAGTATTTGGAATGAAAATATTCAAAATATTCCACAAGCGACAAATCTTCATTAAACTATATAGATTCTATATACCTGTGCACCAGATGGATTGGTACCACAAGACTGTGTTTTCCCAGATAAGCTTCTTCTATGTTCAACAATAGCTCCAAAGCCTTCCTGGAAGCCAAGCTTCATGTCTTCCTCTGTGGGTACTTCATGGAATCGATCGGCTTGCATATTTGCTTATCGTCGTTAATTAACATTTTACGGTGCAATAGAATGAAAAATAATTTTCAATTTATTATTTGTTTTCATTGTTGGTTTCTCAAAACTTACAAACCGTGCCGCCAAATTCGAATAACCACCAGGGCCAAGCTTGTGCTGCCCTATTTTTTCTAGTCTTGCCTTTGTGGCCTTTGATGTGTCTGGTAGCCTATGCAAGTGTTGAAATACGTTAGATGTTCCAAGTTCGATATAGAAATCAAGGATAATAAGGTTTAGAATTACATTGCGGAAAGTATTGCATACCTCCCTATGTCTGGTGTTAGCTTGCCTTCTCTTCTCAAATCCTTCTCCTTTCCATCTTCCACTAGAGCTCTCCACTCCATTGTTGGAATCATTGGTGGGCGCTAATACCTATGGTTTCTTTCGAGGTGTGTCCTATATTGGTCTTGGACAACCTTCACATGTTGACAAGCATTTTTCAAGACATTGGCATGACTGAAGGTTTTCTCCCCGAACAGGCCAACCAACCGATTAGTGAATTCATCTTTTAAATGTTTCGGTTTTCTATCCCACCTTGTTCGGATGGTGGGCCCGAATATCTCCACGCAAAATTCATTCATATGTTTATAGAAAACGTTGTTTCCTACACAACGATCATGCCATGATCATAATTAGTTGATAAAAAATGTTTTATCGGTATATTACAATGAAATTATAAACACTAATTAACCTAATCAACTATGCTTAATTACCTGGGATCATCGGTATCTTTATTGGGATGAGATCTTCGTCCACCAAAAATGTTGTCTCCAGTGTTCTCATGCTTTCGACACAGGAAGATCCTGGAAATGTAGCTTGTTCAACATCAAAATTGATAGGGGACTCGGTGTTGACCCCTTCTTATGGATGATCCATTGTGTGTTGGTCAGTAGCGGCTGTTGCACTCACAGCGGGGGTCCGTGGTGTTTCAGAACGTGTTGCCGACTGTTCGGTCGAAAACAATGGAGAAGGATTCAAACTACGTGGAATCGTTTGGTCGTGATGCGAAGTCTCTCCACGAGCCTCGCTGGGGCCAACACCACCTTGACCAATATTGTGTGGTCCCTTATAATTCTGTAAATACACACCACATCTTATATGTTCAATATTATCATATAAAAGAGAACATTATAAAGATTTAAATGAATTATTCTATGATTCAAGATTCCTCAACTTACTCACAAGTTATTAGATTTATGTTCCAACAATGCAATCCTTTCTTTAATTGCGCTTGTCTGCGGAACCCGAATTACTAGATAAAGGATTTCCGTAGTATATCTATTCAACAATTTCTCTGCCATCTTTAGCGGGTGTGCAGCTTCACCAATTTTTTCGCAATCGTGAAGCACCTCCGCCACTTCAGGGTCTAACGGAAAATCTTGCGATGCTGATTCATACTACGATTCACTAGTGGGATGCAACAGACATATATAAAACACTACTGAGTTCTCTATTGATAGATTCCAAATTTTATATTAATGTATATAACACATCTATCATGATAGATTCATAAAATTACAACATGGTTTACATTATCATAACGAAACCAGTATATCACACGAAAAATACATAACAAAATTAACATTATGCTATGTATTATACTGGTACAATTGAAGTGAATTATACCTGTGACCTCGAGGATCGCAATCCACTCATTGGATCAATGGTCATAAGCGACTTGTCCCGATCTGCTAATATTTGGGAGTTGCCCCTAACAACACCCTAATAAAAAAACATAGTGAAAGTCACATAAATGGTTCCAAAACTATTCATGAGAAAACACATCAAAAAAATTATTATTCATATTATATTTTTAATATTACAAAGATGTATACCCATTGCGCAGACCCTGGTGTGGCCGACCTTACGTAACCAGCCTGCATAAAAAACATAGACTAGAAAATTACGTAAACGAAACCAAAATATTTATTGAAACATTAATATAATGCTAAAACATTTTGACATATTTTAAATGTACAATTCAAATCAGGTCTACCTGTTGCCCCGAGGGTGTTGTCATCTGATCAACATTCGACGGGTGTATTTCCTTATCAACGTTCTGCATCAAATATAAATTTCATTATATAAAACAAACCAAGTTATTAATAATGGGAAAAGAAAGAAAATAAAAACTCTTTTTTCTTATTATATTTGTACTATTAGAAAGATGTATACCTGCTCCGTTGAGGAAGAAGTTCTCCTCCGACCATTTGTTGGCACAGATTTATCCCAATCACTGGCCTGCGAAGTAAATATGGAAAATTTAAACAAAATAAACTAACAAAAAATCCTTATGATGTTTAATTTATTACTAAAACGTTGGGTAAAATGTTATATAGTAACCTTGTTTGTATCTACTTGGTTGACAGGGTAATTAATAAGCAACTCGTCCCCTGTAGATATTGTTTTACTAGCAACTACAAAAACATGGTTTCCTTCACACCCCTCACATTCGCAGTTTTGTTGCTTAATTGTAGACCATGGTTGTGTACTGTTTATAAACCCCGCAATATTCCCTGTGGCCTTTGGCCTTCCGTCCATGTACAATGTTCCTCCTTTATTTTGATTTTTGGCTTTCAATTGTTAATAGTTTGTTGAACAATCCATAGCTACGCATACTTTTTGTAAATCCGACAAGGCGCATCCAATTGTTGTAGTTGTATATGGGTCCAACATACTCAATCAATTCTGTACATGTCCCGTAACCGACCAAGATGCAACCCATGGAAAACAACCCGAAACCATGTATCGACGATGGTGCAATTCTATATCTCCTCTCGTTCACACAAAAATCAGTGTTCAGTGGAGGAAGATCCTTCGATACCCATTGTTTGACTAAATTTCTATACCTCAAGAGCACCTCTTCATCTTCTTTTGTCTCATCACCATAGGAACATGCCCCCCCTTGACCGTGAAAAAATTCATTTCATCTATGGAATCTTCTTTTGGTTTTTTGACATCTAGTTGATACAATTTTTCTAGACCTACTGGATGTCTCACTTTCCTCTAGCCTTCCTAAACTCCCCTCGCTCGAGGAAGACAGATCAAACAAATACCTATTTGGTTCTACCTGCACCATTGGAAAAAATTTTAGATTTGACCGCAAGGCATAGCGCCTCTTAAAAGTTGACGTGTATCGTCTTTTATAATTTTACTTGATCCTCATTCCCTTTGTCAACATGTAGGCATTTAAGTGATGATCGAAAGATGACCAATTTATCTTTCTTAAGAGTAGAAAGTCATGCAATATTTATGAGTTGTTTTTTACTATTTGATTTAATGCTACATCACACATGTAACACACATGTAGCACACATGAAACACTACACATACACGTTACAGGATCTCCTCTAATGCTACAAGTCCTGGCTACTTAATGAAAACTATTTACCACATATTTGATTACCTTAGTGTAGACGTTTCCTATAATATACTCAGAAGAGTTACTTTCAGAAATGACTGTGCCTATTAGAGGCCAGTCAACTCTAGGAACCAAGTGACCCTATGATAGGGCTAGTACAAACCAAAGAGAGAGAGATGACTGGGCTATGGTACGGTCAATCAAATAAATTCATTGACTGTAAAAAGGCTCAGTACAAAGACCAACCAGTAAGGTACAAGTAAAAAAAAAGAATGGGTATAAAGACTCACAACCCTTGGGACTAAGGGGGTGTATACTACCTCAAACGTGGACAAAATACCATAGTTATAACCACAAGACCAAAAACATAAAAGGCAGTACAAATCAATATATGCAATATCTCCTTGTAACTACCTCATATATGCAATATCTCCTTGTAACTACCTCTTGTAACTCAAATAGTACCACCAAAAGGTATGATAGCATGCAATCTTCCAAACTAAGATCAGGAGGGTGGTATGAAGTGGGTATAAAGACACATAACAATTTGGAGAAAGTGGGTGTACCTCAAATGTGGATAAACTACCATAGTACCCACAAGACCTATAACATAAAAGGTGGTACAAATCACAAGATATCCCAATATCAGTAAAACACCCAAAAGGTAAAAGGCAAGGTACCACAAAAATATTATCGACAAAATGAAAGGACCATAAGACAATTGACCAAGGTGGGGTAAAACCATTCATCTCTCTCTCAAATGTACCATTGTTCCATATAACTTGAAAGACCATCATCACAATAAACGGAAAAGTCCACACGGGTTATGTGATCATCTGGTCCTCTAGACTACTCCTACAGTCAAGCGTTAGTGGCTCCATGAAGGGGTGTTCAGTCCCTTCAGAAGACCATCTAACTCAACCATCTCGAATACCTAGGAGAAGAGGACATCACACATCATCAAATAAGTATTGGTAACTACCGTGTATGAACTCAAAAACCCTAAAGAAACTGAGCGTGCACAAGGGGAGCTATGAAAAGACAAGGCTTGCAGGCCAAAAAAACAAGCTCAAAAAACTATACTGGGACTGATGTCATCATAAGCGAGCTGAAACAAAAGTGGCCAGAATGCCAACAAGTAGCACTAAAATGAAAAAGACCCTCTAAAAAGGTGAAAATGCAAGCAAACTTCCTAACTAGGAGCTGGAGACCTCGACAAATCGTATCCTTCGCAAGGTGATGAAATCCAAGTCAAATAATACGAAGCGAGAGACCGAATTTGAAGGATATCCCTCTACCGAAAGGGATCCTGGGTAAAAGATCCCTAGTAGAAAAGTCACTAAGCTACCTTGTTCATGACACGTCGGAAAAGGTTTTCGACAGTTCGGCCTTATCACCCTTGTATCACCAGTATGGTGGCAAGAGAATACAAGGAAGACAATGATCGATGTTGCCTTAGGGATAAGTGGAGTGCGGCATTCCACATAGTCCGTCCGATTCTCGATCTCGCGACAGTTTAACCCCTGAAACAATAGGAGGCCCCTCCACAAACTAGTCGTGACTGTGTCAACAAATACTAGAGGATTTTGGTTCCCTAAAGACAAACACTATGTCTCAGATGAAAAATGACAAGGGGGAATTATTTGGATGCCTATCTTTCAAACTATAACTACTCTTTCAAATTAAATTCTTGCAACAAGTGTTCAAGTTCATTCATGGGACGTCAAGGAGAGCTTCAGATATACTCAAGTCATGCAAATGAATTCATCACATAAAACAAAGTGATAATAAATATAAGGAATTGTACATATCCATGTTCATAATTCTCTAGGAACACTTATAACATTCTTCAATAATTCTTCACAAAAACACAGGGATAGTAGAAACAATAAACTGCATATAAATCTTCATGAGCTTAATAAAAAAATAGTAACCACAACTGGGGAAGCTATGCCACAACTTGTTTTCTTATGACTATAAATACAAGAGTATCCTAATCATGAGAAATACATCCTTTACTTTTACATCATGAGAAATACTAATCATTTCTCCTTTAACTTAGATTGAGTACCTTGACATTAATTCCCCCAAGCTACTATATTCTAAGTGTTAAAGCTACTACAGTACTACGCTAGTCGAAGACTAAAATTGCCACAATCCAAGTCATGATGGTTTGATTGAAGTCTGAAGTATGATGATGCATGCTTACCTTTTATGAATTTACTAACCCTAATGAATGATACAATGAAAGCCAATTTTAAGAAGATGAAGACTTTAAAACAAACCATAATAGCCTGAAATACTTCCTAAACCAGAACAACAAAAATGGGTAAGAAAAATCGAAGTTCTGTTTTCTATCGAGGTGGCTTACAAATTTATTTAAATTTGAACACAATGGCACCAACCACAATTTTAGGCCTATATAATTATGTTCCTTTTATATATATACGTTTCCAATCCATCAAATGTTTCGTTACTTTGTACCCTGGGGCCACTTTCTGGAAATTATCATCTTCAAGCAGCCTCGACGGAAAATGGAACTTCAATTTTGCTTATATCATGATGATAATGGTGTTATAGGATCTATCTCACATGGTTCTACTTCATAATGGGATGGGGCCAATTAATCTTACTTTCAAAACTCATATGGTGGCAATGATTGATACATTCTCATTCCTCACATTCTACACTACCTAAACTTTTCTAATTGTATGAAAATTGAAGCTTTCAATTTTATCCAAACCATGAAAGGAGAACTTGACCTAATTGCAATTTTTATAATCTACATGGAAGGATATGTCAATTTATAGACAGGGCAATTTTTAGCCATAGTATAGTTATCAACCTAATCCTTCGCATATCAAGGCAATCTAATTTATAGAGACAGGGCAATTTAAAGAGGATGATGATTTGGTTGACATCCATACCAGATTGATCTTTAATTTGTTGTTGAGTTATTTAACATGCAGACCGTATGACTTGAATCTAGGTGAGACCCAATTCTGCAACAAATTTCAAAAGATAGAAGAGAAAATTGAACTCACCCATATTTATTTTCCTAGCCCCCAAGTAGGATTTATCTATGAAGAAATGGCTATCAGAGATATATAGAGAAAACCTGATCTTGCACTACTCTATGGAGCCTTGACAGGCTTCATGAAAAAAACTCCAAGTCATATATGGATTCACTGCTACTTCACTAATAACACAGGGAACCTTCAAAACTACAATGTGGGTGGCCTTAAGTCTTGCTTTTTGCATTCATGGTTTGGTTGGTTAACTTAACATCCCTCCAATTCACAACAAATTTCTGTGGCATTCATTTAATTTGGTGGAGGTTGAGGCATTCATTTCAAAATCGGAGATGGAGGGTGATTCCATGCCGAGACTTGAGGAAAGTTCAAAGTATGGTGATTTTAGTTTACAAAAATTACTACTTCGGGACTGTTTTGGGACTGAGGTCTGCTCAGGAGAGGCTATAGCTTGTTATACGAGTTGAAAATTGGGTTAGGTTAGGGTTTGGAGCAGAAAATTAAAATATTTACACTTTAATGCATAAATAAATTCCTAAATCAATCCTAGAAACAAAATAGTACAGTTGTGACAAGGTAATATAAATTTAAACATAATTTTCATCTTTTTCAACTTTAACACTCTCAAAGATCCCTGTGTCAAAGTTGAAGTGGACAAGGACAATAAATAACAACAACATTAATAAAGTAATGAACAAGTTAAACAAAACTAACAACTAGCATCATTAATGCTAGTTTAGACCTTCCTTATAATTAGATATATTTTTCAATAAACCCTTTCTGCAATAGCTGACAACCACCAGGGATCAACAACGTATGCCCCAGCAAGGCCCATAGGCTTAGAGTAGAGGCCAAAGACAGTTTGGATAGTCCTGTTCCTATGGATATTGATTATGAAGATAAGCATAATGAAGGGGTTGGAACTAGTGGATTATCTATTGAAAATATGAGTAATGAACGCTTTCTAAAATTAAGCATTTCACATGCCATGGTGTTTGTGCATCTGGCAATGGAAAATCCTAAAACTTGTAGAATATTTGTTGAGAAAAAGGGCACTGAATCCCTTATGAGGTTCTTGACTCTTCCAAGTATTCCGCTATCTACAAAAGGGATGTCTATAGCTATGCACATGGTTGCAGTTTGCAAAGCATTCACACAACAACACTCAGTTGCCCTTGCAAGGGTATTTTGTGATCATCTGAAGGAACATATCAAGAATACATTAAATGTTTTGGATCATGTTACAGGGACTAATTTATTAGATGCAAAAGATGGACTCAATAGGAAAGTATTTTGGTGCTTGTTTGTGGTACAATTTTTTGTCTTTCTAGCTGATGATACTAAAGAGAATCGATGGTTGGTAGCATTAACGATAGAGTTTGGAAATGATAGCAAGGATGTGCTTCTTGATATTGGGATGATACATCAAGAAATACTATGGAAAGTTGCACTTACTGAGGATTCAAAGGCGCTGCTAAAGAAAGATGATGGCAATGTTTCCAGCAGTGTCACAACTGATTTGGATGCGCATGCAAATGAAATTGATGATCACTTGCCAACTTCTGTTGGACACTCTGTGGATCTTATTTTGAATCAACATAGGCAATCATTTGTTTGGAATGTTGCGCATTTTAAATATAATAATTTGACCCAATCGCTGCTTCATTCATAGGGGGCCTTTAAAAAGCACGATATAGGTCTATGGGCATCTTATTAAAAGTAGTTATTTCCAATCTAGCCATAGATTCCTATGTAGGTTTAGATTCAGTCAATACAAATAGGTGTTCCCTCTCCTACCTACCCCCCTATGAAAAGAGGAATGAGGGCAAGTTTCTGCCTGGCCTATTATTATTTGTTGTTAGCTCAGATTGGTGCTTTAATGCAATAATGGAAACCTTAACTCGAGCCTGTGTGAATACAAGTACTCAGTCATAGTGAGAGCTTGGTAACTCTTCTTTATCAGGGTCATTAGTAATAGCCCCTGACCCCCCATTCATGATCAAATAAGGGAGTCCATTGCAAGAACCTCAACTTTTTGATCTAATACATCTATTTCATGATATTGGTCACAGTGCTCAGCTTCAACGGAGGTTGAACATTGATTCCTCTGCCCGAGGACAACAAGCCTATGTTCGTCAACCACAGTATTCTCATTCTGATGAAGGCCCTTCCAGAATCAAAACGCAAGGCAATAATCAAAAGTCACTACATTCTTTTTGCTATGAGATGTTAAGGCCATCATTTTCAGTTCACTACAAAGAGGTGAGGGTTCACCCATCAAACTAAAAAAAACAGTAGATGCAATAAGATAAAAATACCCCAATGTAGATTGAATTAGCAATGAAACCCTCTTAGAACATCGAATTAGCAATGAAACCACAGTGATTTGCTACCAAATTTTTAAATTTGTCAAATCAAAACAATTTAGGGCTTGGTACTCATGGACGTGGGAGGCATTTCCGGCTCCTCTTATAGTTTATTTGCTTGGAATCCAAACAACCTCTCCCAATTCTTGCTCGTTGGGTCACTCCCACTACTTGGTCGTTGGGTCACTCACTCTCCCCTTCCACAATCACAAACTGCCTCTCCCACAATCCAATAGTCCAATCCAAATCGATAGAAAGTCCAAATCGTAGAGGCGCAGGTCCAAATCATAGAGGCACAGCTCCAATTCGAGGGTCACTCCAAATCGCAAATCATAGGTTTGTGAAATGCATATGGCCGCCAGCTTTTCTATTTGTTGAATATATATGTTATGTAATGTTTTTTTTTTTGGTTTTTTTAATTTGTTTTTAATTAAATATATATAACAATTAAATTTTAATTCTTATATATAATGTTATATATATATATATTTAATTAAAAAAAAATTAAAAAACCATTGTTATATATTTATGTTGTAATTTTATTTATTCATGTTTTAATTCTATTTATTATATATTCATTTTTTTAATTTTAATTGTTTTTTTTGTTATATATAATGTTTTTTTTTTAATTGTTATATTTAATGTTATACATATAATGTTTTTTTTAATGTTTGTTACATAATCATTGCTATCATCATGATCTTGGTATATGCTGACCATTCTTAACTAACTCCTATAGCCAATTGGCTACTAGGGAAGATAAGGAAAATATGCACCCTTCCTCCTCATACTTTCAAGAAGGGGCTTAAAAAATATGGTTCATGCGAGGCTCTAAAAAGTGGAAGGGTCATTGCAAAGGATAAAAGGAATCACCAAAAACTCATGTTGAACTTAATGAGTGTGGAAAGATATTTAGGAATATTTTCTTCATTCATGTGAATTTGGCGATAACTAGAGCAAAGGTCACGATCAATGAAGAATTTATCTCCATGTATCATATAAGAGATAATTAATGACTGGAATGAGAAATTTATCTTTCACTATCAAGGAGTTAAGAGATAAAAAATTGGGACACATGTGCCAAGTGACTTGTTTTTTAAGGACCATGACAACCAAAGAAGAGTATGGGTTGGTACTAGGATGAATGATACCAATAGCTAAGAAAAACGATACAATATTTTTAATTTCATATATTATTTTGTTCAAAAGTATGACAATATGATCACACATTGGATGGGAGGATATGATGAAGCAATGAGATGCTATGATCATGCTCTCTCATTTGTAATTCCAATAAATCCATGGTGATATGACATAATCTTATTATCCATTCACACAGAGAACAATATCACGCCCACCCATTTCAATGGAAAACATGTTAGTTTTCCGAGAGTAATCACCCATTTGAACATTAATGAGGAGAAATAAATATTAGTCAAATAATTAAGGGAGATATAGGGTTCTTCACGGGGTTAGGAAGAAAAACTTCCTTAATGATGGGAGGGGATTCCTTTTGAGTTCTTCCATCAAGTTCATCATCATAAATGTCCTCAAATATGTCCACAAATAATTGATGTTCCTTACATCTATGCTTAAGAGAATATTTTTCATTACAATTGTAGCATAGAACCTTAAGTTGATGTTCCTCCATTTTTTCCTATGCCAACTTATAGACCTTGAAAGGTGGAAGAGATTGTTGAAGAGCCACCATAGTTGGGGAAAGGAAATGAAATAAAGTTGTGGATTTTGGATCGAGCATAGGATATAACACAGGCATGACAATAAATATTATTGTCCTCCAACCAAGTAGTAGGGTGGTTCACCTCTAAGTGGGATTTAATTTCCACTTTAAGACCACTAATAAGGAATTGCTTAAAAAATAATCAATTAATTTTTATGAAAAAACAAATGAACTTTGATGAATCCTATAATGAATTTCATTAGGTAATAAAATATTATGTTAAGGGAAAGTTAGTGCTTCATTTGATCGATCGAACCAACCAATCGGATCTGACCCACCAAACTTGTTTAGAATTACTTTAGAAAAATGAGGCGTCATACTATTGGAAGGGTCGGAAAATGAGAAGTGATTCTTCGTTTCCATTTTGCTAACTAATTGGGTGAGAGAATCAACCATTTTTTGTATGTCCTCTATAGTTTACATGTTATGAGTGTTTATCATGGGACCATTAGGTCCATCAAACAAGTTAGTGATGATTTATCCCAACACAATCAACGACCTAAGAGGATTTTCTTGTGAGGGTCCATAAGCAATGGTACTAGCGAGTCCACGAAAAAATAAGTTATTTCAAAGTGAAACCATGATGATCAAATTACTCCTTGTTGAGTATCATTACATGGTTTTTAATGCTCCATTAATGGTTGGTGTCAGTCATTTTTGAGTCTAGAAACCCTCCCACACCGTAAATGCATGCATCTAGTCTAACCATTCCAAATTTCAGTCCAAGCCAACACATATTTAAAAAATTTCAACGTTGGCCCCATGTATCACATTATTTAATTTATAGGTATGGTTTCTGATGCTGCAATGGTGAGTGTCATTCATTTGAGTCTTGAAACCCTCCCATGCCATCAATGCATGTGTCTAATATCAGGCTTCTAACTTCAAAAGAATCCAACAAGATCGCTATATCACCGACGACAAACACCGTTGGTTTTTCTAGGTAATAGCTGCGTCGTATATCATATAACGATGATGATTATGATGAAGACCATGATGATGATGACTGTGATGAAGATGATGATGACGATGAAGATGATCGATGATGATGATGATGATGACAACGACGATGATGATGATGACGATGATGACGATGAAGACGATCGATGATGAAGATGACGATGATGATGATGATGAGGAAGATGATGATTATGAGGAGGAAGATGATGATGATGATGATGGTGAGGATGATGACGATGACGCTGATCACAATGATGATGATGATGGTGGTGGCCGTGACGACAACGATAAACATGATGCTGTTGCTGCTGATGATGATGAGAATGATGAAGATCATGATGATGATGACGATGACGATGATGAAGATGACGATGATGATGAAAACGATCGATGATGATGATGATGATGATGATGATGATGAAGATGATCGATGATGATGATGATGATGACGACGATGATGATGATGATGACGATCAATGATGGCGATGAAGATGATCGATGATGATGATGATGATGAAGATATTGGTGATGATGATGACGAAGATGATGATGATGATGATGATGGTGAGGATGATGACGATGATGCTCATGATCAAAATGATGATGATGATGATGGTGGCCGTGACGACGACAATAAACAGGATTCTGCTGATGATGATGATGATGAGAATGATGAAGATCATGATGATGATGACAATGATGAAGATGACGACGATGATGAAGATGATCGATGATGATGATGATGATGATGATGATGATGAAGATGATCGATGATGACGGTGACGATGATGATGATGACGATCAATGATGACGATGATGACGATGAAGATGATCGATGATGACGATGATGATGAAGATATTGCTGATGATGATGAGGCAGATGATGATGACGATGCTAATCACAATGATGATGATGATGATGGTGGCTATGACGACAACGATAAAAATGATGCTGCTGATGATGAGAATGATGAAGATGATGATCAAGAAGAAAAAGATGATCATGATGAATATGATGATGAAGATGATCATGATGATGATGACGATGCTGCTGATGATGATGATGATGTTTGAGTCTTGATAATTGTGCATTTCCTTACTAAGCTTCTCTCTGTTTGAAGAATAATTTAATATTCTCTACTAAACAGGGCCAACCACGTGAAGGTGGAAGCTCTTATGGCCCCTCCCCCCCCTCACATCACTCTCAACTCCCCATAACCTGACAAAAATATCTATTTACACTAGAAACTTTAAATGTGTTTTTGACATACTCTAAAACAAGCGATGTTTCTAATTATATCATATAGGAAAATGGAAACTCATTACGAAACAATTAATTTATTATTACTGCATACCTCATAAACTTCAATGGCCTTCATCATCTTCTTCATCTGGGTCATCGTCTGTACTATCATCCAATGATCCAGATTCAACATTGTAAGGATTGGCCATATCATCCTCGTCGTTGATGTTAGTTACGATCAACATGTCATCATCGATATCATCTTCATGGACATTGTGTGATAGTACATCATCTGATTCAATAAGTTCTTCGAAATCTTCTTCTGGACCATGATCATCTAACTCATGTTGATCATGATCATCATCTGCGACATCTTCTTCTTCGAGAATGTCTTCATTACCTTCAACAACGTTATACTTTACCGGCCTTTCCCTTGGATCGTGTCTCATAGCAAATGACCAACCCGCTCTACCTGGAACCTCAAAGTAAAATACCTGTTGACATTGGGTTGGAAGAACATAGGGCTCCGTTCCTGGGTCAAACAACCTTGTATTTACCATGGTAAAACCATTATCATGTTCAATAATTGTTCTATCGAGATCACGTTGATTCAATCGACACCTGTACCATTTGACAATGAACAGAAATACCTTGAAGGAGTTAAAGTCACACTAAATAACGTCTTCTAGATACCCATAGTATCAATTTTCAGATAGTTTTGGATGTTTGTCACTTCTAGAAGAAACATTGGTCACCTCAAAGACTGCAGATATCCCACAATCAGATGTTTTCTTTGTTTCATCCAACTTTTTGATGCGATATCTACATCCATTGCACCACATAGCCTTATGGTTTTTTACCTAGTACAACAAGCCATACAGGAAAATATTACATAATGATCACACCATATTTATGATAAAGTAGTGCATGTTTATTATAATGCCATAAAAGGAAAATAACCAGCATGACATACAACGACAATATTTTAAAAAATAAATAAATAGTGTCGTTGATTAATATGCTTACCTGCTTATCTTTTAAACCTCTTGCTAAATTGATTTCCCTTTGTGTCACATTGGTGTCTCCATTGCGATGTGCAGCTTTAACCAATGAAGCCACACCTTCCCATGATATTCCATGACCAAATTGTTCACATTTTTCAATCCATACCTTCATCCAGTCAATATTGTTTGCGATGTATAAATGAATTGCATCCCACTCTTGACCAACTGTTTGATGAGAATAAAATTAAAATTCAATGAAAATGTATATTAGTCACTTTAAAAAGTATATAATTACAATATAAAATGATGCAAAATACTAAATAAAAAAATAGAATATATATGTATGATATATAAACATAAAAATCACCAGTGAAATGTGTTATATTACCTTTCACCTTACTCGGTCTACCTTTCCCCTTCGGGTACTCCCCTTCGAAATCGTTTTTGGAGTCTGGATCACAAATGCGACGTAAATTGAGATTTGACGCCAATATAGGAAGATATTCACTAATGTACAACATGTTTTGGTATACCATATATCCCTCCATCATAGAACCCTTAGCATATGCTCGTTGTCTGACCAAACTCTTCATAAATTTCAAGTGCCTCTCAACCATCCACATGGACCTTGAGTGCGCAGGTCCACACAGTTCAATCTCCTCAGCTTGGTGTATGAGGTAGTGTTCCTATGCATTGAAAAATGTTGAAGGTAGATGCTTATGCATTTCATACATGAGACGAGGAATTTCTCTCCTCCAATACTTTATGTCTTCTTTATGGAATTCTTTAGATGACAACCATCTACAAGTGACATGACAACTGGCCAATCAAGATATTAAAGAAAAAAGTCATTATATTATGTAACATGAAGTAGAGAATGAAAATCAAATTAAGAATAAGTTCTATGTTGAATTAAACAAACAGTAAGCACATGGAAAAATCACCACTTACCTCATGTATTTCCCGAGACTATATATTATTTGCTTGACATTGTTGTCAAAGTTGTCCGGGATAGAGAGAGGTAGAACATACTGTAACAATAATATACAAATAGTTTCAGTATATCGTAAAAGAGTACTAGAAAAAGAAAAAAATAATTATTAAATGCATAACATATTAATTATTACCTTCATGAAGAAATGGCAATCGTGCGTTTTCACCCCCGCAAAATCACCTTTCTTTGTTATGATATTCTTCATGTTCGCACAAAATCCGGTGGGAAATTTAATTTTTCGAATGACTTCTTCTACAACATTACTTTGTTGGTCCGTTAACATCCATGGAAGTGAGTTGATATTAATTTTCTCTCCGTTGCTATGAAATGGAATGACGTCTTTCATTGCATGGTTGTTATCTTGAATGTCTTTACAAATTTTGACAATTTTTCCTTCATCACTCCCTCCATCCAATATTCGCCATAATGTTTCAGTCACATTCTTTCCGATATGCATTGTATCAAATAGATGAGCAATTTGTAGGTGCTCATAATAGGGCAACCTACTAAATTGTCTAGGATAACTTTTCATTCCTCGTGGAAGCCCATTAATGCCTTCATGATGATCACATGAACGACAATGATGAAATTAAATATTAAATCAATGTCTATTACACTAAACAACACACAATAATATAATAAAATACAATATGATCATATACAATGATTGATTATACGTACCTTGATGATTTCTATTATATTGCAACTTCCATAGCTGAGGTGTCATTCTCTTTGGTTTTAATGCAATCTCTTGCTTGCAATTTAAAAGATTTTTTTCGGTATTTTGATACCTATGATTCTTGGAGAGGAAGTTCCTATACTCATCAAACACCTCCTTTCCTAAGCTTTTTGAACGACGAGATTTGATGTTAGGACCACAAACTGGACATGCAAATTTCCCCTTTGTTTGAAGACCTAAATAAAAGATATGGAATATCAATATTAATGTCTATTATAATTATATAAAAAATGATTGGATTATTTAGAAAAACATGCATGCATATTATATTAACTAGTAGTTCGTAAAATTAAATGCAACTAAAGTGGAACTTATAATTACATACCACAGAAAATGGGTTAACCCTGGCGCATCATGCATTGTCCATACAAGCATTGCATGAAATTGGAATTGCCTTTGTCGTATTTGTCTAGATAAGTCATACATAGTGATGCCATTCCATAACTTCAGTAGCTCGTCAATAAGAGGTTCAATATATACATTCATATCTTTGACTTGGTACTTACCTAATTGATTTGAACATATAAAATAAATATTCTGATTATGAGACGTACCGTTTAGATATATAAACCATATTTCACAATAGAAAAACTTTAAATATATATATAACATTATGAGACAAAAAATGACAAATGATAATATACCACTGCAATAAAAAAAAACTGTAGTGTTCGTTCCTAGAATAATCATCGACAACATTATGTGCTCCCTCTTTATTGTCAACCATGGAGGAATGTTGTTGTTGATAACAAAAATAGGCCACACCGAGTAAACAGATCTCATCTTTGCAAAAGGATTGACACCATCTGCTGCTAAAGAAATCCTAAGATTACGAGGTTCGTCTTTAAAGTGAGGCCATTTTTCCTCCATATCTCTAAATGTAGACCCATCTGCAGGCATCCGAATAATGTCGTCTTAACTTCTGTTCCATGCATGGTAATCCATAAACTGCGCTATGTTTTTGCACCTAGACAGTCGTTGCAAACGGGGAATAATGGGAATATAATGTAGAACCTTGCGAGGCACCTTTTTAGTTACTTGATCTGTGCGATATCTACTAATATGACATTCAGGACATTCTGTTGCAAATTCATGCTGGTTGTAATAAAGAACATGATCATCGGGGCATGCATGAATTGCTTCATACTGCATTCCAATTTCTTTCATGATGGCAGATAAATCTCGATATGTGCGAGGTAAAATATTTGAAAGTGGTAACAAATATTCACCTATCATGCTACAACAAATTAAAATAAAAATCTAGTTAATATAATATAGCAAATAATATTAATGAAACAAATTTCATCCGTAGTAATTTGACTTATATATGAATAAACAATAAAATACATGACAATCATATATATTTTGTGATGGAATATATTACATACCTTAACATCCATGCGACTGATATGTTTGAAAGACCATTCATAACCTTCAAGTTCATTACCAACAATATAGCAGAGAGAAGATTTGTCTTGGAGTCGTCATAAAGGGGTTCGTATGCCTTGTCAAGAAGAGGTATATCATGAATATCATCAAAATGTTCATCATTTTCATGATCATGATCATCATCCATTCCAACATTAAATGAATCATGGATCAAATTATTTGTAATATCATCTTCAACTATGTTATCAGTATGATCATCTTCTTCAATGTGATCATTAACTTGTTCTCCATTAATATTCATAGCTCCATGTTCCTCCTGTACTTGTTTTGGAAGCACTTGCTGATCCGGATGATATACCGTAGGATGTCTTTCCTTTATAAGTACATGAAACAATCAATAGATAAAAGTTAATATAAGAAATTTAAATGCAAAATGTAAAAATTTATGTGATACATTAAAAATTTAACAAATTTTGTACTGTTGGGATGAAAAGAACAACGACCGATTGTACTATTGGTCAAAAATAAGAAATATTATAATAATACATAAATTTACAAAATCAATCAAAATAAAAAACATATATAATGCAAACTTACAAATGGATGGTATTCATGTCCCCCCTCGGTGTGCCCATGCTCCCTACAATGTTTTGTGGCTGTTGTGATCAAAATTCTCTCCTCTTAAAGCCTTTGCATTGATTACATGGACAATAGCATTTACCATCACCCCTTCTTTCAACTCCTTCTCACAATCTAGAAAGCAATTGTCGATTTTGTTCGTTTGGATCAGGAATATTCGTAGTTGACATTTTCTCATAAAGAGCTTAAATGAAGATTATCGATCTTAGAAAATGAAGCTCCAGAGTATTTTGCTCACTTGAATAACAAAAACAACGAAAAACAGTCTGCCGAACAAAAAAAACATCCGCAAACTATCGCTGGTATGGCAAACATGTCGGAATGGTTTGATATTTATAAATTGTAAAAGTCAAAAAGTCAAACCTACGTCGGATATCCGACAACACTAATCTAGTGACCGTTGGGAAAAAATCCATCGGATATCTGACCTCTTCGGGTTCAAAATGAATTCGGTTATCTGACATCCATTTCGTCGGATATCCGAATAGGCATCGGATATTAGCAGAGCCGTCGGATAGCCTGTCAGCCTCATCGAATATTCAAAAGTACGTTGGATATCCGATGGACACCTCTCGAAATTAAAAAAAAAAAACAAAAAAAAGTATTTTTCAAAGAAAAATATGATGACACAGTCCATTTCGTCGAAGGTCGTCGGATTCACTCGTCATATTTTGGGTTCAAATCTACTAGTGAATAAAGGCTCATGTTAAGCCTTTTTCAAAGCAGATTATCTCAATAGTCTATGTTACATTTCTTCAGTTGTTTCTTTAGCCTATTTTCAAGGGCCACCTTCTTCAGTTCCTTTTCCATGCTTTCTTCTCTTGTCTAGTTCTTTAAAATTGTGCACCTTCGATATACTTTCTCTTTTGCACAAAACTAATTAGCATAGGCATAATGAATCTTGATTACTCTGCACTGAATAGCCACCTTCCAATGGATGTCATTTCTATAAAAGGTCCTTTTCCCAAAGTGAAACGATTCAAAATCTTAGGTCAACTCAGTTTCCTCCATTACTTTGGACATCTTGTATGCTCCAACTATTATACGTAGGGGAGGCCATGATGACTTCTTATTGTTATTCAAGAAATCTCCAACACCATCTATGATTGTTTTCCTCGCAATCTCTTTAAGAACCATGTAATCTGTGATATACGCTGGGTAAATATATGGAGCTTTATTTGCTTCATTGATGCATAAATAGCTACCCTCATCCGTCAGGTTCCAGTCCCCTAGTTGGGTCATTGTTTGAATAACATCATCAATACTGCAATTAGGTATCTTACCATAGATGATTTTGTAAAAGGGATGATGAACTATTCATAAATTTTCTTATATCAGCTAGTGTGATTTTGTGCCCATGGTGTCTAACAACACACACATATGGGTACTTCATTAGGGTTCCATTGCACCCCATGGGTGGGAAGTTATGGAGAATGCATACACATTCCAATAGATACGAATACATACAGAATTTTGATTTGTTTGCAAGAATGTCATTTTGTTCTCTTTTAATAGCATCTTCCATAATGATAGAAATGATATATTCCCAATTGAACCTTGTGGTGTGCACTATGACATAGTATATTAGTGGGGCCCAATGAAGCTTGAAATGTAATGCATTAGTCATCCTATATATTATGCATAAGAGAGATGCAACTACTCGATAAGGTAGCTTTAATAATTTGGTTTCATACTCCCCACTGTCCCTCTAGCGAAACTGTTTCCTGAGTAGCCGTACTTGCTTGATGCAATCGATGTAATTAAGTTGCAAGCCTTCAACCCATTAAACAATCATGTATATTTTTCCCCTCGAAGTCTATAGGCCTTCCCTAGATGCGAAGGATGAAATGAGTTGATACATTTTCCCGAAGATTCCTTGATGATACAGGTCATGTCATCGATATGTGCTATGAGAAAATTTTAATTACATCCACACAGGGGAGCAACTCTGCTCTTGCTGCTTTATGGAGTCTTGATATATTGATGTTATGGTATATCATGAATTCTTCTATGATGGCATTTTGATATTATTCATTTATGAACACATCCATTAACATACTATTAACAAAGATCATCCATATTTTCAACCCTTTGACACTTCTACATGTTGGCTTAATTCTCAGCTATGCTTACAACTCAGAAAACAACTTTAGAAAACAAATAAATTTGTAGCTGAGTCATTTGTTTCTTCCATATATACTATTTCATACTATATTGAGCTTATTCTCTTCTCATATTCATAGGTCAATACTGTTCGGATATCCACATCATCTTTTTCAGGATCTTGCATGCAATTAGGGTTTGCATGCAGAATCTAGGGTTTGCATGCACCTGCATGCACTTGCATGCATCCCAGTCACCAGTTTGATGCCTCCAGCACCTTGGCCACCTCATCCTAGCACCCCGGAGCCACTTACTACAGAGTTTTAGCCCTCCTAGGCTGAAAGGCGCCCACTTCTCACCTACTGCCAGAGAAGGGCGCACTTGTTCACCTACCACTGCAGTTCCACTTCAGTTACATTCAGTTAGCTCTGATTCTCCCTGATTTGAGGCTAGTTTCACTCCCGACTGACTGTTTCACTTCCGTTGGACCTCCAGATTAACTAGATGACTTGTTCTGACTTCAGTTAGCCTCCCATGCGCCCCCACTGAGCCTCCTGATCCTTAATCAGTGCTACACACTTCAGTTACACTTATTACACTCAGTTAGACTCAGATTGACACCTGGATGACTGGTTCTTGTGCATTGATGAGCACCACCGATTGATGATGAGGACTCCTAGTTGGAGTCAAGCTACTCCATTCAGTGATTCGAATGGCCTACTTAGTCAATTCGAATTGCTCATTGACAAATATTGTATTCTATTGTAATTCATTCACCCTTTCTGGGATATTGAGCACTGCTGCATGTTTTGCACAGTTTTACACCATATTTTCTATATTCATATGTTGTGATTGATTTACTTGTTCATTAGATCTACTGTGACTAATTTTACATGATATCAGAGCCATTGCAGGGACAAGATCTCTTTTCTACATGTGTTTTTACAAGAAGATTTGACTGAATTGCTCAAATTGCAATAAGTTTTGGCATGAGATATCTCAAGGGCATTCGCTCCTGTGCATGCAAAGTTTAAAAATACTTCCAATACCACTCCAAAAGCTTGAGTTTCCACATAATTCCTGGATCTGATACATTGGACCCATTCAACATTGTTTGATCTCCAATCCCAGGTGTGATGCAACTCTAAAAGGGTGGATTGTTCGACCTCACAGTTCTTGGTTTTATGTGATTTGCAGGTTTATTGTCTCCATCAATTGCACTCGCTCCATTGTGCATGCAAGCTTCCCTACAGCAATTGCATTCGCTATAGTGTGCATGCAAGCTTCTTCTACATTAGTTGACTCGCTCCTAGCAATGGAATACTCTTCTTCAAAGCCTATCCTCACCCCATTCAATTATTTTGATTGGAAAGATGATATGGAGATCATATTACGTTCAAAAGGTTACTACCGAGTCACTCTTGGTCTTGAATTGGAGCCAAACAATGTGTCAGATCGAACCAAACACTACAACAAGCTTGATGAAGCTTATGGTCTTCTTTGTCTCTCCATCTCCAAAGATCTTGACTTCCATCTCAGCGGATTGAAGACTCCAAAAGATATATGGGAGCAACTTGAAACACTATTTGGCAAGCAGGATGAGCTTAGGGATTTTCAATTAGAGAATGAATTGATTGGCCTTAATCCTGAGAATTTCGAGACCATCAATGAATTCTTCACAAAATTCAAGAACTTGAACTTGCAATTGAAGAACAGTGGAGTTATCAAAGAGGATAAACAATTGATCCTCTCCATTCTAAGCAATCTTGGGAAAGATTATTCGGTATTTGTCTCTACTTTCAATTCCGGTCGGCTAACTACCCCGAATTGGAAGATGCCTACCTTGAATGCCTTCATTGAGTCTGTCACAAAAGAGCATGACAAGTTGATTCAAATGGGGTCCATAAGATCCAAAGATTCAGCCCTATATGTTCAAGGACCCAAGATCTTGAATGGTAAAGGAAAGCAAAAGAAGGAGAAGCCCAAATTCTAGCCTCACAAGCAAAAAGACAAAGGCAAGCAAACGGATGCACCATCCAGTTCAAAATCCAAGCAAAAGGGCAAAGAAGGTAACCAAAAATCTAAATGTACTTATTGTAACCGTGCTTCCATCCCGAAAGTTCATGTATGAAGAAGACTATAGATCAAATGGCCCTCCTTTTGGAAAAGAACAACATAACCCTTCCTGACGGTGCAAGGAAGAAGGATAGGAATGATGATTATGAAAGAGGACAAGCACTCATGGAAACGGTTTCGAAGCCCACTACTCTCTTGATAGATTCGGGTGCATCAAATCATATGGCTGCAAATATTGATTCTTTTTCCTCATTCGATCCAAACAGCTCCATCCCCATCCATTTGGGAGATGACTCAAAAATTTCTTCAAAGGGCAAAGGTACGATTCATGTAGAACATGGAAGCTTTCAGAATGTTCTCTATGTGCCTTCCTTGGCTTCAAATCTCCTTTCTGTGTATCAAATGAAACATACTGGTGAACCAAAGCAAGTTACATTCAGCCCTAATACAGTTGAAATTTCTGATATCAAAAGTGGAAGACTAGTTGCAGTCGGAAAGGCAAATCACACTGCAAAATGCTATGAGTTTTCACACTTTATTCCGCTTGCAAAGCCCACTGCTCTTCGCACACATGGTAATGAGGTTAGTAGGCTTTGGCATGAAAGATTTGGACATCTTAATTATAATTATTTGCTGCTGTTATCAAACAAATCCATGGTAGATGGGCTTCCACAACTCCGTTCCTCGAAGGGAATATGCACTGGTTGCATCATTGGGAAGCACCCCGAGCACAGATTCGACCGCGGCAAAGCTAGCAGAGCTTCTACTATTTTGGGATTGATCCATTCTGATATCAGTGGTCCGCTGCCCCATATGTCATTAAATGGTTCAAGGTATGTTTTGGCATTTATTGATGATTTTTCCCGCTTTACATGGGTATTCTTTCTCAAAAACAAGTCAGAAGTGCTTGGAAAATTCAAGGATTTTAAGGCTTCTGTTGAGACCACCACTGAGAGCAAGATCAAAGCTCTTAGATCTGATAATGGTGGGGAATATATCAAGTCCGAGTTGCTGCAACTTTGTGCCCAAAGCAGAATTAAGATCCAACATACAGTTCCCTACACACCCCAGCAGAACAGTGTAGCGGAAAGGAAAAATCGGTCACTGAAAGAGATGGCTACATGCATGATTGAATCGAAAGTTTTGGCTGCAAATATTTGGGCTGAAGCAATCAATGTTGCTGCATATATACAGAACCGTGTTCCACATTCATTCGTGAAAGGTATGACTCCTTTCGAAGCATTCTTTGGTCACAAACCGGATGTGTCAAATTTGAGAGTATTTGGCTCTACTGCATGGGCTAGAATTCCTTCTGAGAAGAGACGAGCTTTGGATCCACAAAGTATCGAGTGCATATTGATAGGATATGGGGAAGAATCAAAAGCATATAAACTCATGGATATCAGATCTAAAAAGATATTCATAGAGCGCAGTGTGCAATTTGAAGAACCGCTTCAAGAATTGCAACTAGTCGAGGAGAAGACTGCCGATTCACCGCCTTCACCAGAAGAAGATCCGAGCAGCGATAATGAAGGTGTGAGTTCTGATATTTATGATATTTTAGAAGCATATGATGATCATGACATATCAGGTTCGGAATCCGACCATTATGATCCTCCTCAGTTACCAAAGTGGGCCCAAAACACTCTACATTCTGCTGGTTCGAATCTTGGAAATCCTGCTGATCCGAGACGAACAAGAGGAGACTTTCAAAGAGCAGGTATGGCTCTTTCTATTGCTGATCCATTTCTTCCTGAGATTTGTTATTTGATGGCTAGTTCAGATCCTACATCATACTATTCAGCCCATCGAGATCCGAGATGGAAAAGTGCCATGGATGAAGAGTACAGTTCTCTTCAAAAGAACAACCCATGGGAGCTAGTTTCTCTTCCACCTAGAAGAAAATTAGTGAAGTGTAAATGGGTCTACCGTACTAAAGTTGTTGCTGATGGCACTATCAGCAAATATAAAGCAAGGTTAGTGGCAAAAGGTTTCTCCCAAGTCCAAGGAGTGGACTACACTGAGACCTTTGCACCGGTTGCAAAGATGGATTCCGTCCGCCTTGTTTTAGCTATTGCCGCATCCAAGCACTGGGAAGTGCACCACATGGATGTGAAGAGTGAATTTTTACATGGAGACCTTACTGAAGAGGTCTATATGTAGCAGCCAGAGGGTTACACATCAGATCCATCATTGGTTTGTAGATTGAAGAAATCTTTGTACGGGTTAAAACAGGCCCCAAGAGCTTGGTACGCAAAGATGGACTCCTTCCTTCTTTCTCAGAATTTCCAAAGGTGCAAATCTGATCCGAATGTGTATCTTCAGCGAGTTAAAGGTAATTTGTTGGTTATTGTACTTTATGTTGATGATCTGCTCATTACTGGTAGCACACTTACTTCAATAAACAAGCTAAAATCTGCCTTAAATCTAGCTTTTGACATGAGCGATTTGGGCTTGCTGAGTCATTTTTTGGGCTTGGAGATAGCTCAAAATTTTGATGGGATCACTATATCTCAGCAAAAATATGCTTCCGACCTATTATTGAAGTTTAATATGGCTGAATGTAAGGCAGCCCCATTCCCATTCCTCTCAGGAATTAGTCTTGAGGAGGGAGATTCCACACTGCTTGCAGATTGCAGTATGTATCGACAGTTGATTGGTTCACTACTTTATTTGACACACTCACGGCCTGATATCTCATATGCCGTGAGTGCCGTGTCAAGATATATGCAGCAGCCACATGAGCTTCATTGGCGAGTAGCCAAGCGGATCTTGCAGTATGTGCAAGCTACAAGACAGTTTGGCATACATTATGCTGCAGATTCTGAGCTAGATTTCATTGGTTTTACTGATTCAGATTGGGCAGGTGATAGCATTGATCAGAAGTCCACTTCCGGTTATGTTTTCATGATTGGTCATGGTGCTATTTGCTGGTCCAGCAAAAAGCAAGCAGCCATTTCACTTTCTTCAGCAGAGGCAGAGTATCGAGGGGCAGTCAATGCCTGCATTCAGGCAGTTTGGTTGCAGGGTATTCTTTCCGAGTTTGGTTTTGGTGGAACTACTTCGACTGTCCTATTTTGTGACAATCAAAGTGCTATCAAGATCTCCATAGATCCAGTTCAGCGGCAGAGGACCAAACACATTGAGATTCATATGCATTACATTCGACAGTTGGTGCATGACCGCACCATCATTCTGCAATATTGCCCTACTGATGAGCAAATTGCAGACATCTTCACCAAGAGCTTCACTGAGAAGAAGTTCTCTTACCTCCGTTCACTGTTGGGGGTGAGTTCCATCATGGTGGAGACAGATTGATTCATTATTATGCTTTATCTTGAGGGGGGGCTTTCTTCCCACTGGGTTTTCCCTCTTTCCTCACTTAGTTTATTTTCAGCATTTTTTGGATTATTGTATTGGGGTGACCTTTGGTCTTAGTTACCAGGGCCCCACATTATTTTTGTTGGCACATCATAGTCTAGCTTGAGGGGGGGTGTTCGGATATCCACATCATCTTTTTCAGGATCTTGCATGCAATTAGGGTTTGCATGCAGAATCTAGGGTTTGCATGCACCTGCATGCACTTGCATGCATCCCAGTCACCGGTTTGATGCCTCCAGCACCTTAGCCACCTCATTCTAGCACCCGAGAGCCACTTACTACAGATTTTTAGCCCTCCTAGGCTGAAAGGCGCCCACTTCTCACCTACTGCCAGAGAAGGGCACACTTGTTCACCTACCACTGCAGTTCCACTTCAGTTACATTCAGTTAGCTCCGATTCTCCCTGATTTGAGGCTAGTTTCACTCCCGACTGACTGTTTCACTTCTGTTGGACCTCCAGATTGACTAGATGACTTGTTCTGACTTCAGTTAGCCTCCCATGCGCCCCCACTGAGCCTCTTGATCCTTAATCAGTGCTACACACTTCAGTTACACTTATTACACTCAGTTAGACTCAGATTGACACCTGGATGACTGGTTCTTGTGCATTGATGAGCACCACTGATTGATGATGAGGACTCCTAGTTGGAGTCAAGCTACTCCATTCAGTGATTCGAATGGCCTACTTAGTCAATTCGAATTGCTCATTGACAAATATTGTATTCTATTGTAATTCATTCACCCTTTCTGGGATATTGAGCACTGCTGCATGTTTTGCACAGTTTTACACCATATTTTCTATATTCATCTATTGTGATTGATTTACTTGTTCATTAGATCTGCTGTGACTAATTTTACAAATACATGTTACTACCTTCTCATATTCATACTCAACTCAACTCACATATGAGGAGTCCTATGGATGGTTGGTTTGCCGAGAATTATGCACCTTGTTGTGACTTCTCCTCCAAATATCCTTTCACTAGAGAATATGAACTATCACTCCAACTTTTACAATACATATAGGGGTTCGACCCCTTTTCTTCCACTAATGCTCAATATTTCTATTTTTTAGACATGGAATTTCTTCAAAGTCGAAAACCCCTAGGATGCTCGTGGGCTTCACTATTCACAAACCTAAGGTTACTGCAACATTGTGCCATGCATAGCCATGGGCTCATGGGATATTCTATATTCTTATGACCCTAGATGGTGCAAAAGTGAGGTGAGTAACTACACTTGAAAAAAATTCCAGAGTTCTTCATCAAGCCTACCACTGTCACTACATGAGTTTTCTCCTTCCTCATTTCTTTGGTCTTAAACACATTTATAGAATACCTTGTGTGGGAATGAATGCATTTGGGACATGTGGTTTGACCATACTCCATGTTTCTCATGAATCCTAGGTGAACAATATATCGTTGGTCGATTCCCTCACCAAAACCCTATTGATACTTCTCACTTGATTCTAAAAACTTCATGTAGGGGCCATGAACTCACTTGTTTTTTCAATGCAATGCACATTCACCCACACAAATTGGCTCTTTGCACACACTTCTGAACCTTCCATTCCAAATCACCTATACTTGCACATGATTTTCATGGCATCTCTTCACTAGAAGTGGGAGCCTCCCATTCACAAGAAGACCTTATATGTTCAAGGTACCATGAGAGCCTTGCAAATTGTTCTTCTAGGGAAGGAAATTATAAAGAATCAAGAATTGATTAACCCATGTAGACAAAAGAAACAATGAGTAAATAGGAACAAACCTTAAACTGGACACGATAGTAGTGTAGTACTCATCCACATGGAGAGATAAAGAATAATAAAATACATATGATTAATAGGGGACAACCATGGTGTGATTAGATTCATCTTAGACGACAACGGATAATAACAGGGGGTAAAACACATTCAAGGAAAAATGGATGCAGGAAAAGTGGTGGAATAAGGTTTGAACAAGCATGGGCTTGAGTAGCTCTAATACCACAATGAAGGGAAGTGGAGGCCTAAAATCAATTTTTCATATGTGCTCATCGGTTAGTAGGAACAACCACATTAACCTAATATTAATGTGTCTGAATATGTCTATATGCATATGTTTGGCACATTGATAATGTTTTTTTCCTAAAGAATGTGTCAAATCTATTCCTATATTCTATGTAATCAAAAACATTAATTTTATTAATGTTGTTAATTAATGTTGTTATTGTTAGTTTATATACATTAATATATTTCTAGTGACCAACAAATATTGGGTTGGGGATCTTTAATGGAAAACTAGGATTAGTATGACCAAAGTCCGAGATTTAATTTCAGTTTAATCGAATTTTCACATCCGGAACGAAACTTTGACTAATATATGTACAATGTCACAAAATTTCCTTCGACAGGGCAAGCTCCCAAAATTAATGAGAATTTACAACTTATTTAATCTGACATAATCGTTGCA
Organism: Larix kaempferi; assembly: GCA_027924585.1. NCBI lineage: Eukaryota > Viridiplantae > Streptophyta > Pinopsida > Pinales > Pinaceae > Larix > Larix kaempferi. Next base: position 22,996,493 of record BSBM01000370.1, read on the forward strand.
TTAATGCATCAGTTGAGTAGCATTAACTCTAGGCGTGATGTATGTTAGAAATTAGTTTCCAATATGCACTAAGCACTGAACCCCCTTGTAACATACCCCTTTTTGCTAAAAAACATTTTATGTTGGAAACATTATCTTAACTTTTATTGTAAATTTTTATATTGGACAAGTGTCCAAGGATGACTGTAATTTGCACAATATTCGATTATTAAATAAATTAAATAGGAGACAAACACCTAAGGAGATTATTGAAAGAGTGTTTACTGACCCACTAGGTGGAATGGAACCTGGGGTAGAAGGCAATGAACAAGTGGCAGCATCATGAGGCAAGTAACTAGCTGTTGGTATGGGACAACTCCCTTGAATCATGGTCATAGTGCCCTGAAAGATGGGACTAGAGCTTGAGGCTCATTTATTGAAAACTAACCACTAAAGACCTCGACAATTTTTTTTTAAGAGCCATCGAATTTTGGTCTGAGGTCCATCAATTTTTTTGACGAGGAAATTTACCTTGGGGTTTTGCTGTTTGCACCCAAGAGATTCGATGAGGGGAATGCTATGTTTTTTATCATGGTGTAAGTCTGCCTAATTTACTGCTGAGTGTAGAGTCTTAAAAGCTGAGGAGAAAGTCTCTATTGATTGTTGGTTAAACAATTTCTTGGTGCCTTGCTTCTACACAGAGTCTTCTACCTAGTGGTTCATTGAACAGGCTTGGGGGTCCAAAGGAGGCAAGTAGATTGGCTGCTTCTTCCGGAGAATCTTGGGAGGAATATGCCTCCTTGGGTGTTTGTCTGCCCTATCTACAGTTACAGGTTCTACTTGTTATTTCAACCTCTAAGTAGTTAAATGATTTCTTGCAATTGTTGAATTAGTATTTATAGTTATCATCATACAGAAGTAATTGTTTTTAAATTCTAACCTGGTTATGATTCTATATAATGATGATTAAGTAAATGAGATGATTGAATAAATATCTTCTCTGCATTTTTTTCCATACTATTTTCTATGTTGTACTCTAGTACAGAGAAGGAGAATTAAGATAGATAAATGATAGGCAGAATGTCAAATGAATGAATAGACTAACACTGTTGTGTTTTCTTAATATTCCTTATCAGTATATTCTGTAATATAAATTACAGATGTATAGTCTCAGAAAATATAACAACATTTCATATTACAGGTACTAATATTTCCTTTTCATAGAAATAGAAGTAAACATTTCATCTCTGTACAAAACCTAGGATTTTCACTTTAGGTCATGTATTTCCTTACAAAATTTATATGCTATGTATTATCTTATCAGTCCTTTCAAACAGTTTAGTGTTATAATTTCACTTTATTTCTTTCATTAGCATTCATGAATTATAACAGCTACAAAAATAAACATTACTAATTACATAGAACTGCTACCAAGTTCTTATATCCTTAAAACAGAATTCATCAAATGCATGCAATAGCATTGTTGTATAGCACTATCTCATCCTCAGTATTCGTATCTCTTATTTTGATTTAGTTATCAAACTACAATTATAAAGTCAAAACACTTCTATTGCATATTAAAACCCTAAGGGTCCAACCCTAGCTTCTATACTTCAACTTTTAGTATACATTTCAACATTTATCAAAGCAAATAAATTACACAAGACAGTGTTAATATAAGACTTTTGTATACATAACAGACACGGGTTCGAAACCCTAAGCAGAGAAATAAATAACCTTAAGCATCGTTACAGGTTCATAACTATTTCAGTAGTCAAACCATTCACATCATAAACATCAACTTTTCATGTAAAGACCACAAGTAAGATTCAATACCTCACTCAAGAGTAGTATGGTTTTAGTCACGATTCCAGTGCATAGTATAAGAACAAAACAAAGAAACGTATCTAGCATCGTTATTCAACTGTGGTTTTACAATCCTAGTACAACCATAGCCTACATCGAAACCAAATAGACAAATGAGAATAACTCTCAGTTTGCAGGTTCAATTCTCAAAACTTTCAAGGTTATCTCTTAAACAAGACATGATTAGGGTTTGAATACACAAAACAAGGTATTTACTTTTGTCTCTCGGTCATCATTATCCAAAACATTTCATAAACAAAAACATTAAATTTAGTACAGGTTCCGTAGAGCACAGCTCACAAAGGTTGATTTTTTAGAACAATTACCATTCTTTTCCACATTACAGAACTACAACATAACTAACCTTCACATTAAATACAACTAACATTTAAATTATAGTATCAACTCAAGGTCAAAACCCGACAATGATCCTTTTAACATGTACCGAGTAGGAAGACAGTAACATCAGGGTTTCTTTTATTCCCATCAAAACAACAGTGGGATAAAACCCTTGTTACATTTGTATGAAATAAAAACACATAGAAGTGCCATAGCTAACATCAAGGTAGGTCGAGGAGGCCATCCTCCCTACACCGTCATTTGACGCATAAAACTTCACAACGATGTTCACCATCCACAACTAGACATCAACATTGAAGTCTCGGCTAAAACCCAAAGAGGGACCAACAGTCACCAAGCCGAATTCAAGAAGGAGAACCACCGAAGCTTACGAGTTCCAATGCATCTGCCATTACTCGAGCTTGAGCATGGAAGCCAAGAGTCGAGGACACCTGCCACACAATCATGTTATGGTTAAAAGGGTATCATAAAAGGAAGTTCATTAAACAAATCAACAATAATTGAGATTACTTAAACATATACATTACCTTGCAAAAGTACCAGATGTCTGAAACTCAGCATGAACATGCTCGATGAAGACTAGAACCAAAACCACCTTATCAACTCAGCGAAGAAGAATTACAAATCGGGTAACTCATGTTGGGAAAACTTGCAAGCAAAAGGTTGGGGTATCAAACCCTGTAGAGGCCTTCTAAAAAGCTACTCTGCAAAACCCTACATTTTCGCAGCCTGTCGGCCTCTCCAAATTTCCTCCCCTGTAAAATGAATACATTGTTATGTTCTTGACGAGGTAAGCCAAGCAGTTAGGGTTAGAAACATTCCCAATGAAATACCATGTGAAATCAAGGCCACATAGGATGCCACTGGACTATCCACCAAGAACTCCTTTATTGCACTTTAATAAACACATCTACCAAGTACATCATTCCTGGCATCAAGTGTTGTTATGTCAGGGTTCAAGATATTACAAGCCACGTCTATAGTATAGCATGGGTAACATAACCTATGGTTAAAGCTCGGTTCCTTCATCAAAGTCATTTCCTAGATTGCCATCGTATCATGCCCCAAGCTAAGGTATCAACCTTTTAATATAACCATTAAACCATAGCATGGTGACAATATATCATATCAAAGTATTGCTAACCTTTAAAAGGAAATAAAGACCATGAAGCACTTCATCGAAACATTAGCCAAGCTATTGACACTTTTGATATGAATTATTAGAGCAAGCGCTTATATTATATAGTCACAACCCTAGACTATTAGCGATGTATCGCATTAATATTACTTTCTAGGTTATGTACATAGTGCATAAAATATAAGAGTAGATCTAGAATCATGATATTAGTATCCAAGCATAGATTTTAGGCATTAACCAATGCATGTAATATCCATGAAGTTAGCAACAAAGAAAAAGGTTCCATTTTTACCCACGATAAAAAGTACAAGCAAAGGTGTTGAAGTCAATCACATATTTCGAAAGTTGAACTGTTTCTTTTACTTCGATTACTTAAGATAAACTGAAAGTGGAACTAGGATAGATCTCACCGAAAATATTCATTATTTAATCTATTTCCTTCTTTAAACATTGAAGGTGTTCAGAAGCAATTTAGTACTTTGATGAACATTGAGATAACATTTCTATTTACTTGTAATCTACAAACAGAAGTTTCAATGCTTTGTCCAAATAGCTAAGTAAGCTCTGGGGTGTCCTTAGGACCCCTTCATCATCAACAAACAAAGAAACACTGTTAGCACAATTAAATAATAACAATAGCAAAAAAGGAACCTTTTAAGCATCGACATCATTTTCAAAGTATTCGTAACTACTCCTGAGAAGTCTCGTACACAGGTTTGAAGCAAGAAAGCATCCAACAACCTCTTTTGATCATTTAAATAGTTTTTGCATACTATCATAAAACATTAGACGTCCATGATCCTTATGATAATATATTTTTCAGTATGACATTTAAAAGAATATTTCACATTTATTACATTTCCGCACAATAAGTTTAGTAATTAATGTCAGGTTGAAAATTTTTAAATTTTTGTGATTTTCGGGATGTTACATGTGGTATCAGAGCACGAGTTCAAAATCTAGGCCTGAAATAGGCTCATGCGCACAAAACAAAAAATAAAACAGAAAACTTAGTTACTGACTTTATTTAAATTTTGTTTCTGTATAGAACAGTTTGACGTTTAAATTGCAGGCATCGATATAATGGAGGAATCAGCAGAGGACAAATCTCCTCATCATAATGAACATAATAACAATGCACATAATAATGATAATGAAAGAATTTACGTAGAGTTAAATAGTCAATCTTCTGAACTACTACATACTATAAAAGATTTAAAATCTGAAATAAGGACTGTTAAAGAAGAGAATGAACGAATTATGAAGGCACAGGAAGAGTTAAATTAGATTTTAATAGAGAAATACTGTAACAAGGAAAGAGGAAGGAAATCATAAGTAAATTCTGATTCTGGTATAATGTCTCACAAACATAAAATTAAGAAAGCAAAGAATGGTAAAAATAATATTTACTCTGAACATCTAAATCTGATCAAAGTAATTATAATTATGTTCATGACAGCAATGATGGCGATTGATGTTCTAAGAGGAGGAAGCATAAGCATCATGAACAAATTACAGGAGAGTTTAAAAAGATTAATCCACCAACCTTTAATGGCAAAAGTGAAAAGGGTGAGACAGTTGAAGCATGGCTGTCTAGAATGAAGAAATACTTTCATATTTACGATTACTCTTCTTAGTTAAAAGCCAAGATGTCTATTTACAATTTGACTAGAAAGCAGATATTTGGTGGCAGGATCTTAAAATAATTAAGAGCATATAAGAAAGAAACATAACCTGGAGTATGTTTAAAATTTTATTTAAGAAAAAGTTTTTGTCAGAACAGTACTATGAAGATAAATCCAAGGAATTTTATGATTTAAAATTGGGTACTATGAGTATGAAGGAGTTGTGCAGCAAGCTCCTTAGCTTGTTGAGGTATGTACCCTATATGAAAAAAGAGAAGCCTAAGGCACAAAGGTTTCTAAGTTGTCTACCTTTCAACATAAAAGACATAATCGAATATGATAACCCTTCAACTTTGGAAGAGGCCATGAGGAAAGCTAATTTCTGTTTCGAGCAAAACAGAAAAAGAGAAGGAATATCTTGTTGGAAGAGTAATAAGTCTAATCATTTTGATAATAAAAAGAAGAGTTTTAATCATAATTCTGAAATTTTTAAGAAAAAATTTAATAACAGAAATTTTCCAATTAATAATAATTACAGGAGTAATGCACCACAGAATTTTACTGCTGCAAGGAATGTGCCTAATAATAATAAAAACAATAATAATAACAACACCAGATATGTTGAACAGAAAGCACCTTTGAAGTGTTATAATTGCGGTGGACCCCATACTAGAGCTCAATGCCCACGAAATAGAAAGACAGTCAACAACATTCACACCATACAAGCGGAGCCTACAATTGGTGATGTAGCAAGAGAAATTTTCAGGATAAATGCAACGCTGGAAAATCGTCAAGCAGATCATCAAATGTCTATGGTCAAAATCGAAGGTATGATACAAAGCAAATCTATTTCCATTCTAATAGATCCAGGTGCAAGTTTGAGTTACATTTCACCTGATTTAGTGAAAAGTTGCAAGTTAATGGTAGAAAATTTTGATAATTCATGGTTAGTTCAGCTAGCAACAGGCACTAAAAGAAAGGTTACAAATTTTGTAAAACGTTGTGATGCATTTATGAGTCAGCTAAAAATGCAAGTTAATTTAAATGTTTTACCATTAGGGTCATATGACTTGTTGATTGGCATGGACTAGCTTGAACAGCATAGACTAATACTTAATTGCTATGAGAAATCTTTTACTTGTTTGAATAATGAAGGCCAAACTGAAACAGTAAAAGGAATTCATAGGAAGATTTATGTAAGGAAAATTTCTACTTTACAAGTAAAGAGAGCTGTAAGAAAGGGTTGTAAAATGTTTGTTGTTAATGTTATCAATGATGAATGTTCATCTAAAGAAGATAAGATAAAACTGGAGGATATACCCATCCTTAGGGACTTTTCTAATGTATTCTTGGAAGAAATTCTAGGACTACCTCTGAAAAGGGAACTTGATTTCACCATTGAGTTAGTACCGGGTGCGGTACCAAACTCAAAGGATCTATATAGGATGAATATTCTGGAGTTAAATGAACTAAAATCTCAAATGAAGGAATTAATAGAGAAAAACTACATAAGGCCTAGTGTGTCTCCTTCGGGAGCACCAGTTATCTTTATTAAAAAGAAGGATGGTACCATGAGACTGTACATAGATTATCATCAATTTAATAAAATAATAATTAAAAATCGATATCCCTTGCCCCGCATTGACGATTTTTTTGATCAGGTACGTGGAGCAGATATATTCACTAAAATTGATTTAAGGTCTGGATATCATCAAGTTAGAATAAAAGACAAAGACATATTCAAAACTACTTTCAGAACTCGTTATGGACACTACGAGTTCGTAGTTATGCCTTTTGGGCTAACTAATGCACCGACGGTCTTCATGTGTTTAATGAACAACATTCTGCATAAGTACTTGGATAAGTTTGTAGTTGTGTTCATTGATGATATTCTAATTTATTCAAAAACTAAAGAAGAGCATGACAAACATTTAAGAATAATTCTGCAAGTGTTAAGAGAATATACGCTTTATGCTAAGTTCAGCAAATGTGACTTTTTTAAAGATAAAATATAGTACTTAGGTCACATAATCTCTAAAGGTGGAATTTTCGTCGACCCTAATAAGATAAAAGCAATTAACGAGTGTCCTATTCCTAAAGTTGTAACTGGCATTCAGTCATTTATGGGGATAATAGGTTACTACATAAAGTTTATTGAAGGGTTCTAACGAATTGCGAATCCCATCACTTCTTTGCAAAAGAAAGAGAAGAAATTCGGATGGGATAAAAAATGCCAAGAAAGTTTTAATAGGTTAAAAGAATTATTAACAACCACACCCATTTTAAAAATTGTTGATCCTAACAAAGACTTCGTTGTATGCACTGATGCGTGCAACGATGGACTTAGTGGGGTCTTAACTCAAGAAGGTCATGCTATTGTTTTTTAGTCTAGAAAGTTAAAAATCCATGAAATGAATTATGCAACTTACGATATAGAGTTGGCAGCCATGATATATGCACTGAAAATGTGGCACCATCACTTGATTGGAAGAAAATCTACACTAATGATAGATAATAAGGGTTTAAAATACTTGTTGGATCAAACAAATCTAAACACAAGGTAAGCTAGATGGATAGCTTTCCTTAGAGAGTATGATTTTGAAATTCAACACATTAAGGGTAAAGAAAATAAAGTTGTTGATGCCTTGAACAAAAATGCCAGATTATGTTTTGTGGCAGCAATCAGCACGTTTAAGACAGATCTGGAAAATTAGATCAAAGAAGGAATTAAGCAAGATGAAAATTATCAAAAATTGCATGATAAGGTTGCTGCAAATTTATCTGAAAATTTAATAACGGAATACAACATTAATGAAAAAGGCTTAATGACATATAAAAGTAGAATTTATGTACCTAATGTGTCAAAAGTTAAACTGCTGATTTTGGATGAAGTTCATAAAGGTCCTTATTAAGGACATCATGGTTATCAAAAAATGATAACTATGCTAAGGAAGGATTATTTTTGGCCCAACATGAAAAATGAAGTGGCTGAGTCCATAGCTAGATGTTTTGAATGTCAGACCATTAAGGCTGAACATCAACATCCAGCTGGCCTATTGCAGCCATTGCCAATTCCGAAATGCAAATGGGAAATTATAAGTATTGATTTTATTACAGGTTTACCTAAGAATTAGAAACAGAATGACTCCATAATGGTGGTGGATAAACTTAGTAAATCTACTCATTTTATACCTGTTAAGTGTAACATCTACAAGCTTTGAGAGTTAGTAATTTTGGTGAAAATTAGAATTTCTTCCCTTAAAGATCTTCATAATAAAACATTATAAGAAACAGCCAACATGTAATTAATCCTTGTGCATACACTTGACATTTTTTATAAAAGTCAATTTGCTTATGTCATTAAGTATTACCATTGCAGCTCCTTGGGTCTCCCTTGAGTCTATTATATATAAAACAACTTCGCAGCTCCATGCTATAATAACAACATTATTTCCATACACATTCTGTGAATAACATTACTCAATAATTGTTGACAATATATAAATAATAAGACATGAACATGAGAATCAAGAATTATACACACGGGAGGACAAAATGTACGTGGTTCACCCATTCCATAATGGGCTATGTCCACCAAAGGAGAGTCGCGTCTTGTATTAATTATCAAGTAGAATTTACATCGTACAACCCAATTGTTGCCGAAATCACTTTCCGCTACTTTGCAGCCTTTCTCATCGAGATTGTTTTTCCAACAATTTTTAAGTTAACAACAGAATTATGTCGAGAATCCACATACAATGAACATAGATTATAAGACCTATAAAAGTACTACTCTAAGCATCTATATGCTTGTCTTTATTATGTCACAACGAAAATCATTCAACCATTAACATCTGCAAATAACAAATTCTATATATACATATACTATATATCCCACTATTTTATAGTGGCACCAAGAATATAATTGAAACTACATCCTTAGCCTCACATGATCATATATATATATATATATATTCAAAACAAATCCCTAGTAGCGGGAGATAAATTTAAATACCTACAATGTATAACGGATAGAGTTAGATCCATATTGAAAATTTAATATAATTTACATGCGTAAAATTAAAACAGAGATCTACGTTGGCATCTACACATGAAGGGTATGAACCTATGGAGGTTAATCCCACCAATCCGAATGCAGAAAAGTATCATCGTCCTCTGGAGATACAGAAGCAAAATGCTTCAACCAGCAGATATGATAAAAAGATCTAGCAAGCAATACGCATTCAACCAACAAAGACGATTTAAGCAATGTAAAGAACCAGAAAGCAACACGCCTTCAACCACATAGATGATCTAATCAAACAAGATCCAGGAGTAAATGTGCCTTCAAACCACAGAGATGATTGAAGCAGTTAAAACACTAGAAAGAAAATAGAAGAAGGAAAACAAAAATGATGACCTTGGATTGGGCTTCTCCAGCCGTTCCGTCTACCGTGGTCAGCACAGTTTTACCATTCACAACAGAAAATACAACAGAGATTTGCAAGATAAACGAATTTGGAATCGGGTGTATTCACCCACAGATCCATAACCGTGTTCAGACTCTTAAGAGATATCCTATCCCCAATATGCTTCTATGCAATCCTAGTGTGTCGATATTCTCAGAACGGGAATCACATGTAATTTATATACACAAACAAAACATTATATATCTATATTTGCACATCAACACTCGGATGGAGTCGAGGTCATACTTCTTTTAGAAAAATAACAACAATCAAACAAATGGGTTTACAACCTTGATTATCACTCCATCAACATGTTAGAAGCTCACGCCATCAGTAAAAGGAAAAGGGGTTAATGTCCTTTCACCCAAACAATGTCCCCGCAAATAGAAAACAATGATCGAGTTTATAGCTTTGATGATCACGCTATCAACAAGACGGGATCTCATGCCATCAACAAGGAAAAAGGGTACAGCTTCGGTGATCATGCCATCAGCCAAAAAGGGGTTATTTTGTTTTACGTTTAACTAGAATCGATCTTCAGCGTATTGCCATACAATTGTAGGTGACAACAAGAAAATCGTAAACCACGGTCTCCAATAAATGACAAAGTTACGGATACAGAAATCCCTATTTTCAAGCTATTCCAAATCCCATACCAACCTATCTGACCATACAACAATAATGGAACAACAACAGTATTTTCAATTGATTTTATAACAACATACCACCGAGATCTGGCATACAACACTAAAGCAACAACGGAAACATAATTACACTCTCAAAATCCCAATAGAGATCCGGATAGAGGGATCCGTGATTTTCAAAACAACATTCAACTACCATGGTGACCTAGATCTGGGATTCTAGCAATCGCAATCCACATATGGAGTATTAACAGTAAAAAAAATCATCATTCAAACAATATAAAACTATCATTGTGATCCTGATCTGCGATTCTCGGGGATCGAAATAAGTACACAAAGTATCTATAAACATGATTCAATATACAGACAACAGGGTGCTATGACTGCGTTCCACTATGTACCAAATAGACCGATGATTCGAAAGGCAGATCCTTCATTCAGATCCATCAAAACAATACAGCATTCAGACAGAGATCTAAATGTACATAGATCGGATCATTTAACTAAGATCCGGTTATTGAGGACAACCAACAGACAGAGCTAAAATGTACATAGCTCAGATCATAACTGAGATTGTCATTGATAACTTCCAATGGACATAGATAATAAAACGTCCAGAGGTCGGATCATTAACTAAAATTCAACACTATAAACCAACGCAGAGATTAACAATTCTGTAGAGTTAACAATGCAGAGGAATTACTACAATAAGCAGAGAAAGTTACCCAAAGTAGGTCGCATCCTTCCTCTTCTCGCCGCGATGGCTCACCATCTCCCTTGTCACGGAGATTTTCCACCTCTTCCTTCCTTGCCGTCCTCCAAAACTTCCCCCTGTCATGACGAATTCGCTCATCCTTATGAAGGAGGGGGAATCTATGCTCATCACATTGACACCTGGTGGTTTCAAAAACGGTGGGGATACAAGTGGCAGCGACGGTTCCTTAAGGAGGAAGACTCCTGATCAAATTCTCCAATTCACTTCCCATGAATTGATCTGCTCATTTATTAGATATGCAATATATGCTTCATTTAATCCTTTTTTGTATAATAAGCTTATCTTAGAATAGGTTATACCTTTACGAGTATGGTCATTTACTCACTTTCGAGAAGGAGGTGGGTCTTCTTATAATAAATCCTCACTTGTTTTGGTTGGATTTATCTAGTATCATTATTGCCAAACTTTAGAAACTAATAATAATAATTAGCATACTTAATCTGAGTTGGGGTAAGGCCATAGGATCTTACTTACGCGAACCTTTACCGTAATACTAACATAGACATAACTACCCATTTAATATTATTAATAGTTAACACAACTATTGTTAAACTTTCATATATGTATAACACATATATAACATACTCAATATCCGCCTAATATCATTAATAGTTTAACACAACTATTTGTTGGACTTAATAGTTATCACAACTATTTACAATCACACAAGTATTAACATTAGTTAATTCTATCTTATATATATATATATACAATTATGTATATATTTTAGGTGATGTCTACTTGATGTCCCTGTTCTTATTAGACTCCCAGTGGTAATTATATTTCCACTCACTAAGTGGGTCCTAGGTGTCCAATTTGACTAGTCGTTACTTGAGTATTAGCTTTAATCACGACTTCTTTAATCGGAGCAGTATTCGAGGCTTTAGACCTTATGCATGTAGTGTTAGAATTAAGCCTTTACGACTGTAGGTATAGTTTTATGGCCATTGATAGGTTGTCGGAGATAACTATTAGCGTGCGACGAATAGTCGATACCCTCGTCCTAGGGTCATGACTTCCTCACTTAAGCTATCCATAACTTTCTCTATAGTTATCAAAACATTGGAATGACCCTCTTCATTATTCATCTTCCACTTAGTGGTCAAGCTCTCCCCCTAGTGTTTTTTTCATTTTCCATGCCGTTATGGTTGCATTAAGATCTCCTAGACTATTAATCCATTATAACAACTTGAGAATACACAATCATACCACAAGATTCTCTGGTGGAGCCTAGGCCTTGAGCTCCTCACCAGAGACCATTACATAGTTACAATAAGATTTATAGGGATCTAAAAAGTGGGATGTTACATCCTTTCCCCCTTAAGAATAACACCGTCCTCGGTGTTCACATTCTTTAAGAATATCCTTCAGCTCTTGAGTTCTTTATTGCACATATCACTTGCAATATATGGAATAAATCTAGCTCTCCATGATTGTATACTGTTGACTATATATACAAACAACATTCACTTGATCCAGGAAAATCTTGCCTAACACCTTAGTGCTCACGCAGCAATTCCTTCACTCATGCCTTGCCTAACACCTTAGTGCTCATGCAGCAACCATTTCTCTCTTGTTTTGCCTAACACCTTAGTGCTCACGCAGCAAACATTTCTCTCATGTTTTGCCTAACACTTTAGTGCTCACGCAACAAACATTTCTCTCATGTTTTTCCTAACACCTTAGTGCTCACGCAGCAAACATTTCATTCATGTCTTGCCTAACACCTTAGTGCTCACGCAGCAAACATTTCTTTCATGCATACTAAGCAGCGTCTTGCCTCCCACATATACATTTTCTTATAGCTTGCCTAGGTCTTACAGCCAGCCGATTCTCCAAGAATCCTAGTGGTTGTTCAATCCCTCATTTTAGGGAGTATTTCCATGCCATTACAACACTCTTTACACAATTCCCCTCAAGCCTTCTCGCTTGAGTCCCAGACTTTATTTTCCCCAAGCCGCCTTGCTTGAGTCTAGAAAAATCTCTTTCAATTTAATCAATTTATTTCTTCATATTATATTCTGTAACCACACGATTACTCTGACCCATTTGAGCCGAGATCTTCATTCAATCAATAATTATCAAACTTAAATAATACATAACAGTTATGATGTGGATCTTAAATCCTCACCCCCTTATCTTACCATGCATAGTATCTATGCTCTTGTTTTTCCACAAGCTCCTCCAAATTTTGACCATCTGCCAAGTTCACCTGTTAGTAACACTTTATAGAACAAAATTAAATATCATAAGGTCCTTTTTGTATTCATAAAAAAATAGGATAATCCTCCTTCATCATCATAATTGAAACATTTCTTTCTTATCACTAAGCATATCTAGTTGGATAAAAGGGTTTACATAATGCCTTGCACATGAAATAACTTTCTTCCTATTACGGTCCATGCACATTATGATCACATAACCTCAGATGTTAGCTTTCATCATTTCAACACAATTCTGGTTTGAGTTATACCACTTTTCTTTGTATAGCTTATCATCTTATACAATTAACCGATTGTAAAAAACAATAAAATAAAATATACTTGCGTACCTTATAAGATAACCCAATACTTTGTAAGGGTGACCACATATCTCTCTATTATATGGTCCTCGTATGTTGAGGTACCTAAGTATCCCACATTGACTTGTTGATGGTTGTAAGGAAGTGATGTGCGGAATGTGAAGTTTTCTTGACAACAACATTCAAAGTGTTAGTCATATAAAGTAATTAAATCATAAGAGCAATCTTACCTAGAACGTATGTCCAATCATCACCTTTAACATCTTAGACATGATTTACTGTTAAGATTACATCTGATCTACCCCCATGGAAGTTCCATGACATTAATGGTTTCTTAACTCATAATGCTAATATAAAACAGCCATCCCCTGCGGCCACATATGTCAGAAAATTTAAATTTGAAGCATCTTGTTAACTAGTAATCATTTTATGTCGGTTTTGTATTCATAATAAAGAACATACTCATTTGAAAGTTCTCCACCTCATTTGTATGATTATGATGTGAACAACATGATTAATCCACCATAGCTTTTATCTTTTAACAAAATAATCCCAAAACACAAATCATCATAAATCATGATCACCTCAAGGTATACTTCTATTACCACTACTCATAGTATCCCAACATCTACCGTAAGGATCAATGAACTAAGGAGATATAAATGAGATCATGCATCCTTTCATAAATTTTAATAACCAATAACTAATAGGATCTAGTAGTGTCTAGCTTAGTTAGTTTACACTTCTTGTGGAAGGTTAGTTTATCATAAGTAACCAACCCACAATTTCTAGTTGCTACTTCTGTAATGAGATAGAATTTGTGCTAAGGAGCAAAATCTTAACTTCAATATAGTTATGCTTCCTTAGTGAATAAAGGAATATTTTGAATATCTGACTTTCCCTTGTGTTCACTCCTCCGGCAACATGCACTATTTACAGGATTTACTAGTTATGTCCACAACATCAACTTATCCTTTAGAATGACTTTTTATAATGAAAGGGACTTGACAGTTCCTAATCATAGTCGGAATGCTAGACCATATTATTTAGTCCAATATGAACATGTATAAAATAAACTTTAATGGAGCTTTAACCAATCTAAGTTTTTTTATATTATCCATATGAATCTCATATTTTGAATCACTGAGGATTGGATCAATAAAACTCGATTAGTCATATATAGTCAACAGAACGTATCCTAGCGTACTCTGTCAAACAAAACTTTTGTTGAGACCGAAAGATATCCACTTTCAAGAATAAAAGGTAAAGAAGGTAATAAGTATTAAAACCAATCATCAAATTAACAACTTTAGGAGAGTTCCTCTGTTTAACATATCCACAACTAGGATGACTTTCGGCATACTCGAGACTCATTTTAAAAAAAACACTTGACTCTGTTAGTCTGACTACTCTAAGTGTGTTTTCTCACAATCTATTGTAACTAAATATAGAGTAAGAGGAAATATTCATCCATAAGATTTTCTAATAACTATTGGTTCAATTACCTACTGAAACCAGGTTCACAAATAGACAAAGTTATACTATTATAATGCTTCAGAAAATGCGACATACTTACTTGTAATTCGAGACGACTTGTCCGTTACCTCCTTCCAAGCTTTGAAACTTTGAAGGGCATTTCCCCGTCGCTTATTTCGAGTGGAATGGAATACCTTACTTGGTTCATCCAACTCATTTCCTCATGCTAAGCCCACTATAGGCCCGAGTGTTGTAACTCGTGCTCTGATACCATATGTAACATCTCCAAGCTTTGAGAGTTAGTAATTTTGAGGAAAATTAGAATTTCTTCCCTTAAAGATCTTCATAATAAAACATTATAAGAAACAGCCAACATGTAATTAATCCTTGTGCATACACTTGACATTTTTTATAAAAGTCAATTTGCTTATGTCATTAAGTATTACCATTGCAGCTCCTTGGGTCTCCCTTGAGTCTATTATATATAAAACAACTTCGCAGCTCCATGCTATAATAACAACATTATTTCCATACACATTCTGTGAATAACATTACTCAATAGTTGTTAACAAGATATAAATAATAAGACATGAACATGAGAATCAAGAATTATACACATGGGAAGACAAAATGTACGTGGTTCACCCATTCCATATTGGGCTACGTCCACCAAAGGAGAGTCACGTCTTGTATTAATTATCAAGTAGAATTTACATCGTACAACCCAATTGTTGCTGAAATCACTTTCCGCTACTTTGCAGCCTTTCTCATCGAGATTGTTTTTCCAACAATTTTCGAGTTAACAAAAGAATTATGTCGAGAATCCATATACAATGAACATAGATTATAAGACCTATAAAAGTACTACTCTAAGCATCTATATGCTTGTCTTTATTCTGTCACAACGAAAATCATTCAACCATTAACATCTGCAAATAACAAATTCTATATATACATATACTATATATCCCACTATTTTATAGTGGCACCAAGAATATAATTGAAACTACATCCTTAGCCTCATGTGATCATATATATATATATATATATATATTCAAAACAAATCCCTAGTACCGGGAGATAAATTTAAATACCTATAATGTATAATGGATAGAGTTAGATCCGTATTGAAAATTTAATATAATTTACATGCGTAAAACTAAAACAGAGATCTACGTTGGCATCTACACATGAAGGGTATGAACCTATGGATGTTAATCCCACCAATCCGAATGAAGAAAAGTATCATCGTCCTCTGGAGATACAAAAGCAAAATGCTTCAACCAACAGATATGATAAAAAGATCCAGCAAGCAATACGCATTCAACCAACAAAGACGATTTAAGCAATGTAAAGAACCAGAAAGCAACACGCCTTCAACCACATAGATGATCTAATCAAACAAGATCCAGGAGTAAATGCGCCTTCAAACCATAGAGATGATTGAAGCAGTTAAAACACTAGAAAGAAAATAGCAGAAGGAAAACAAAAATGATGACCTTGGATTGGGCTTCTCCAGCCGTTCTGTCTACTGTGGTCAGCACAGTTTTACCGTTCACAACAGAAAATACAACAGAGATTTGCAAGATAACCGAATTTGGAATCGGGTGTATTCACCCATAGATCCATAACCGTGATCAGACTCTTAAGAGATATCCTATCCCCAATATGCTTCTATGCAATCCCAGTGCGTCGATATTCTCAGAACGGGAATCACATGTAATTTATATACACAAACAAAACATTATATATCTATATTTACACATCAACACTCGGATGGAGTCGAGGTCATACTTCTTTCAGAAAAATAAAAGCAATCAAACAAATGGGTTTACAACCTTGATTATCACTCCATCAACATGTTAGAAGCTCACGCCATCAGTAAAAGGAAAAGGGGTTAATGTCCTTTCACCCAAACAATGTCCCCGCAAATAGAAAACAATGATCGAGTTTATAGCTTTGATGATCACGCTATCAACAAAACGGTGTCTCATGCCATCAACAAGGAAAAAGGGTACAGCTTCGGTGATCACGCCATCAGCCAAAAAGGGGTTATTTTGTTTTACGTTTAACTAGAATCGATCTTCTGCATATTTCCATACAATTGTAGGTGACAGCAAGAAAATCGTAAACCACGGTCTCCAATAAATGACAAAGTTACGGATACAGAAATCCCTATTTTCAAGCTATTCCAAATCGCATACCAACCTATCTGACCATACAACAATAATGGAACAACAATAGTATTTTCAATTGATTTTATAACAACATACCACCGAGATCTGGCATACAACACTAAAGCAACAGCGGAAACATAATTACACTCTCAAAATCCCAATAGAGATCTGGATAGAGGGATCCGTGATTTTCAAAACAACATTCAACTACCATGGTGATCTAGATCTCCGATTCTAGCAATCGCAATCCACATATGGAGTATTAACAGTAAAAAAAATCATCATTCAAACAATATAAAACTATCATTGTGATCCTGATCTGCGATTCTCGGGGATCGAAATAAGTACACAAAGTATCTATAAACATGATTCAATATACAGACAACAGGGTGCTATGACTGCGTTCCACTATGTACCAAATAGACCCATGATTCGAAAGGCAGATCCTTCATTCAGATCCATCAAAACAATACAGCATTCAGATGGAGATCTAAATGTACATAGATCGGATCATTTAACTAAGATCTGGTTATTGAGGGCAACCAATAGACAGAGCTAAAATGTACATAGCTCGGATCATAACTGAGATTGTCATTGATAACTTCCAATGGACATAGATAATAAAATGTCCAGAGGACAGATCATTAACTAAAATTCAACACTATAAACCAACGCAGAGATTAACAATTCCGTAGACTTAACAATGCAGAGGAATTACTACAATAAGCAGAGAAAGTTACCCAAAGTAGGTCGCATCCTTCCTCTTCTCGCCGCGATGGCTCACCATCTCCCTTCTCACGGATATTTTCCACCTCTTCCTTCCTTGCCGTCCTCCAAAACTTCCCCCCGTCATGACGAATTCGCTCATCCTTATGAAGGAGGGGGAATCTATGCTCATCACATTGACACCTGGTGGTTTCACAAACGGTGGGGATACAAGTGGCAGTGACGTTTCCTTAAGGAGGAAGACTCCTGATCAAATTCTCCAATTCACTTCCCATGAATTGATCTGCTCATTTATTAGATATGCAATATATGCTTCATTTAATCCTTTTTTGTATAATAAGCTTATCTTATAATAGGTTATACCTTTACGAGTATGGTCATTTACTCGCTTTCGAGAAGGAGGTGGGTCTTCTTATAATAAATCCTCACTTGTTTTGTTTGGATTTATCTAGTATCATTATTGCCAAACTTTAGAAACTAATAATAATAATTAGCATACTTAATCTGAGTTGGGGTAAGGCCATAGGATCTTACTTACGCGAACCTTTACCGTAATACTAACATAGACATAACTACCCATCTAATATTATTAATAGTTAACACAACTATTGTTAAACTTTCATATATGTATAACACATATATAACATACTCAATATCCGCCTAATATCATTAATAGTTTAACACAACTATTTGTTGGACTTAATAGTTATCACAACTATTTACAATCACACAAGTATTAACATTAGTTAATTCTATCTTATATACATATATATATATATATACAATTATGTATATATTTTAGGTGATGTCTACTTGATGTCCCTGTTCTTATTAGACTCCCAGTGGTAATTATATTTCCACTCACTAAGTGGGTCCTAGGTGTCCAATTTGACTAGTCGTTACTTGAGTATTAGCTTTAATCACGACTTCTTTAATTGGAGCAGTATTCGAGGCTTTAGACCTTATGCATGTAGTGTTAGAATTAAGCCTTTACGACTGTAGGTATAGTTTTATGGCCATTGATAGGTTGTCGGAGATAACTATTAGCATGCGACGAATAGTCGATAACCTCGTCCTAGGGTCATGACTTCTTGACTTAAGCTATCCATCACTTTCTCTATAGTTATCGAAACATTGGAATGACCCTCTTCATTATTCATCTTCCACTTAGTGGTCAAGCTCTCCCCCTAGTGTTTTTTCATTTTCCATGCCGTTATGGTTGCATTAAGATGTCCTAGTCTATTAATCCATTATAAAAACTTGAGAATACACAATCATACCACAAGATTCTCTGGTGGGGCCTAGGCCTTGAGCTCCTCACTAGAGACCATTACATAGTTACAATAAGATTTATAGGGATCTAAAAAGTGGGATGTTACATCCTTTCCCCCTTAAGAATAACACCGTCCTCGGTGTTCACATTCTTTAAGAATATCCTTCAGCTCTTGAGTTCTTTATTGCACATATCACTTGCAATATATGGAGTAAATCTAGCTCTCCATGATTGTATACTGTTGACTATATCAACAAACAACATTCACTTGATCCAGGAAAATCTTGCCTAACACCTTAGTGCTCACGCAGCAATTCCTTCACTCATGCCTTGCCTAACACCTTAGTGCTCACGCAGCAACCATTTCTCTCTTGTTTTGCCTAACACCTTAGTGCTCACGTAGCAAACATTTATCTCATGTTTTGCCTAACACCTTAGTGCTCATGCAACAAACATTTCTCTCATGTTTTTCCTAACACCTTAGTGTTCACGCAGCAAACATTTCATTCATGTCTTGCCTAACACCTTAGTGCTCACGGAGCAAACATTTCTTTCATGCATACTAAGCAGCGTCTTGCCTCCCACATATACATTTTCTTATAGCTTGCCTAGGTCTTACAGCCAGCCGATTCTCCAAGAATCCTAGTGGCTGTTCAATCCCTCATTTTAGGGAGTATTTCCATGCCATTACAACACTCTTTACACAATTCCCCTCAAGCCTTCTCGCTTGAGTCCCAGACTTTATGTTCCCCAAGCCGCCTTGCTTGAGTCTAGAAAAATCTCTTTCAATTTAATCAATTTATTTCGTCATATTATATTCTGTAACCACACGATTACTCTGACCCATTTGAGCCGAGATCTTCATTCAATCAATAATTATCAAACTTAAAGAATACATAACAGTTATGATGTGGATCTTAAATCCTCACCCCCTTATCTTACCATGCATAGTATCTATGCTCTTGTTTTTCCACAAGCTCCTCCAAATTTTGACCATCTGCCAAGTTCACCTGTTAGTAACACTTTATAGAACAAAATTAAATATCATAAGGTCCTTTTTGTATTCATAAAAAAATAGGATAATCCTCCTTCATCATCATAATTGAAACATTTCTTTCTTATCACTAAGCATATCTAGTTGGATAAAAGGGTTTACATAATGCCTTGCACATGAAATAACTTTCTTCCTATTACGGTCCATGCACATTATGATCACATAACCTCAGATGTTAGCTTTCATCATTTCAACACAATTCTGGTTTGAGTTATACCACTTTTCTTTGTATAGCTTATCATCTTATACAATTAACCAATTGTAAAAAACAATAAAATAAAATATACTTGCGTACATTATAAGATAACCCAATACTTTGTAAGGGTGACCACATATCTCTCTATTATATGGTCCTCGTATGTTGAGGTACCTAAGTATCCCACATTGACTTGTTGACGGTTGTAAGGAAGTGATGTGCAGAATGTGAAGTTTTCTTGACCACAACATTCAAAGTGTTAGTCATATAAAGTAATTAAATCATAAGAGCAATCTTACCTAGAACGTATGTCCAATCATCACCTTTAACATCTTAGACATGATTTACTGTTAAGATTACATCTGATCTACCCCCATGGAAGTTCCATGACATTAATGGTTTCTTAACTCATAATGCTAATATAAAACAGCCATCCCCTGCGGCCACATACGTTAGAAAATTTAAATTTGAAGCATCTTGTCAACTAGTAATCATTTTATGTCGGTTTTTTATTCATAATAAAGAACATACTCATTTGAAAGTTCTCCACCTCATTTGTATTATTATGATGTGAACAACATGATTAATCCACCATAGCTTTTATCTTTTAACAAAATAATCCCAAAACACAAATCATCATAAATCATGATCACCTCAAGGTATACTTATATTACCACTACTCATAGTATCCCAACATCTACCGTCAGGATCAATGAACTAAGGAGATATAAATGATATCATGCATCCTTTCATAAATTTTAATAACCAATAACTAATAGGATCTAGTAGTGTCTAGCTTAGTTAGTTTACACTTCTTGTGGAAGGTTAGTTTATCATAAGTAACCAACCCACAATTTCTAGTTGCTACTTCTGT
This sequence comes from Larix kaempferi, assembly GCA_027924585.1. Classification (NCBI taxonomy): domain Eukaryota; kingdom Viridiplantae; phylum Streptophyta; class Pinopsida; order Pinales; family Pinaceae; genus Larix; species Larix kaempferi. The sequence continues at coordinate 23,017,646 of BSBM01000370.1, forward strand.
AATGAGATAGAATTTGTGCTAAGGACCAAAATCTTAACTTCAATATAGTTATGCTTCCTTAGTGACTAAAGGAATATTTTGAATATCTGACTTTCCCTCGTGTTGACTCCTCCGGCAACATGCACTATTTACAGGATTTACTAGTTATGTCCACAACATCAACTTATCCTTTAGAATGACTTTTTATAATGAAAGGGACTTGACAGTTCCTAATCATAGTCGGAATGCTAGACCATCTTATTTAGTCCAATATGAACATGTATAAAAGAAACTTTAATGGAACTTTAACCAATATATGTTTTTTTATATTATCCATATGAATCTCATATTTTGAATCACTGACGATTGGATCAATAAAACTCGATTAGTCATATATAGTCAACAGAACGTATCCTAGCGTACTCTGTCAAACAAAACTTTTGTTGAGACCGAAAGATATCCACTTTCAAGAATAAAAGGTAAAGAAGGTAATAAGTATTAAAACCAATCATCAAATTAACAACTTTAGGAGAGTTCCTCTGCTTAACATATCCACAACTAGGATGACTTTCGACATACTCGAGACTCATTTTAAAAAAAACACTTGACTCTATTAGTCTGACTACTCTAAGTGTGTTTTCTCACAATCTATTGTAACTAAATATAGAGTAAGAGGAAATATTCATCCATAAGATTTTCTAATAACTATTGGTTCAATTACCTACTGAAACCAGGTTCACAAATAGACAAAGTTATACTATTATAATGCTTCAGAAAATGCGACATACTTACTTGTAATTCGAGACGACTTGTCCGTTACCTCCTTCCAAGCTTTGAAACTTTGAAGGGCATTTCCCCGTCGCTTATTTCAAGTGGAATGGAACACCTTACTTGGTTCATCCAACTCATTTCCTCATGCTAATCCCACTATAGGCCCGAGTGTTGTAACTCGTGCTCTGATCACGCTATGTAATATCCCTTCTTTATGCCCTCCATTTTGTAAATGTACTTGATTATTGGTTTCTAGTGAGGAGATCAAGGCGAAAAGCCCCAAGAGTAAACCTTTTTACTCATGTGGTTTAAACTCCTAAGCATAGGAGACTAAAAACAGTGGCACAACTAAAATGATAAGTGACTGAATCCTCGAGGGGAGGGGTGAGATGACTAGGAATCCGTGAGAGTTCTATCTTGGAAAAGAACAATAGATACTTAAAGGTAAAGAGGACTCTCACCAACCAAGTAAAAAACTAGAAGGGTTCACCTGAGTAGGGTCTAACATGACCTAATGACAAGATAGTTCTTCTCACACACGAAATTTTCAATGAGCCACCTTTGATTACCACCAACTGAAATTCTGGTTTCACGCGCAAGTATCAAAAATCGCTTCGAGCTCCAAAGAGAGGGGTTGTCCAAGTCTACAGGGGTAACTTTTAAACCCTGCCATGGGTGAGGAATCCCTTTTGTGTAGATATGTATAGATGAGTAATCAAAAATTGGACATCACCTATTTATATATATATATATATATATATATATATATATATATATATATATATATATATATATATATATATATATATATATATATATATATAAAAGATACAACTTACTAAAGTTAGTACATGCGATGCACTTATATTTGTGAAATATGAAACAAAGAATTAACTAAAGGATTCTTAGCTTTAAGTAGGATATATGGAAAAGCATATTGGTATTTAAGTGTGTAAAGTTATAACTTTTGGGGGGATTCTGCTTTTTCCTAAATAAATCAAATAGATATATATATATATATATACATGTTAGGTATAAACTATGGTTTATAGAAGTCGAGTATAAGAGTTTTGGGAAAGTTAACCAGTTCAAACTTCCACTATAGACTGGAGTGAGTAGGGGAAGCGTAAGACAACTATCCTTACCGCCACGTAGCCAAATTCCCCACCATCTTAGCGTGACACTCCACTTGGCAGCGGAATCTCTTACTCTTGCTCCAAGGCGGACTCTCCAATGGGGAAGAACACGGCTATATATATATTGGTACGGGAGAACGGAAGGGGGGATGGACATTGAGAGGCAAAGACGGAGGACTCTAGGGTAGGAGCGAGACTGTGGAAGATTTATGAGGATGCGTTTTTGACTCAAATAGACGCTGCTGAACAGAGCATAGCGACTGCCTCACTGAAAGTACTACATCCGGTAATATCTGCAAAACCCCAGCATTTATATATATGTGCACCTATCGATCGCCACATGAAATATGCAACCCCTGTTTTTTTTTTTAAATTGAGCTAATGCTTTTGTATTACTCGGCGATCATGATGAGTTTGGCGATCTCCTGTAAAAGAATCAACCCATACCACTAGAATTGATACACTGTATTCTAATTGGTAATCCTAGAGATGCTGGGCGATTTTCCTCCGATAAAATCGACCCATACCCTCGAAGTAATATTATAGAGTTCGATCGCCACTATGGTGCTGCGCTTGGGGAACCATGGATGATAGTAGTGTAATATATTATCATTAATGTTTAGAATCCCTAGTAAAAGAGTAAATTGCAAACCTGCGTGGTTTCTAAAACTAGATCTGCACTGTCTTAGGAGGAACTTTTCTAGGTACACTCCTTTTTCCTGTCGAATTTATAGTTCTGTATTAAGAGAATAAATTGTATACCTGTGAAGATTCCTAAACTAGATCTACAATGTCGGGAATGAAGACCTCTGCGTATGCTTCCTTCTCCTTTCGATTTGTTGTAGATCTTGATGCGCCATAAAGTATTTTTGCATGTTGTAGATTAATACATAGGATGCGATTCCTTCCAGTGAGGAGGCTCGATAATCACTTATTATTTTATGTCTCTAGAATAGGATACATGCATACTGCATGAGCATAGTTTGTATCGCATACTCTGCTACAGGTCGATGAAATCGATCCTCAATTGGCTCCTCATTGCTGCGCTTCCCATGGATTAAATGCTTCCGTAGTAATTTCGGTAGCAAAAGGAATGTCCTTCCAGTATCACGGGTGCTTAAATAGTTGCATGGGAAAAACCCTGAGCCGAAGCTTTCTGTCTCCAAGGTGAAATTCATTAGTTAACCAGCACCTTATTTTCTCAACGTAGGGATATGTTTTCATACTTAGTAAATCTTAGACATCGACCTCCTTTGATCTTACTATATGTTGTTCCTCTTGCCTGAATCGTGTTTCTACCCTGCACATAGCTATCGTTGTTATGCATTCTGATTTAGAAACATAGTTTGATCTCAGTCCTTTAGCAATGCCTGGCAAGCCTAGACCATGCGAGTGTTTATAACAAAGCTGGTTTAATATCATCGTTATGATCTAGGATGTTTGTTTTGAATTGTTTTATTACCGCCGTGCCACCTTCTTAAAATTTAACTCTGTAGAATGTGTCCCATATCTGTAAGGCTGTAGGCGAATCGTCGTTACCCTGTTGAGGAACATACTGCTTAAAATTATATACTGTAAGATCCCTGTCCATCTCGAAGTTAAAACAGCGCACCCTAAAATCATTATGGAGGTGCCAGTAATTTAAGTGACCGCGGTATTCTGTTCCCACTTACTTATTTTAATTAACATGCTCGGGTAGATAGTATGTGATATTAATAATCGTTGTAAGTTAGGATTACGAGGGCTTGGCGAAAGGAAACATTAAGCACTCGGAGTGTCTATAGGAGAACGGTCTCCTTAACTGGAGCTCACGAACTATCTTCCCCGCCACTTGTTCCACTCATGGGACACCTAAACTATCGTTGTCTTGTGTCAGTTAATAACAACTGACATTAAGTGTTATATTAGACTTGATTTTCGGACTTAAAACTCAATTGGAGTTTTGGCTTGAACCTACCTTGTAAACAAGTCAATCTTAGTTGAGCTAATGTCGAAGTTATGTCTGCCTGATGTAAAGTTTTACTAACTATAGAAAGGCACATAGGACAAATGAAATTTATGAAGTTATGGAGCTTTTACTAGGCTGTATTGTGGATATCGAATTTTATCTTATATAGGGTCGAGCATCCTTATGCATGATGTTGAGTGCTACTGATGTGCGGCCATGAAATTTATGAGATCTAGGTTTTGGATCTTTGAGATTATTGTTGTAATTCTCGGTTTGATTAATAAAAGATCCAACGGTTTGGTGGACGTAGCCCAAGGAGGGGGTGAACCACGTATACATGTGTTGTTGTGTCTCTTCTTATGTATGATATGGATGGTGTTTTGGTCAAAATATAATTGGATGCCTTTGTTAAGAAATTAAATCGCAACAAATGATTCCTAACTATTATGTTGTGCATATAATGAATTCATTGATGTAGCTATGTTTTTCACAAACGCTTCAGTTCATCACAATTGGGTAAGAAATTTTGAATATGTTCAAGTTAAGGATATTGATATTTCAAATTAGATTGATGTGTTCTAAGACTTACATTGTTCTTAGATTGATGTCTTCTTTCTCTTCCAATTTATAGAAGGGGTAAGACGATTAATGCATGATTATACAGTTTAATTATTGGTCCTCATCAATACTATGTATTATGAAATGTTTTTATATAAATGAACAATCTTTTCGAGGATAAGTAAAATGGTTCTTGAAGTACTTGAATTGTTCTTAAGTATAATCGCAAAGTTGCTTAAAAATCCAGGCATAGCAATTTCTGTAAATAATTTTGGATAGTTGTTGGAAGGTTTTATTAAAATCCATGAAAATACCAACTACGGGTAGACGGATATGTGACTGTCCGCGAAAATGGAATGACTAACTTGGTTTTAATATCATCCCAAAATACAAGTGGAATTACTTATCTTTATCATGTGTCGTGAAGGGTATCTTACAGTAGGAATGAAGATTTAATGCCCGATGGCTATTCCTATAATGAATTGTTTTCTAACAATGCTGCGATGGCGTACTTTGTCCTCATTACAAAAGAGTTTTATTCTTAGAATGTTAATGGATGAAAGTTTTTAAATTTTACCAAATTTATAACGCGTTTATTGGAGTTGTTACATATGGTATCAGAGCATTAGGTTACAACACTAGGACCTAATGAGCTCAACATGCGATAAGTGAGTATGAAGGTTTTATGTTTACTAATCAATGGTTTTCATTTCATTTTGGATGCATGGATTGTACCGGAGGAGGGGAAAATGAATCTCCGAGCTCGACTTCAATTTTCTCCCGCCAAAACGTAGGTTGCAAACACTCGGGCTTATTGGGCTCAATAGGGGAAAACAAAAACAAGTTTGTCAAGCTAGGAAGAGACTCCATTCTATAAGACGCAAACATAAAACTCCATTTCCAAGGATCAGCAAGAGGTAAGCAACGTGACGTTTTGGAAATTGCAAGTAAGTATGTTCCATTCCGCTGGAGCATTATAATGGCTTAGTAGTGTCTATTTGTGAACATACATCGCATACGTCTCTTTATGTAATTGAATGATCTTCTTTCGATAAATACTAAACAATGAATATCTCGTCATACTCTACAATGTATTCCATACTCTATAAGGTCAAAAATTTTCTTTAAGAAGTTAGACTATGGGAGTTAAGTCCTTATGAAATGGATACTTGTAAGTAGAGTAAAAACATGTATTGGAAGTTATCCTAGCTATTTCAAGTGAAGTTTATAGGCTAAGGAAGTCTCCTAATATTGGTTGACCTTAGATAACTAAGTGAACTTGATTGACCAATAGTCTAGATTTCCAAATATGAAATTTAGAAGGAAATGTAAGCAACTTAGATCTGTTAAAAGGTCCATTAAGTTCAGATCAAAAGTAAGTCTATATGTTAAAAGGTCCATTAAAGATTTGATAGTTTGGGTCAGTCTTGGGTGTTGAACTATGTAAGAAACGATCAAGTTTTGTTTACACATGAGTTATTTTAAATAAGAAAGTTTATAAATTTATAACGATGTTGACCTTAGTAGTAAAATCTGTAAAGGAACATACTGCAGGAGGAGCTATTGTGAATTTAATATTTCTAGTTATGAGGGAAGCATAATTATGTGATATTAAGATGTTGCTTTCTGTTTACTAAGGTATCAACTATAACTGAGTTACATATGCTAAATTAATATTCCATAAAAAGTATAGTTGGCTAGACTAAGATGTCTGGTTTCTTTTAAACAAAGAAATTAACTTTAATTGGTGCAAAGTTTTCCAAGACTAGGAAAACTGTGAGATTACAAGGGAGAAAAAATTGTTAATAGTCTCCTTACTAATCAATTTCATTCTAGTATGTAATTGTATAGGATAAGTAATTTTAATATGATTTTTGGTGACATTGAAGCATGCTTGTACCCTTACATATAAGTACAACAAAAGGAAAATGGTTATAATTACAAGGTATACATGTGAATATTAATCAGTTAATACATATGATGGAAAAGGCATGAGTACCTTTTATATATATCTCTTATTTTCAGTGATTCCTACTCAGATAGATGTAGGAAACAATGAGTAATAGTTATACTTGTATTTGTTCAATATTTATGACGACTTGCTATCCATGAACAACTATATGTTATTTTGTTAAGGGATAGATTGTTGGAAACCTAGAACCCACATGAAATAAATACAGGTTAGTAGGATGCTGTAATCTTCTGACGTCCTTATGTTGCCACAAGGAATGACTATTTTTAATTATGATGTGCAAGGAAAACATTGATGACATGGAATTTGCAGGGTAGATCGGAAGTGATCTTTGAGACAGTAATCAAGGTATAAGCTTTTATGAAACAAGTAAAATGATGTTTGAACATATGCTATATGTATGATTATTCTTATGATTTAATTACCTTTATACGACTAACACTTTGAGTGTTGTGGTCGAACAAATGTTATTTTTCCCACACATCACTGCCTGACACCCACCAATGGGTAAATGTGGGATATATATCGATTCATGTATAATACTAATGTGTGATGATACAAGTAAACTGGAACCTCGGCAGATGAAGGTGAGCTATGCGGTCGCCTTTGCAAAGGTACATGGTTATCTGTATAAGGTATGTAAACTTGTTTTAGACAATTGGTTATCTCTATATGATGTTAGGGTATACAAAAGGGTTGTATAACTAAAATAGGAATTGTGTTGAAATGGTGAAATCTAACATTCGAGGTTAAATGAGCATAATGTCTATGGAACATCATAGGAAGAATGTTATATCATGTTCAAAGCATTATGAAGTCTTATAAGCTAGTTATGTGTAGTAGGAAATGACACCTCAGATGCTCACATATGGATATTTCATTAAGAAAGATGATTTTCTGTTTAAAGGAAGGGATCTTCTTACAATATTTGATTTTGTATATAAAGTGATACTAACAAGTGAAATTTGGCAGATGGCGAAATTCCTGTGAAGCTTGTGAAAATGCAAGAGCATAAATATTATGCATGGTAAAATAAGGGGAGGAGGATTTAAGATCCACATCATAACTGTTATTTATTCTTTAAGTTTGATAATTATTGATTGAATAAAGATCTAGACTCAAATGGGTCAGAGTAATCGTATGGTTACAAAATATAATATGACAAAATAAAATTGATTACATGGAAAGATATTTTTCTAGACTCAAGCAAGGCGGCTTGGGAAAAATAAATCCGGGACTCAAGCGAGAAGGCTTGAGGGGAATGGTGTAAAGAGTGTTGTAATGGCATTGAAATACTCCCTAAAATGAGGGATGGAACAGCCACTAGGATTCTTGGAGAATCGGCTGGCTGTAAGACCTAGGCAAGCTATAAGCAAATGTATATGTGGGAGGCAGGATGCTGCTTAGTATACATGAAAGAAATGTTTGCTGCGTGAGCACTAAGGTGTTAGGCAAAACATGAAAGAAATGTTTTGCTGCGTGAGCACTAAGGTGTTAGGCAAGACATGAGAGAAAGGATTGCTGCGTGAGCACTAAGGTGTTAGGCGAGAATTTCCTGGATCAAGTGAATGCTGCTTATTGATTTAGTCAACAGTATAGAATCATGGAGCGCTAGATTTATTCCATATATTACAAGTGATATGTGCAATAAAGAACTCATGATTTATGTTTTTGAGTTTGATTATGAAGTTTGATGATAAAGTTTTTGCTAAATTTTTTTTTCTTTGAATCTCGGTTTTGTAGTCGGAAATATAGATATGACTAATGGTGACTTATGGAAAATTCATGAAAGTCTGAAGAAGGTCAAAATTGAAATGATGAAGCAAGAAGAGGATGACTCCAAAAGAGAAGACAAACTGGTAAAATTTATGAACACCGAGGACGGTGTTATTTTAAAGGGGAGGAGGATGTAATATCCCTTCTTTATGCCCTCCATTTTGTAAATGTACTTGATTATTGGTTTCTAGTGAGGAGATCAAGGCGAAAAGCCCCAAGAGTAAACCTTTTTACTCATGTGGTTTAAACTCCTAAGCATAGGAGACTAAAAACAGTGGCACAACTAAAATGATAAGTGACTGAATCCTCGAGGGGAGGGGTGAGATGACTAGGAATCCGTGAGAGTTCTATCTTGGAAAAGAACAATAGATACTTAAAGGTAAAGAGGACTCTCACCAACCAAGTAAAAAACTAGAAGGGTTCACCTGAGTAGGGTCTAACATGACCTAATGACAAGATAGTTCTTCTCACACACGAAATTTTCAATGAGCCACCTTTGATTACCACCAACTGAAATTCTGGTTTCACGCGCAAGTATCAAAAATCGCTTCGAGCTCCAAAGAGAGGGGTTGTCCAAGTCTACAGGGGTAACTTTTAAACCCTGCCATGGGTGAGGAATCCCTTTTTTGTAGATATGTATAGATGAGTAATCAAAAATTGGACATCACCTATTTATATATATATATATATATATATATATAAAAGATACAACTTACTAAAGTTAGTACATGCGATGCACTTATATTTGTGAAATATGAAACAAAGAATTAACTAAAGGATTCTTAGCTTTAAGTAGGATATATGGAAAAGTATATTGGTATTTAAGTGTGTAAAGTTATAACTTTTGGGGGGATTCTGCTTTCTCCTAAATAAATCAAATAGATATATATATATATATGCATGTTAGGTATAAACTATGGTTTATAGAAGTCGAGTATAAGAGTTTTGGGAAAGTTAACTAGTTCAAACTTCCACTATAGACTGGAGTGAGTAGGGGAAGCGTAAGACAACTATCCTTACCGCCACATAGCCAAATTCCCCACCATCTTAGCGTGACACTCCACTTGGCAGCGGAATCTCTTACTCTTGCTCCAAGGCAGACTCTCCAATGGGGAAGAACACGGCTATATATATATTGGTACGGGAGAACGGAAGGGGGGATGGATGTTAAGAGGCAAAGACGGAGGACTCTAGGGTAGGAGAGAGACTGTGGAAGATTTATGAGGATGCGTTTTTGACTCAAATAGACGCTGCTGAACAGAGCATAGCGACTGCCTCACTGAAAGTAATACATCCGGTAATATCTGCAAAACCCCAGCATTTATATATATGTGCACCTATCGATGGCCACATGAAATATGCAACCCCTGCTTTTTTTTGAAATTCAGCTAATGCTTTTGCATTACTCGGCGATCATGATGAGTTTGGCGATCTCCTGTAAAAGAATCAACCCATACCACTAGAATTGATACACTGTATTCTAATTGGTAATCCTAGAGATGCTGGGCGATTTTCCTCCGATAAAATCGACCCATACCCTCGAAGTAATATTATAGAGTTCGATCGCCACTATGGTGTTGCGCTTGGGGAACCATGGATGATAGTAGTGTAATATATTATCATTAATGTTTAGAATCCCTAGTAAAAGAGTAAATTGCAAACCTGCGTGGTTTCTAAAACTAGATCTGCACTATCTTAGGAGGAACTTTTCTAGGTACACTCCTTTTTCCTGTCGAATTTATAGTTCTGTATTAAGAGAATAAATTGTATACATGTGAAGATTCCTAAACTAGATCTACAATGTCGGGAATGAAGACCTCTGCGTATGCTTCCTTCTCCTTTCGATTTGTTGTAGATCTTGATGCGCCATAAAGTATTTTTGCATGTTGTAGATTAATACATAGGATGCGATTCCTTCCAGTGAGGAGGCTCGATAATCACTTATTATTTTCTGTCTCTAGAATAGGATACATGCATACTGCATGAGCATAGTTTGTATCGCATACTCTGCTACAGGTCGATGAAATCGATCCTCAATTGGCTCCTCATTGCTGCGCTTCCCATGGATTAAATGCTTCCGTAGTAATTTCGGTAGCAAAAGGAATGTCCTTCCAGTATCACGGGTGCTTAAATAGTTGCATGGGAAAAACCCTGAGCCGAAGCTTTCTGTCTCCAAGGTGAAATTCTTTAGTTAACTAGCACCTTATTTTCTCAGCGTAGGGATATGTTTTCATACTTAGTAAATCTTAGACATCGACCTCCTGTGATCTTACTATATGTTGTTCCTCTTGCCTGAATCGTGTTTCTACCTTGCACATAGCTATCATTGTTATGCATTCTGATTTAGAAACATAGTTTGATCTCAGTCCTTTAGCAATGCCTGGCAAGCCTAGACCATGCGAGTGTTTATAACAAAGCTGGTTTAATATCATCCTTATGATCTAGGATGTTTGTTTTGAATTGTTTTATTACCGCCGTGCCACGTTCTTAAAATTTAACTCTGTAGAATGTGTCCCATATCTGTAAGGCTGTAGGCGAATCGTGGTTACCCTGTTGAGGAACATACTGCTTAAAATTATATACTGTAAGATCCCTGTCCATCTCGAAGTTAAAACAGTGCACCCTAAAATCATTATGGAGGTGCCAGTAATTTAAGTGACCGCGGTATTCTATTCCCACTTACTTATTTTAATTAACATGCTCGGGTAGATAGTATGTGATATTAATAATCGTTGTAAGTTAGTATTACGAGGGCTTGGCGAAAGGAAACATTAAGCACTCGGAGTGTCTATAGGAGAACGGTCTCCTTAACTGGAGCTCACGAACTGTCTTCCCCGCCACTTGTTCCACTCATGGGACACCTAAACTATCGTTGTCTTGTGTCAGTTAATAACAACTGACATTAAGTGTTATATTAGACTTGATTTTTGGACTTAAAACTCAATTGGAGTTTTGGCTTGAACCTACCTTGTAAACAAGTCAATCTTAGTTGAGCTAATGTCGAAGTCATGTCTGCCTGATGTAAAGTTTTACTAACTATAGAAAGGCACATAGGACAAATGAAATTTATGAAGTTATGGAGCTTTTACTAGGCTGTATTGTGGATATCGAATTTTATCTTATATATGGTCAAGCATCCTTATGCATGATGCTGAGTGCTACTGATGTGCGGCCGTGAAATTTATGAGATCTAGGTTTTGGATCTTTGAGATTATTGTTGTAATTCTCGGTTTGATTAATAAAAGATCCAACGGTTTGGTGGACGTAGCCCAAGGAGGGGGTGAACCGCGTATACATGTGTTGTTGTGTCTCTTCTTATGTATGATATGGATGGTGTTTTGGTCAAAATATAATTGGATGCCTTTGTTAAGAAATTAAATCGCAACAAATGATTCCTAACTATTATGTTGTGCATATAATGAATTCATTGATGTAGCTATGTTTTTCACAAACGTTTCAGTTCATCACAATTGGGTAAGAAATTTTGAATATGTTCAAGTTAAGGATATTGATATTTCAAATTAGATTGATGTGTTCTAAGACTTACATTGTTCTTAGATTGATGTCTTCTTTCTCTTCCAATTTATAGAAGGGGTAAGACGATTAATGCATGATTATACAGTTTAATTATTGGTCCTCATCAATACTATGTATTATGAAATGTTTTTATATAAATGAACAATCTTTTCGAGGATAAGTAAAATGGTTCTTCAAGTACTTGAAGTGTTCTTAAGTATAATCGCAAAGTTGCTTAAAAATCCAGGCATAGCAATTTCTGTAAATAATTTTGGATAGTTGTTGGAAGGTTTTATTAAAATCCATGAAAATACCAACTACGGGTAGACGAATATGTGACTGTCCGCGAAAATGGAACGACTAACTTGGTTTTAATATCATCCAAAAATACAAGTGGAATTACTTATCTTTATCATGTGTCGTGAAGGGTATCTTACAGTAGGAATGAAGATTTAATGCCCGATGGCTATTCCTATAATGAATTGTTTTCTAACAATGCTGCGATGGCGGACTTTGTCCTCATTACAAAAGAGTTTTATTCTTAGAATGTTAATGGATGAAAGTTTTTAAATTTTACCAAATTTATAACGCGTTTATTGGAGTTGTTACACGCTATCAACAAGACGGTGTCTCATGCCATCAACAAGGAAAAAGGGTACAGCTTCGGTGATCACGCCATCTTCCAAAAAGAGGTTATTTTGTTTTACGTTTAACTAGAATCGATCTTCAGCATATTGCCATACAATTGTAGGTGACAGCAAGAAAATCGTAAACCATGGTCTCCAATAAATGACAAAGTTACGGATACAGAAATCCCTATTTTCAAGCTATTCCAAATCGCATACCAACCTATCTGACCATACAACAATAATGGAACAACAACAGTATTTTCAATTGATTTTATAACAACATACCACCGAGATCTGGCATACAACACTAAAGCAACAGCGGAAACATAATTACACTCTCAAAATCCCAATAGAGATCCGGATAGAGGGATCCGTGATTTTCAAAACAACATTCAACTGCCATGGTGACCTAGATCTGCGATTCTAGCAATCGCAATCCACATATGGAGTATTAACAGTAAAAAAAATCATCATTCAAACAATATAAAACTATCATTGTGATCCTGATCTGCGATTCTAGGGGATCGAAATAAGTACACAAAGTATCTATAAACACGATTCAATATACAGACAACAGGGTGCTATGACTGCGTTCCACTATGTACCAAATAGACCCATGATTCAAAAGGCAGATCCTTCATTCAGATCCATCAAAACAATACAGCATTCAGATGGAGATCTAAATGTACATAGATCAGATCATTTAACTAAGATCCGGTTATTGAGGGAAACCAAAATACAGAGCTAAAATGTACGTAGCTCGGATCATAACTAAGATTGTCATTGATACCTTCCAATGGACATAGATAATAAAACGTCCAGAGGTTGGATCATTAACTAAAATTCAACACTATAAACCAACGCGGAGATTAACAATTCCGTAGAGTTAACAATGCAGAGGAATTACTACAATAAGCAGAGAAAGTTACCCAAAGTAGGTCGCATCCTTCCTCTTCTCGCCGCGATGGCTCACCATCTCCCTTCTCACGGAGATTTTCCACCTCTTCCTTCCTTGCCGTCCTCCAAAACTTCCCCCCGCCATGATGAATTCGCTCATCCTTATGAAGGAGGGGGAATCTATGCTCATCACATTGACACCTGGTGGTTTCACAAACGGTGGGGATACAAGTGGCAGCGACGTTTCCTTAAGGAGGAAGACTCCTGATCAAATTCTCCAATTCACTTCCCATGAATTGATCTGCTCATTTATTGGATATGCAATATATGCTTCATTTAATCTTTTTTTGTATAATAAGCTTAGCTTAGAATAGGTTATACCTTTACGAGTATGGTCATTTACTCGCTTTCGAGAAGGAGGTGGGTCTTCTTATAATAAATTCTCACTTGTTTTGTTTGGATTTATCTAGTATCATTATTGCCAAACTTTAGAAACTAATAATAATAATTAGCATACTTAATCTGAGTTGGGGTAAGGCCATAAGATCTTACTTACGCGAACCTTTACCGTAATACTAACATAGACATAACTACCCATCTAATATTATTAATAGTTAACACAACTATTGTTAAACTTTCATATATGTATAACACATATATAACATACTCAATATCCGCCTAATATCATTAATAGTTTAACACAACTATTTGTTGGACTTAATAGTTATCACAACTATTTACAATCACACAAGTATTAACATTAGTTAATTCTATCTTATATATATATATATATATATACAATTATGTATATATTTTAGGTGATGTCTACTTGATGTCCTTGTTCTTATTAGACTCCCAGTGGTAATTATATTTCCACTCACTAAGTGGGTCCTAGGTGTCCAATTTGACTAGTCGTTACTTGAGTATTAGCTTTAATCACGACTTCTTTAATTGGAGCAGTATTCGAGGCTTTAGACCTTATGCATGTAGTGTTAGAATTAAGCCTTTACGACTGTAGGTATAGTTTTATGGCCATTGATAGGTTGTCGGAGATAACTATTAGCATGCGACGAATAGTCGATACCCTCGTCCTAGGGTCATGACTTCCTCACTTAAGCTATCCATCACTTTCTCTATAGTTATCGAAACATTGGAATGACCCTCTTCATTATTCATCTTCCACTTAGTGGTCAAGCTCTCCCCCTAGTGTTTTTTTCATTTTCCATGCCGTTATGGTTGCATTAAGATCTCCTAGTCTATTAATCCATTATAACAACTTGAGAATACACAATCATACCACAAGATTCTCTGGTGGGCCCTAGGCCTTGAGCTCCTCACGAGAGACCATTACATAGTTACAATAAGATTTATAGGGATCTAAAAAGTGGGATGTTACATTAAGACTACATTCAAAGCTGCTAACATTGCAGATGTGTTTATAAAGAAAATCTTTCGCTTACACGGAATTCCAAAGGTAATTATTTCTGACCGAGACTCTAAGTTTACTGGAAATTTCTGGACAACATTGTTTAAGGGTTTAAATACTAAATTAAATTTCAGTACCGCTTTCCATCCACAAACTGACAGATAGACTAAAAGGGTTAATAAGATTTTAGAAGACATGTTACAAATGTATGTTAAAGATCAACCAACTAAGTGGGAAGATTATTTACATTTAGCCAAATTTGCATACAATAATCATTATCAAGCATCTGCTAGACTTAGTCCATTTGAGATTTTATATGGAAGAAAATGTTGTACTCCTATTTCTTGGGATAACCCTATGGACAGATTAATCTTAGGACCATATTTGTTAAAAGAGATGGAGCTAACCATGAAACAGGCGCAAGGCAACTTAAAAGTTGCACAAGATCAGCAAAAAAGTTATGTAGATCTGAAATGCACTGAAAGATAATTTCAGGTTGGAGATCATGTTTTTGTAAAGGTAAAACCCAAGAAAATTTCTTTAAAGCTTGGGAGTTGTGCTAAACTAACACCAAAGTACTGTGGACCATTTGAAGTCCTATCAATGATTGGACCTGTTGCATATCAGTTGGCTTTTCCATCTAACTTAAGAAACCATAATGTCTTTCACATTTCTATTTTAAAGAAGTATGTGCACGATGCTACCCATGTGTTGAATTGGAATGACATACATGTGGAACTCGAAGGATATTTTCAGGTGGAACCGGACTGTATTCTCGACAGGAGGGAAATTATGCTCCGGAATCGTACCATAGGGAAGGTAAAGGTGAAATGGAAGCACCTTAGCTCTGATGAAGCTACCTGGGAACTAGAAAGTAATATGTAGGCAGCATATCCAATTCTGTTTCAGGGAGGCTCTGATGAGGAATAAGCAACATCGAGGATGATGTTGAGCTTAACTGGGGGGGTTTGTAACATACCCCTTTTTGTTGAAAAACATTTTATGTTGGAAACATTATCTTAACTTTTATTGTAAAGTTTTATATTGGACAAGCGTCCAAAGATGACTATAATTTGCACAATATTTTATTATTAAATAAATTAAATAGGAGACAAACACCTAAGGAGACTGTTGAAAGAGTGTTTACTAACCCACTAGGTGGAATGGAATCTGGGGTAGAAGGCAATGGACAAGTGGAAGCATCATGAGGCAAGTAACTAGCTGTTAGTATGGGACAACTCCCTTGAATAATGGTCATAGTGCCTTGAAAGATGGGACTGGAGCTTGAGGCTCATTTATTGAAAACTAACCACTAAAGACCTAGGCAAATTTTTTTTAAGAGCCATCGAATTTTGGATTGAGGTTCATCACTTTTCTTGACGAAGAAATTTACCTTGGGGTTCTGCTGTTCACACCCAAGAGATTCGATGAGGGGAATGCTATGTTTTTTATCATGGTGTAAGTCTACCTGATTTACTGCTAAGTGCAGAGCTATACTGCTGAGTGCAGAGTCTTAAAGGATGAGGAGCAAGTATCTATTGATTGTTGGTTAAACAATTTCTAAGTGCCTTTCTTCTACACAGAGTCTTCTATCTAGTAGTTCAGTGAACAGGCTCGGGGGTCCAAAGGAGGAAATTAGATTGGATGCTTCTTCTGGAGAAGGTTGGGAGGAATAGGCCTCCTTAGGTGTTTATCTACCCTATCTACAGTTACAAGTTTTACTTGTTATTTTAGCCTCTAAGTAGTTAAATGATTTCATGCAATTGTTGATTTAGTATTTATAGTTATCATCATACATAAGTAATTGCTTTTAAATTCTAACCTAGTTATGATTCTCTAAAATGATGATTAAGTAAATGAGATGATTGAATAAATATCTTCTCTGCATTTTTTTCCATACTGTTTTTTGTATTGTACTCTAGTACAGAGAAGGATAATTAAGATGGATGAATGATAGGCAGAATGTCAAATGAATGAATATACTAACATTGTTGTGTTTTCTTAATATTCCTTATCAGTATATTCTGTAATATAAATTACATTTGTCTAGGCTCAGAAAATATAACAACATTTCATATTACAGGTACTAATATTTCCTTTTCATAGAAATAGAAGTAAACATTTCATCTCTGTACGAAACTTAGGATTTTCACTTTAGTTCATGTATTTCCTTACAAAAGTTATATGCTATGTATTCTCTTATCAGTGCTTTCAAACAATTTAGTGTTATAATTTCACTTTATTTATTTCATCAGCATTCATGAATTATAACAACTGCAAAAATAAACATTACTAATTATACAGAAGTGCTACCAAGTTCTTATATCCTTAAAATATAGTTCATCAAATGCATATAATAGCATTGTTGTATAGCACTATCTCATCCTCAGTATTCATATCTCTTATTTTGATTTAGTTATCAAACTACATTTATAAATTCAAAACACTTCTATTGCAGATTAAAACCCTAAGGATCCAACCCTAGCTTCTATACTTCAACTTTTAGTATACATTTCAACATTTATCAAAGCAAATAAATTACTCAAGACAGAGTTAACATAAGACTTTTGTATACATAACAGACACGGGTTCGAAACCCTAAGCAGAGAATTAAATAAACTTAAGCATCATGACAGGTTCATAACTATTTCGGCAATCAAACCCTTCACATCATAAACATCGACTTTTTGTGTTAAGACCACAAGTAACATTCAATACCTCACTCAATAGTAGTATGGTTTTAGTCACGATTCCAGTTCATAGTCTAAGAACAAAACAAAGAAACGTATCTAGCATTGTTATTCAACTGTGGTTTTACAATCCTAGTACAACCATAGCCTGCATCGAAACCAAATAGACAAACGAGAATAACTCTTAGTTTGTAGGTTCGACTTCTCAAAACTTTGAAGGTTATCTCTTAAACAAGACAGGATTAGGGTTTGAATACACAAAACAAGGTATTTACTTTAGGCTCTCGGTCATCATTATCCAAAACATTTCATAAACAGAAACATTAAATTTAGTACAGGTTCCATAGAGCATAGCTCACAAAGGTTGAGTTTTTAGAACAGTTACCATTCTTTTCCACATTACGGAACTACAACATAACTAACCTTCACATTAAATACAACTAACATTTAAATTACAGTATCTACGCAAGGTCAAAACCCAACAGTAATCCTTTTAACAAGTACCGAGTAGGAAGATAGTAACATTAGGGTTTTTTTATTCCCATCAAAACAACACAAGGATAAAACCCTTGTTACCTTTGTATCAAATAAAAACACATAGAAGTGTCGTAGCTAACATCGAGGTAGGATGAGGATCACATCCTCCCTACACCGTCATTTGATACATAAAACTTCACAATGACGGTCACCATCCACAACGAGACATCAACATTGAAGTCTCGGCTAAAATTCAAAGAGGGACCAATAGTCACCAAGCCGAAGTCAATAAGGAGAACCACCGAAGCTTACCAGTTCCAACGTAGCTGCCATTACCCAAGCTCGAGCATGGAAGCAAAGAGCCGAGGACACCTACCACACAACCACATTATGGTTAAAAGGGTATCATAAAAGGAAGTTCATTAAACAAAAAAACAATAACTCATATTACTTAAACCTGTACATTACCTTGCAAAAGTACCGGATGTCTGAAACTCAGCATGAACACACTCAACGAAGACTAGAACCAAAACCACCTTATCAACTCAGCGAAGAAGAATTACAAATCGGGTAACTCACTGTGGGAAAAATTGCAAGCTAATGGTTGGGGTATCAAACCCTGTAGAGGCCTCGTAAAAAACTACTCTACAAAACCCTACATTTTCGCAGCCTGTCGGCCTCTCCGAATTTCCTCGTATGTCAAATGAATACATTGTTATGCTCTTGATGAGGTAAGCCAAGCAGTTAGGGTTAGCAACATTCCCAATGAAAGACCACGTGAAATCAAGGCCACGTAGGACGCCACTGGACTATCCACCACGAACTCCTTTATTGCACTTTAATAAACGAATCTACCAAGTACATCATTCCTGGAATCAAGTGTTGTTATATCAGGGTTCGAGATATTACAAGCCACGTCTATAGTATAGCATGGGTAACATAACCTATGGTTAAAGCTGGGTTCATTCATCAAAGTCATTTCCTACATTGCCATCGTATCATGCCCCAAGCTAAGGTATCAACCTTTTAATATAACCATTAAACCATAGCATGCCGACAATATTTCATATCAAGGTATTTCGAACCTTTAAAAGGAAATAAACACCATGAAGCACTTCATCGAAACATTAGCTAAGGTATTGACAATTTTAATATGAATTATTAGAGCAAGCGTTTATCTTATATAGTCACAACCCTAGACTATTAATATTACTTTCTAGGTTATGTACATAGTGCATAAAATATAAGAGTAGATCTAGAATCATGATATTAGTATCCAAGCATAGATTTTAGGCATTAACCAATGCATGCCATATCCACGAAGTTAGCAACAAAGCAAAAGGTTCCATTTTTACCCACGATAAACAATACAAGCAAAGGTGTCGAAGTCAGTCACATATTTCGAAAGTTGAACCGTTTCTTTTACTTCGATTACTTAAGATAAACTGAAAGTGGAACTAGGATAGATCTCACCGAAAATATTCATTATTTAATCTATTTCCTTCTTTAAATATTGAAGGTGTTCATAAGCAATTTAGTATTTTGATGAACATTGAGATAACATTTCTATTTACCTGTAATCTGCAAACATAAGTTTCAATGCTTTAGCCAAATGGCTAAGTAAGTTCCGGGGCGTCCTTACGACCTCTTCATCATCAACAAATAAAGAAACACTATTAGCATAATTAAATAATAACAATCGCAAAAGAAGAACCTTTTAAGCATTGACATCATTTTCAAAGTATTCATAACTACTCCTGAGAAGTCTAGTATACAGGTTTGAAGCAAGAAAGCATCCAACAACCTCTTTTGATCATTTAAACAGTTTCCACATATTGTCATAAAACATTAGACACCATGATCCTTATGATAATATATTTTTCAATATGATATTTAAAAGAAGATTTCGCATTTATTACATTTCCGCACAGTAAATTTAGTAATTAATGTCACATTGAAAAATTTTAAATTTTTGTGATTTTTAGGATGTTACACCCCTCCTCTTATCCATGATGATATGATCTACCCTCCCTGTCCATGTTTTTATTGCATTTACACATATAATAAACATATCTAAATCCACATGGAAACCCAAAGATATAGTCTCATATTTATAAGGGAAAAATCCACTTCCGTTAGAATTTCTACAGACTATAGACTAGTCTTCTCCTAAGATAAACTTGATGAGGGATCGATCACATATCCGTAACATTGCACTTACATTCTTGGCTTCTCGTTTGAAATAGGTGGCCTTGTAGTTTATTGCTTTCAAATATATATTCTTATAGAACTAGCACAACCACTTAACTTCTGGTTGATGAATACTAATAGGCCATAAGTTAAGTGCAAATTAAATATAATATTTTGTTTTCATGTGCAGTTGTAGTCACCCCTTGTTTTTTCCTCAGCAAAGCCTTATGACCAACCTTCATATTGTTAGACAAGTTGTGTGTCCGTTATGCATACATCAACTCCCAATTATTTTTTATATTCTTTTTTAGTTATTGTTTATTTGGAATTTAGAACCACTACCATAATAATACTACCATTAACATTTTATTAATAAATTTAATAAGAAATATATAATAATATTACATTAGTAATATTATTATTAATATTATAATTTTATAAACACAATATATTTATTAATAATAATTAAGAAATATATTGTATTATATTGTGAACCATAATTTTAATGTTTAAAAGTCTACAATCATACTTTTAAGATTTGATGTTAAATAATTTGATATTAAGATAGAATCAAGTTTCTTAATTTTATATTATTGAGTTTTTTAATT
Organism: Larix kaempferi; assembly: GCA_027924585.1. Classification (NCBI taxonomy): domain Eukaryota; kingdom Viridiplantae; phylum Streptophyta; class Pinopsida; order Pinales; family Pinaceae; genus Larix; species Larix kaempferi. The sequence continues at coordinate 23,038,219 of BSBM01000370.1, forward strand.
TTTTAATATTATAATATAATTTTAATAAATATTTATTGTAAAATATATAAAATTTGTATTTGTCATATATTAGAGTTAGAAGTTATTTTAAAGAGATAATTACTTAGAAATGAGACTTTTGATGGAAGTCTAAGTGACCATTTATTTTTCAAATAATTTTAAAGTAAGCAATTTATTACTATATAAATGAAAATGTTATAAAAATTTAAAAAAATTTAAACATTTTCATATTGAGATTACACTCTAAAGATGAACATATCAATATAAATGTTATCTTTGTTGTAGCTAAGTTATATTTGTTGTAGCTAAGAAATATAGGAACATATCAATATGAAGCTTGATATTATCTTTGTTGCAGCTAAGTTATATTTGTTGTAGCTAAGAAATATAGGAACATATTAATATGAAGCTTGATATTTGTTGTAGTCAATAAATATTTTTAATAGAGCATATATTTATTGTGAATATTTATTATTTTAATTGACAATTATAGTGGTGGTGGAATATTGTGAAATATTTAACATTAATATTTGATTTAAATTATAGATAAGTATTTCTTACTTTAATGTAGAAAAAAAAAAAGAAATATTGTGATTAATTTTAAAATTATAATTTATTTAAAAAGGAAATTTGAAAAAAAAAAGAAGGATTTAAAGTTATGTGATGGAGTGTTTTTATGAGTTTGGATTAATAGTAACCATTATAAAAATGTAAATATGTGATTAATTTTAAAATTATAGATTATATAGAAAATGATTAAAAATATATATATATATATATATATATATATATATATATATATATAATTCAAAGTTATGTGATGGAGTATTCTTATGAGCTTGGGTATAATAACCAGTTTATCTTTCTCAATTTATTGAGAAATGAAGAATATAAAAACAAAAATAAATAGGGTATTTAATTTTAAAACTAAGTTATGACTATAATTATGTTACAAAGCTCGTGTGAGGTTAAAAGTCTTTTTTCTATTTTGACCAGAAATTATAAATTTAAAACAAAATTAAAAAATAACACAAACTTAATTTTGGTATTTTTTTTATGAACTAAAGATAGATAAATTTTAGAAAAAATAGTTTAAATCAGATATCAACCTTGTATTTCTATGAAAAATCCAAACTTTCAAATAAAAGCGGTTTTATAAACACACTAAAAATGATAAATAGCGAATGTAATATCAACCTTTATGTTTCTATAATGAGTGAAGTGAACTAAAAACACTCTGGGCAGCTTGGCATTAATACACGTTTTTATTATTCATTATCTTATCTCGATAAATTCTTTCTTCAGTTGACTAAAAAGATTAACGTGTGAAATGAATTGCAGAGTTTTAAGTAAAGAAGAACAAGATCTAGGCATCCATCTCGCCAGCTTCGCATAAATACTAGTTTTTATTATTCATTATCTTAGCTCCCTAAATTCATTGTTCAAAGGGTTCACGATCCATTTCCTCAGGCTCCTTCAGGATGGCAAATTGTGGGAAATATGTTGCATTTGGTAACAACCCTAACGAATAATAATATTGTACAAAAAGTTCCAATGAATCGCATGGGAATGGTGGTCAAAGATTAAATTCCGAATTTGTTTTGTTTAGTTTGCGAGCAAAGAACATTATAAAAGTGCACAGTGGAACACTACGATGAACACAAAATAAAACCTCCCGGGAAGAAAGAACCTACAGAATCTGTAGAGCACAATATCCCATCCCCTTTGTATTTTTTGCTCGAGGGTCTCGATCCTTTAAAACTGAGATTCCACAATCAAGAAGTCACTTTCCATATTTTATGATCTTTTATAAATTATTTAGATTTCTTTGTTTATTTAGTATCTATTTTGAAATATGTAAAATTTTATGATAATAAATAATAAAATTAATAAATATAAATGTGTTTTAAAAAAAACCTTAATTAAGTATAACAAATCGTAGTTATATTATTGTATTGGAATTTAGTAAATAGGTATTTGTCATAACTTAGATTAGAGTTTGAATAACTTGATCTTATGTATAGTTATGGAATTTGTGAAATGAAGTAGATGACATGTGTAAATCCCAAACTTATTTACTCTTTAAATCAAGGTGCATTCAAGGTGCATGGTCAATAAAATATTGGTCATAAGTTAAATAACAATTTTTCATGCTTTAATAGGAGACAAAAAAATGTTCTACATCTGACTTTCTCAAATAACTCTTGTTTATTAAATGAATCATATTATTTTCTTATATGTCACTTTCTTCTTTATTTAAGTTTTTTTTATTATAATTGATTTTATTTTTCATGTCACTTTGCCCATCTTGTTAGCATTTTTTATAAATTATATCTAATACTTAATAAATTTAAAAAATAAGACTTATAAAAAGAGGTAATGATGATCATGAAAAAGGGATCAATCCCTTGTGATATAAGCCTTTTTCCTTTCTTTATGTTTTATATTTTAAAAAAGAGTTTCTCCTCTATGGATTTCATCTTTTTCAATCGATTTAAAATAGATCATGACTACTTGTACCATAGAAGAAGATGAAAGTTTTAATACAACATTTTAGCTTGAAAATTTTATCAAATTTATCATATCAATAGATTAATTTAAGAAAAGCAATACCGCTTGTTGAAATACTAGGAATCATTTCCTTTTTTCTTGATTATGTATGCCATCATGATAGGAACAAAGGTCTTCAAGTGGATTAATTGACTTATTTTCTCAATGCGTCCATTTCAATTGTGCAAATAGTGTATTTAACAGACCCTATTTAACAGACCCAGTAGTTCATATGATCTAAGACATACAGGGCTAAGAAATAGACACAACAAAACATTAAAGATAAAGACAATTACCTGCATGTTCACATTATCAATTATGTTCACTTTTAGCTGTTGTTAATTGTTGTGCATGTCTACCTCTTACCTGTCGAGGGATTGATGAAATATGAACACCGGCCAATTATATGTGTGATCACTTTCTATCTGGAAGACACTTGAATCAAATTAATAGTGTCAATTCAAATCAGCTCCAAACTTCATATTTCAGTCCATTGCAGAATTAGCAGGGAGAAAACCTGACAAGAAAAAATAACAAATATAAATGTACAAATTTAAATTCACAAGGAAACGCAAAGATAACTTGCCATATTTATAAGTGTTAGCTGCACTGAACATGGGTTGGTCTAAACTAGAAATAAGCATAACGATGTTAGAAATATAGGAACAGAAGGTTTCCTGCGCAGAAGGATGACACGGCCCTCATACATCTCAAGTTGAGTGAATGAAGACGATATATAATGACCGTGTCATCTCTTTTGCGCAGGAAACACAGCACGCCCTCCTCTTCTACACGATGATCTCATCTACTTGCTCTCTCTCTCTCTGTACTGCATCTACACATATATATAAGCATGGAAACTCAAAGATATCTTCCTATATTTATATGGAAAAATTCCAGTATGGATAGAATTTTGGCAGACTATAGACTAGTCTATTCTGTGACATAGAGAATATGATTTCAATCGAACTCGAAATTTTCCAATCTTATCTTGGTAAATCTTGGTACGATTTGGTTCGACCGTCGAATATCAACGTGAAGATTTGGTTTATTGGATCGGAGGACCATGCAAGTAGCTTCGACACTTCGACAGTTCTAAACTTCTGGGCATAATTTGATCACATAATTATTTCTGGATTACAAAATCATATTCCGTTCCACTTGTTAAACTTAAATTATATTTAAAACAAGAAACGGATTTGGTCAAATCCATGACTTGACGTTACGTAGCGAATGTCGCGTGGTCAGTTAAAGGAGGCGGTCCAAAAGGTTAGTTTCCTCGAGTTGGCTTAGTACCAAATAAAGCTGCCCGAGGCATGACTAGAAAAGAAAAAGTCATATATATGATTTCTTTCGTATAAGTGAAATAGTAAATGCTTTTCACATGGCAAAAAGATAAAAAATAGTTGGAAATGTGAAAAACTTTACCATAGTTGACTTGGTCAATAATGTTTCTAAGTATATGATAATGACAATGTTAAAACTGATATAGGTTAATATATAATTTATATACATAGAATTTTTTTTTTTAAAGGTTTAATTAAGATGGAATTGATTCAAATATAAGATGAGTTTATCCTCTTCTAGTCATATATCATATAAAATTGTTGTTAATAATATCTTTATTATACAATTTTATTTCATAATGTGTATTAATATATTTAATTATAACAATAAATATCTTTTTAGTTGGGATTTCTTTTATTTTATAATAATTTTTTTTCAAATATTGGTACTTCACTCACCAAGTGAGCTACAATCTTTTACTCTATATATTATAAAATAATATATGTATTATCATATATTTATTTATAAAAATAAATGTTTTTTTATTAGAATTCATTTTATATTGATATATTTTTAATAATTTTATTTTATTTGAATTTTGTATTAAAAATATTTTGTAATTTTTACACAATGTAATTATATCAATATATAAAATGTAATTATATTAATATATAATGTTGTTTTTTTTTAATTTTAGTATACTTATAAAACTTATTTTCTATTTTATATTAATTGATATACTTTTAATAATTTTATTTTATTTGAATTTTTTATTATAAGTTTTTTGGAATTTTTACATAATGTAATTATATTAATTTATAATGTTTTTTTTTTTTTTTTAATTTTAGTATACTTATGAAACTTATTCATTTTGAAATGTAATCAATTGGTATTTTATATAAAGTTAATTTAATATATTTTACATACATTGGGATTATATAAAGTTAATTTAATATATTTTATATAAATTAGATATTGAAATATTTTATTTATATAAAATATATTTTTTTAATATTTTTAAAATACAAATTATTAATTAATTGTATATTAAATGTGGAAAGATTTTTTAAATAACTTTTAATCACAAAAAGATAATAATTTTTTAGATAGAATTGAAAATAAAAGTTTAATAAAATTGTGAATTACCATCTTATTAATAGATAGAGATGAATAAACCACAAAAGTGAACAAACAAATGACTTAACATCAATTTCTGAACTTTTTGCAAATGTTAATAATGTTGGTATAAAATAATATTGAAAATATCAAGGAACATAAAAAAAAGGTTGTTGGAGAAGTTTTTACAAATTCCAAGACACGTGCACAAAAGAACATCCATGGAAGACATTTCTATAAGTTAGTGAGCAAAAAACATTTGTTGTACAACATTGAATGTTGTGACAAGTGTTTTGCTGATCATTGAATCTCAAGCATCTTGAGATGCAACGATCATTCAATGCTACACAAGAAAATGTTTATTGCCTCCACCATAAATTTGCAAAGAGTACCATGAAATGTACACATCCTCATCAAGTTTACAAAGAAGTACCATTTAAAAAGTACACTTCTCAAAATGCAAACACAAAAGAGCATCAAAGAGATAATCTTTTCCTCCTAAACATTCCGATAATTATTATCCATAATTATTGCATAATCCATAATAATTATCCATAATTAATACACAATTAATAATAATTATTATCCATTAAATACTATTGTGCACTAATTATGGATAATTATTATGGATTGTGCACGCTAGGATGAAGCAATTTATTTTATTATCCATAATAATAATTATTAACTTTTATTTTGCACGCTCAAGCAATTTAAGAAAGAAATCAACTTTTGAACGTAAATAACAAAGATACAGTTATTCCATATAAATTCAAGAGAGTTATAGATAGAAACAATAGTGACTATCTTTTCTTTCATAAATCCCCCCATTAACGTTTTTAGAGATAATCGACAGGGATAATAGCTCAATACTAAGCCAATACAACATGGCTTAGCACTTAAGAAAATGACAACAAACAAATTAACTACATCCCTTCTACTATTGACAAGATCATTAAAAGTACATAAAATAAGATTATATTGTTGAAAATAATTGGGAAAATACACGTATCTTAGTAATTAAAGTAGTCGACTGAAAATTTGATTGCAACGTAACTTCCTTCCAAGTGATCTTTGTCCGATGCAAAAATCCACTAGGGCATAAGAGTATTGTTCCACAATCTTTCTCTAATCTCACTCTCCCATGGATTCTTCGCCTCCGAAGAAGGTGGTCACCCTTTATGAATACAATAGTGTCCTTTTTATAGCCAAATTTATGTTTGGACTACCAAGATAAGTTCTTGTTCGAACTTAACTTATTAACTTTAGTTAATTTTAACTAATCGACTTACTCAGTCAATCTCTAACTAATTGGTTAACTAATCTTTAACTTATCTAACTTTAAATTATTTAGATTTATTTAACCTTAGCAAACTTTAGATAATTAACTTTAAGATATAAATAACTTATCTTAATTGCAACTCCATCAATTTATTTCTTAAGCTTTATATTCAACTAACTTTAATTCATTTACGTTAGATAATTATATTATCTAAACATAACTAAATATCTGAACTTATCTAGCAGTTAATCTTTTCTTCTTTTGTAGATAGGTTTTTATAGCTTTTTAATACTTTAAAAGATTTACTTTTAATCAAGGACAATCAGTCCTTCTTTAATCTTACTTACTTTATTTAACTTATTTGCAATAGTAATTAAATAGTTATTTATAAATACCAATATGTTTTCTTGGTATAATAAATAATTTTATCGTTATTCCTAATTTATAATTAGGAAAATATTAACCATCTTCCACAAATTTAGGAGTCTTAACAAAATCCCCTGTCCAGGCTAAGATATCAATGTTGTTTAGGTTAAATCCTCACTTTTATTTAATGGTACTCAATAATGGTTAGCCTCATGCCATTAGTTAGGTCATAGGAACTTGTTACTGCCTTGCTGCAACTAGTAGTTTCTTTGACGTCCTTATCTATGACTAATTATTAACAAACTTATAAACTTAAGTGTTTTCTCAGTGAACATCATAGTTCACTTTAAGTGTTCATTGTACTAGGATGACCATGGTCATTGAAAACTAAAGGCTATCAAGCCATTCACCCTCTCCCCTAGTGGATTCCATTCCCCATTTGTTTCGTTGCATCAACCCTTCTGTCTCCTAAGTCTACAAATTCACTTTACACTTAGGAAAACAGAATCAGACTTACAAATTTTTACCTGCGGAACTCTGCCATAAGAAAACCCTAAGGGAGAAAGAGGGATATTACATCAATAATATGCATTCATTGTGATGCGTGTGTGTTTTAACTTTAAGTTAGAACAAACACAGCATATGTTAGATAGCTAAACAATATATGTTCATTGTGATGTGTGTGTGTTTTAACTTTAAGTTAGAACAAACATTATATTTAATTTAAGATTATTTAAAGTATAAAGGGATATTAGTTGTACTTTAAGTATGGGAGTAAAAACACTAAGAAGTCCTTAGTTTTCCACCATTTTTTGAACTCTATCATTACACTAGGGTTTTGCACATTGAGAATTATGTATGTTTATAATAAGTATTAATAAATTTGAATAATTTGTTTTAATCAATATTGAAATTTGAGGAGTAGATAGTAGTCATTTGTCATTTTACATGTCCAAATAGTGCCACTTCATAAAATTAAACGTCAATAATGAAGTGTAAATTTTAATTTTACTTGTCATTTTGAAGAGCATTTTTATTTTTACACATCATTAATATCTATATCCAAAGCCTATATATAGATATAGATATAGATATAGATATATATTCTCTTTATATTTCTATTTCTAATATGGAAATTTTAATTTTTGTCATGGTCTCGTTGTGTCCCCTTGTTAACTAAATTTGACTGGGTGATGGTTTTTTGGGCCCCTTGTTAACTAAATTTGACTGGGTGATGGTTTTTTGGGCCCGCGATATTTGGTGGCCCATGTCATTATGTGTCTGTTACGTTTAATCATTATGATTACTATGTTTTTTTGTTTATTATATTTTTGTAAACTTTTTAGTTTGTATTATATGAGGCAACATGTGAGAATTCAATGTTTCATATAGTTATATTATAAATGTTATTTAAAAAAAATCAACTATTATTATGATAGGTAAAATTAAGATTTAAATGTTAAATAAAAGACAATGTTAAAATTAAAATGTCATATAAACATTTCTTGACTACAATGTAGTACATCAAATTTCAACTTAATTTATGAGTTTCTCATTTTTTTATAAGTTTCTTATATTTTGTATCCTTTCTAAATCAACTACTATCCCCTTTTTTCTAAGCGATGAGTAAACAATATATTCATGGTTTTCATAATTCTTCTAAACGTTGGTTGTACTGATCTTATGTGAATTATGAGATGAATTAATATAGGAAAGTTATGTTAAAAATACGACATGCATAACTACATGGTGTTGTAGGTCGTCGGGCAAATTGATTAGAATGTGGAATAATGATGGTTGTTTTTTTAAGTATTTTATTATTGTGATATTTATTTAAAAATAAAGTAAAGGAATAATTTTTTTTTATTAAGGATTATATTAATTTTATAATATAATTTATTTTAAATATATGGTAATTTTGGTATGTTTTTTTTCTAAGTTTTTTAAGTATAAAAATAATTTGATACAATAAACAAAGTAATTCTTAAAGTTTAATAAATGAAAATAATTATTATTATCATTATCATTACACACACATATTCTATTTCATAACTTTATATATATTAACATAGATCCATCTGAAAGGAGGTTTACCAAGCATTGATAGGGATCAAATCTCTCGAAATGCAACCGCTTTTTAGAGTGCAAATGTTGAGGAAGCTTTTTAATTTATCTAATTTGTCTAGTTTTATAAATATGTCTTTGTAAATGTTTTAAATAGCCGAAATGTTAATTTTTATAATATTTTATTATTTTTTAAAAAAGAAACGTGTCATCTCTATGATGAGTACAGAAGGAGCTACACATCTCCCCCTATTGAGCTGTAGAATGTGCCTCTTCCACGCAAAATAGCGAAATCCTAATAATGAACATATTCTAATGAAACATACTATTTATGAGTCATAAAAAGTGATATACACCTTTTTATTTTACTTTTATGTATATCTCCCTTTAACTATATACTAAATGTTTCTTTAGCCTTTTTTTTTCCAAAATGAATTATATTTTAAAAAAAATTGTTAATATTAATTTAAAGAATACAGATTCCTTAATTCAATTTCAATTTCTTGTAATATCCCAAGAAAAGATTACTTTTGTTTTATGTTTATTTTTCTAAAAACCTAATTCATTTTGATAGGCGTTGAGCAAATGAACTATGGAGCACCTAGACTGTTTATTTGGATTTTGAACAAGTGAGCTCTGTTGGGTGTGTGAGCTATCTCAAATAAAACACCTAATATTTAATTATTGACCAGGATTGGTAATCTAAGAGTCGAGGAAAAATATATGCTAAGGTAGAATAGCACCTAATTTTTTTGGTTTGTGAGACCTTCAAAATATTTAATAAAGAAAACATCAAAAGATCTTTCAAAATGAAAAACCGTTCAGAAAAAAGAATAAGAGAACTAAATCAAATCTAACTAAACAATCGACACGAATTTATACTACTCTACTGTATATTTAAATGATGGAAAGGGATAGAAAAAGAACTGATAACCAAATAAGACTTGTTAGGGAGAACTTGTAAATATAAATAATTCTAAAATTGAACTGCCTAATTTCAAATAGAGAACAATTGTAAATAAACTATTTATGAGATAATTGAATTTGATTGTAAATTACATAAATAGAAACTATGCTAATCAAAGTAAATTACAAGCTAAATAATTTCAACAACTAGTTCAAGAAGAAACATCTATTCCCATGTAACACGAACTGGAGTGAATGTATCGTAAATAATTTCAACAACTAGTTCAAGAAGAAACATCTATTCCCATGTAACAGGAACTGGAGTGAATGTATCGTAATGACTTTCAAATGTAATAGCGAAAAAAACCGGAAGTAAATCTAATCTAACTTCAATAAAGAGATGTAAACTACAAAGAGAGAAATTACAGTTAACTTTAAACATTCTGATCTATTCTACTATCCATGAGTAGATATAAAACTAACTAAACTTGATTTGGAATCAAGTAGAAAACTTGATAAAGATATTCACTTCTAAACTTGATTTGGAAGCAAGTAGAAAACTTGATAAAGATGCTTATTTTTTATCCAAATCTCAAATCATGAATGTCTTCACTAATTACATGAAATGGAAAATAATTGTTATAATTAACAAATTAAAACTACTTAAAGAATGAATATTATTAACTATGATTTGAAAGTGAGCTATCTAAAAACAAATTGATGAATTCTAAAACAACAACTAACTATCAAATCTGATCCAAAATCTTAACTTTGAAAGAAGGTTAGAAGAAAGTGAAGGAAGGAAATGTGGAAGGAGGAAATAATAAGAAAAACTCAATTAAAAACTATGTAGCATAAAACCAAATTTAAATTACACCTAGAACTGTAAATTAGAAGCGAGAAGTATTATATCTAATAAGCAGGAAAGACTAGAATCTGAAAAACATAAAACTAATGCAGAAAGGGTAAAAGTATGAATAACGATCTGAATGCTAGCCTGAATGGAGGAAAACGAGTTAAGTTAAGGAAAAGAAGAATTTTGGATGATTTAATTACCAGTTGGATTTATGCAAATGATCCTACAGTGCAAAGGAAACAAGGGAGAGATTATTTAGAGGTTAAGTTAATAAGAAGCTATCTACTCTAATCATTATCTAGGAGGAAGAATTCTTCTATGAGATGTAGGAAGAAGTTTAAGATAGAAGAAAAGAGAGAGAGTTAACCTACAACTACAGGAAGGAAACTAACAGAGAGGAAGAAGTTGAGGCTAATGCTAATCTATGGAGGAATTGCTAGCAATATCTAATTATAAATGATGGAGGAAAGAAAGGCTGAAAGCAAACTAAAAATTATTAAACTACTGGTCGACCATCTCCTAATTCAGAAGAGAAATTATATTAACCGCAGAAATACTCATTATAGAGAAGTGAAGGACATAACATATATAGGAAGAACAATATTAATTACACACATAGGAAAACAAATTAACTATTTTGCAGAAAAGAAAGTACAGAAAATCAGAAACGAAACCTCCGGTTGATGAGGGGCCCTTCCCAGCAATCAGAGGTGAAACTAAATCAACGTTCTACTACCAGCAGAGCATCAATGAACTACTACTTCTATTAACTTCAGAAAATTACAGAACTCTGTATTCACACTATCTACGACTGGAAATTCTTAAAATAAAACTGAAAAACTAGCTAGACTAACCCTTTTTCTCTTATGCGAGCATCTATTTATAAGTTACAAATAGGTGAGAGGGTCGACAGTGTCAACCTCTCTAATGATAGAGGTGTTTAAATGACTATAATTGTTGATTGAATGGTACATGCCAACGTAGGGAGCATCTACCCAGCTTACACGGGGTTGGTTCCTTCACGCAGGTGCTGCAGTGTCGATCTACCCTTGAACATGGGACGAGCTAAGTATTGACGGATTGATCGTGGGTAGACGAGCTTCTTCCAGAACAATGGCGTGAATGAGCACGAACAAGTATGCATGATCCTAGGCCGAATGAGCAAGAGAGTCGGCATGTTGGAGTGTTGATGTGGATGTGGGATTGTGTTGGTATTCTGAGCGTGAATAAGATGGAATCCTTCCAAAACGATGGCGTGCAAGAGCTGAGCAGGCGTGCATGATTTTCGGCCAAGCAAACAAGAGAATCGGCGTTTGGAGCAGTGATGTGGGTGTGGTGATGCGCTAGCAAGCTCAACAAACTTGGCAATGGATCTGCTAGAGCAACGACTCATCAACCATCAACACCATGTGGCTAACAGAACCCATGTGCCCTTCTCTGCATTCAACAATCTGAGATATGTCAACCATGGATTTTGCGAGCTGAACGAGAGGCTGAACGATGAGCTGAACACGTTTAAGCTTAGCACGTAGCACATAGTCTGAACGGAGGTTCATTTGCAAAATGTAGCCTATCAATTAAAACATAAGTGTTAATTATGGCCATGAAATGTCATTTTAACATAAATAAACCATGATATAATGAAATATAAACAAGATTTATGTAGTAAGTAAATATATGCATACCTGGACTGTTTGATGCGATGAATGATAAGAAAACAACCTAATATAACAAAGAATAATAGAAACAATGCCATTTCGAGTAGATTGAATGATAACAAATAGTGACAAAGCGGACACCAACAAGCTCTGAATTGCACCTAAAACTATTTTTAATATTGCCTTATTAAAAGATGTTGAGCAAGTGAACCCTGGAGCATCTGGACTGTTTGTACTAGTTAAATGGTGTGAGCATAATCTCTGGAGCACTAAGACTATTGATTTAACTAGTCTTGAGCATAAGCTCTGGAGAACCCGGACCATTGATTTAATATTGTTGAGGAAGTTAACTTGGGAGCACTATTAGTTGAGTGAGTGTTGAGCAGTAATGCTCTAGAGCACTTAGACTCACGGTGATTAACTGATCTATTGAGATGAGAGCTCTAGAGAATTAGCAATCCACTGAATTATTATTAAACTAAATTATCTACTTTATTCTTTTAAACTGACTAGGACTGCCACTCAAAGAGGTACTGAACATGCAAGAGTTTAGAATGGGCATGTAGTTGATAACTAAGATCAACTAGATCCTAGGATGAGTAAAAAACCATCTTTTATTAAATAAAGATAAAATAAATTGTGAGAGTTAAAAATAAACTAAATTATTAATTAAAGATAAAAACAAAAAAGTCAATGTGTCTAACAACTAAACTGGGTGATTTAAACCTAATTCCTATAATCATTTCCTCATAAAATATTATAAGTAGCACAAAGAGAAGCATTGCAAGGGGCAAGTGTTTCCAAGTTCACTGGAGGGTTCATTCGTGGTTCTTTGAGCGCTCAGATTACCAATATTGTATGATATTTGGTGTGTCCTAGAGAGAGGACTGTGGGAATATTAGGGGAGATTATTTTACAAGGTCCACACAAATGGCTGGTAAATGGACCTTGTAACTACTCTTCTATTAGTAAAGAAGATAGCAAATTTACCCTAGGCCTTCTAATTCTGTTCATGCTCGGTTCGACTCGGGGGTGACTTGTTGAAAAAACCAGGAACAGTTTGAGGTCTATGGTTGGGTGGAACGTGGCAGTTTCCAAGTCAGTAGGAAAGAAATTAAAGGACTGATAAGTATCTTCATGTTATTATTGTTCATTCAAAGATTATATTTTTATAGATCTGAATCGATTCTCTTTATATTTTGTTCATGCAATATTCTTGTTAAAATCTATATACTGTGATTTAATATAAATATGTTAGATATGTTCATAAAAATCAAATTGGGTTCTCCAGCAAATTTAATCTATTTTGTGGAAATAAATTCTGTTAAATATTATGGTTTCAAATTTTAGTGATGCAGACTTAATTTACAAACTAGCATAATTGTTTATAGTACTTACATATAGTCATTGGAAGAATTAATTAGCCATGATACATGGGTTATCTTTTAATTCCAAATTAGTGTTTAAAATCTCATACCATAGTTATCTATCATATCTCAGGAGGAAAATCCTGTTTTTTCCTATATAGAGAGAGAATCCTAGAACTGGATTCCAGGACCGAGTCTTTAAACGCTAAATAGGATGTTTAATATATATTTATAAATTATATATATTAAATATATAAATCCTAAACTTTAAAACAATACTTCATCAAACGTTAAAACCATGTAAATCATCAAACTATCCTAAATAAGAAGCGTACAAATAAAACCATTAGTTACGTCAAAAACATCACATATCATAAATATCAAATAGAAACCCAACATTCTGTTACCCTTTGAAAAAAATAGACCGAGAGTAAACTCTCCTTAGTCAAAAACCTGAAACACAAGGTGGACTCATGCTAAGTCATGCACTTACGCAAGTCGTAGACAGTGAGGGTCCCATTTACAACGTTTGACCAGGGATCGAATCCTGTAAAGATCGATTTCATTTCACAAACACTCAGGGTCATGCTTCTAGCGTTTGACCAGGGATCAAGTCCCGTAAAGATCGAATTTTAATTGACACATAGATAGGGTCACGCTCCGAGCGTTTGACCAGGGATCGAATCTCGTAGCATCATAATTCCAATTTATACACAGGAAGGGTCATGCTTCAAGCGATTGACCAGGGATCGAATCCCGTAGAACCGAAACTCCAAACATAGATAAGGTCGCGCTCAAGCATTTGACCAGGAATCAAATCCATTAGGAATTAATACACTCACAGACATTAAACACGTAAAAACTCGGATTCTTCACATCCATGTACACTTTGAAAATAAAGGTGAAACCCATAAATTAGAACTATATTTTTAATTAGCAAAATCCCAACAATAGAGCATAGATGCCCGAATAGAAAGCATCACATTTATGCTAACAATAAATATGTATTGCAGAGAAAGATCCAAACCAAGAGACAATTTGTATTGTATGGAAGGACAACCATTTTAAATTACAGGCTTAAATGCGTGAAGCGCCTCACTCTTCAATACAAAGTATACAAAACTAGAGCACTTCAAATACATGGTAGGATTATTACATTCATTTAAAACCCATAGATAAAACTTGAGTATATAAAAATTCACTACTTCCTGAATTACATAGTGAAAACCCCAAAAAGGGGCAAAAATTAGAGACATACAATAGACCAACCCCCTGCTAAGAAGATTTATGGCTCACTAGAAATCCCTTGTCTCTCCACCAGGAGTGCAAACAACCAACATTATAAACACCAAACTGCAAAACCAGAACCAACATCTTCAAACATTTGTCCATAGAGGAAAGTGGGTCCATAAGAGGCCATGAGCTTACCTGGATCAATCGCCATTGACTAGTATTTTCACAAAGTAGCTGTGTGAAATAATGAAGATGAGTGTCTATTTTGGGGGGTCTTGTGAGAAAATAAATCTGATTTTTTTATGTTTTTCAACTTTGGGTGAACAAAAGTGATATTTTTGTTTAGAATTTCTCTTTGCAGTAAAAAGAAAACTTTTAGATAATTATGTTAACTTTCTACTCATAATTTTTTCAATTTGTTTTATTGAGATTTGATATGTGGATTTCGCAAATGTTTGACAGTGTATTCTTCTAAATGAAAGGACTACAAAATAGTCATGTTTTGTTGTGGCTGTAAAATCATTGTTAAACTTGTTTTTTGCAAAAACAAAATATGCTATGACAATCTACAAACAATGTACTAGTGCATGACTATAAGTCTGTAACCAATGGATCTATATACTAATTATTATATTTTTTTGAATTCGATCAATGGGGAAACCTAGTCGATTTTCACCATGTTTTTTGTTGCGCCACTTTTCTCTCAATTGACTCTAAAACAAAAAAATCTATGAAGACCCTTTTGAAGTAGACACGCCAATTAAGTGCACCATATTTTTTTCAATTTTTTTGGTTGTGTATTGTTAAATTTATGGATTTTTCATTTCATCGCTTTTTCAAAAGAGATGAATCCAAACTCGTCCCATGTTACAAAAAAAAAAAAAAATCAAATCTCACCAATACACAACAAAATCTATACCTATGGAAACTAGATTCAATGATGAATCTAATGGTATCAAGTCCGATAGTCATTTTGTAGTCTAAGAGGTTGTTTTTACCTTCCGAAAATGGAGAATCCTGAAAACTATGCAAAATCATCGATTGTTCAGGTCTCAGAGGTCATTCGGCCGAAAAATCTTTTTCTATATTGGCACCGTCATTTACAACAAAGGTTATTCCGCCGAATAACCAAACACAAAAAATATTTTGTTGGCTGGAAGAAGAAAAAAAATTACGTTGTTTATACTCGTATAAATAATCCTAAATTGATTCATTAATTTCGCACATTTTATCTTTACATATTTCTGGTCAAAATATTTTTGAAGGGGTTTTTCTAAGGAGATTTCTTTTGCAAAAAAAGATTTTTTACAAGGTATGTTTCTTTTTATTTTTTTCCAAAGAACACATTCATTGAAAGATTTTTTCTTACAAGGTATGTTTCTTTTTTTTTTTTTTCCAAATGGGACATTGAAGAAGTTTTTTTCTAAGACATTTTTGTAAAGGAGTGTTTTTGTAAGGAATTTTTGCAAAGAAGTTATTTTTTTGCAAGGTGTTTTTTCAAAGTGTTTTTTTCCTAGATATTTTTGTCGAGGAGTTTTTTTTTACAAAGTATTTTTTCAAATGGTTTTTTTTACATAGTATCTTTTTAAGGAGGTTCTTTCCAAGGGTTGTATGCAAATAAGTTTTTTTTACAAAGTATTTTTCCTAGTGGTTTTTGCAAAGAAGGTTTCTTTCCAAGGAGGTTTTTTCTAAGGGTTGTATTTAAAGACTTTTTATTCCAAAGTATTTTGCAAAGGAGTTGTATTTTTCTTTCTTATTTCTTTGAAAAGAGTTTTTTCAAAGAGTTGTTTTTCTAAGGTAATTTGCAAAGAGTTTTTTTCCAAGTTATTTTTGCACTTCTTATTTCTTTGAAAGGAGTTTTTTAAAAGAGTTGTTTTGCTAAGGTATTTTGCAAAGAATTTTTTTCCAAGGAATTTTTGCACTTCTTATTTCTTTGCAAAGAGTTTTTTCAAATAATTTTTTTCCAATGTATTTTTGCAAAGAAGTTATTTCTTTGTAATAGGTTTTTTCAAAGTACTTTTTTCCTTGATATTTTTTGCAAAGGAGTTTATTTTAAAAAGTATTTCTCCAAGTGGTATTTTCAAAGAAGATTTCTTCCAAGGGGGTGCATTTAAAGAGTTTTTTTCCAAGGTATTTTGCAAAGAAGTTTTTATTTCAAGGTATTTTTGCAAAGAATATGTATTTTTCCTTCTTATTTCTTTGAAAGGGGTTTTTTCAAAGAATTATTTTCCCAAAGTATTTTTGCAAATGAGTTATTTTTTTATAAAAAAATTTCCAAGATATTTTTACAAAGAAGTTTTTTTCCAAAGTAGTTTTCCTAGAGGTTTTTTCAAAGAAGGTTTTTTTCCTAAGTATTTTTTCAAAGAAGTTTTTTTTCCAGTGGTATTTACAAATAAGATTTCTTTGCAAGGTGTTCTTATTATTTTTCAATGGATTTTTTCAAAGGTGATTTATTGTCAAGGAGTTCTTATTTCTTTCCAAGAAAGTTTTTTCAAAGGAGATTTCTTTTCAAAGGGTTTTTTCAAAGAAAATTTAATTTCAAGGAGTTTTTCTTCAGAAGACTCTTACAAGATTTTGATAAGGTGAAGTAAATTTCAATTCATATTTTTATAAATTTCGTAACTGTTTTTAAATCTCAATTTTTTTTTCACTATGAAGTGATGATTCTTTAATTATCATCGATAGATTAAACAATCATGGGCACTAAGATAAACCGTAAAAAAAAAGGTGATCGTAAACGTGATGATGATGCTAATAGAGAAAAACAAAAACTCAGATATAATGCCAAAAAAACAAGAGTTTCAGAAACAAAAGAGAGAATTATTGAAGATATAAATACAGATTTACATGATAATGTTGATAAAATGGAAATTGAAAATAGAGTACAAGAAGAACAAATTGAAGTTGTAGAGACCATTGCTGAAGATGTAAATATTGATTTACATGTTAATGTTGATGAAGTCAATATTGAAGATCAAGTTCAAGATCCAGAAATTGGACCTGGTATGTATATATATCATGTGTTTTCCAAATTCATTTTTTTATAATAAATTGTATTTTTAGATATATGTTAAATTAAATTTAACTTGATGTATAAGTACTTTCATCATTGATGATGAAATGTTAGAACACATTGATTGCGACAAATATGGAGAAAAAATACCAATACCTGTTGCACGATATTGTGCTACAAAATTTTATGATGATATTCTCAAGGATTATTCAATAGCAGGACAAGCACAAATTTTGAGATGTTTATTAGTGTCCAAGAAGTTAGAAGGTGCTATGTCATTATTGGGAACATATTTCATCCTAGAACTTACAGAGCATCCACGACAAGGTTGATGAATGGGTTCTGGACCCTGGAACCACTATGGGCCATTTGTCGGCCTATGACTGCATTATCTCTACCTACTGGGTTACAAAGGTGTTGTTGGCCCATGTGCTGATGGATTGCGAGAACAAGGCCTTGGGGAATGCTAAGTCAGTTCGTGCTTGGAAAGAACACTACAATGACTGTAGAGTATTGCACAAAAAGGTGGATCTAATCACTTTGAAACGAGGAATTCTGTTGTATCGACCGCTCGATCAATCTCCAGCCTTCCTGAGAAGCAGTTCTGGAAGCCCTCTGTGTAGAGGTTTGACGATTCGGGAGCCCTCGACTACCATCGTTGTCAACCCTGAACGCTCTATAGACCACCATGCACTGTATTTGGGGTGCCCTCCTTTCTATTGTTCCGGCACTATGATTTTTCCTGTTCACTTCGGTAATTACTACTTCTGACTGTTTTTTATGTTAAATGTTGTTTCAGTTGTAATTAGGAGGGGAGGGTCCTCTGTCCAGTCTTACTATTCTGTTGTTAGGATGGTCTTTTGAACTGGATCTATGGTTACTAATAGAATTGGGAAGGATTACCCTTTTTGGGCCTGTGTTAGGGATAACTACTATGATAGTACTTCAGTAAGCATAGGAAGTTTGTTATCAGCATGATTTTTGGGAGCTATGAACTCTTGAAGCTATGTAACCTTTGAAGATTTTCTAACATGAAATAGTTTTACTTATAAAAAACTTAACATAAAGTATAAATCCTTAAGCAACCATTTGAAGTTTATATTTTTAAGCAACATTTGAAGTTGATATATGGAACAGTAAAATATTGTTCTTATGAGAAAACCCAATGTAAGTAACGTAAGTGGTCCATAAATGGATCAATAGTAATGTAAAAATGTAATGTATGATAGATGATTAATAGTTACATAGGTTTGGGCTTTATATAAACCCGTCATGCACCTTTTCGTAAAACGGCATGACTATTGACTTTAGATAGCCTTTAATTACAATAAATTAATATTAATATTATTTTATTATTTTATTGTTACATTGCCTCGCTCTTAGAAAGGCTTTGTCCTCAAAGCCTTATAATTTTTATGTATTGCTTTTTGTGGTTTCGTAGTTGACAACACATGTCGGTACAAACTTTTAACCATCGAGCATAACTTCTGATATGTGGAGGGATCAATCCATCCCAAGTTGATTTTTCGATGATTGTTGGGATTCCATACTGATATGTCATCGGGAGTTTTGATCACCTTTGTACCTTTATCTTCCGACATTTCCACCTTTTGAGGGTATCGGTTTTTATGGTTGTGGTGTCGATAGGGAATTTTCACACTGTAAATTTCTTTTACGAAAGTCGTCTCTTGATCACTGCTCTAAGTTGGAAGTTGTATTTTTGTCCCTTGAGGTTTTAAGGTTTCGTCTTGTATTTTTCCCAACTTGTTCTCTAATTGTATCTTATCCTTTTGAAACTTCTTGATCACTTCTACTTGTGATTTCCTAACTTCTTCTGACTTCTTAAGTTGTTCTTTAAGATCCTCATTATGACTTCCGATGCAAATATTTTTTTCCTACTTGTCTAGAAGTTTCCCTTCAATGTCTTCCATAGATTGTTCTATCTTTCGGCTATTTTTCAGTTTCTTAATTTTTGTGACTAGTATCTTGTTATGATTTCTTAGTCTGAAAATTTCTTCAGCATTGTTGGATAATGCTTTATTATTCTTTGCGATCGGCGATTTGTGTGCCTTTTTAGAGTCCTCGTTTTGTGTTTGAAGATCTTGTATCTGTTTTCGACATTGGTCGACCTTTGATTCTTGATCTTCTAATTTATGTCATATCTTCTTCAGATCTTCACCCTTGTCATTAAGGATCTTGTTCAAGCGTTTTATTTCTGCTTCGTATTTAATTATTTAATTATTTATATCTTGATCTTCTAGCCTCTGATTGAGTTCATTTTCGTCTCTTAATTCATCAATTTGTACATACAATTTTTCTATATAACTTTCCTGGTCGGATATTTTTTGTTCATCAAACTTTTGTTGTAGCTTACGTATTTCAATTACTGCTTCAAATTTTGTAATCCTGTCATGAAAATCTTCATTGTCTCTTTGATAGTGCTTTAACTTGTCTTCTAATTTTTCTATATGTAGTCGCAAACCGACTTCCATGGTCTCTGATTTCTTCGACGTTAGATGCTTGTTCTGGACTAGAGATGGTCTTTATGCTTGTTCTGGACTATAGATGGTCTTTAATTGGTCTTCGATTCCTTCGACAAGGGTGGATTAAAAAGATGTAATAATTCCCAATATGTCTATCTTGGAAAGAACTTTCCTTGACCCCTTTTTATTAGGTCAATTAACTTCTTCTTCTTTTTTCACAAATAATTATTATTTTAATAAAATAATAATTTTTCTTTTAATATAATAATAATTATTAATTAATTAATAATAGTATTATATTAATGTTTTATAATATATATATATATATATATATATATAGTTTTTTTTTGTTATATAATAACTAAACTCATCTTAATTAAGGTATGAGTTGTTATAACTAATGGTTTATTTATAAAACCAAGGCTGGTTTTATAAAACCACATGATGGTTTTATAAAACCATGGGATGGTTTTATAAAACCGAGGCAATATGTGGTTTTATTCTTCTCCTTTTTTACACGGTCTTCTTTCTTGTTCTCTCTCTTTTTTTAATTTCCCTTTTATTCCCTTTTTTCTTTTTTTTTCCCTCTTTTAATAATTTTTCTTTTCAATAAGGATAGCTAAAAGCCTAATGTAAGGTTAAAAACCTAAATCTCAAAGAAACTTTGACAATTTGGCCACAAGCCAGAATCAACAAGCTCTGATACCACTGGAACAGTAAAATACTGTTCTTATGAGAAAACCCAATGTAAGTAACGTAAGTGATCCATAAATGGATCAATAGTAATGTAAAAATGTAATGTATGATCAATGATTAATAGTTACATAGGTTTGGGCTTTATATAATCCCGTCATGCACCTTTCCGTAAAAGGGCATGGCTATAGACTTTAGATAGTCTTTAATTATAATAAATTAATATTAATATTAATTTATTATTTTATTGTTACAATATAGAATCATGCATGTAGTCTCCATGCAAAAACAGAAGTCAATAAACTATAACTTTGAGCGTTTTCATAAACATGTCCTTCACTAGCCCACATATGACAATCAAATATGTGCCTTCAAGAGTTGTGCTTAGATGTTGAAGAACAATCAATTGGGAAAGGATATTTTCATTACCATTAAGCATTGGCCTTTGTGCTACTTATATGACGATAATGGGATGCAATAAAACGACACATTTTAAATGCATTGGAACATTGAAACAATTTCACCACATTACTAAATACATGAAGGCAATAACTAACAAGATATTGAACAAGCTAACAATACCATTACATTTTGCAAGATATTGAACAATATAACAAGATATTTGTCAGGCTCGGCCCTTTAGTTTGCAACTCCCCTATTTGTATGTTCATGGCTACTTTTTCTACCTTGAGAGCTTCAATGTGAGTGGCTAGTGCGTGTTTATATGATTGTAGGTTTTGCACTAGGACATTCGTGCTCCTATTCTCAACTTCTAGAGCATCAAGTTGGTGCTTTAAATCAACCATCCTTTTACTTCTGGCTTGTAAGAGGAGGTCTTCCAATGTGTCAATCTTCTTATTCCCCTTCTCAATGTCCTAGACCAACTTTTGGATATTATCTTGGCTAGCCATGGCAGTACCCACATTTGCAGATGCGATAAATGTTGGTGTCATATATGTTTTCTCAAATACTAGAACCTCCCAAGTGATAACTATCTTAGGTCGTGATCATTAGAGGAAACTTGAGGTCTAAAATGGGCCTCCTAAGGAAAATAATAAAATAATAGCTAAAATAATGAAATAATAGTTAAAATAATAAAACAATATTTATTAATTTTGGAGGAAGAAAGAAAAAACTAATTTTTTTGTTCATATTTTCAACATATCTCCCTATGTTTTTACTCAAATTTCGAGTAGGAACAGTTGTTGGATGCAGAGTTGAATTCTACATCAAACGAGTGCTCCCGCTCGAAATTTGAGTAAAAACACAGGGAGATATGTTGAAAATATGAACAAAAAAATTATTTTTTATGAAAAATATCTCAAGTCAACCATTATGGTTTGGTTGGCTCATTTTCTTATATGATGGATCATTTTCTTATAAGGCCCATTTTAGACCCCAATTTTCCTCTAATGGGAATCTTGAGTCTCTTCTCTATCCTTTAGATAATCTGCTTAATTTTTTAGAGTCGAAAACTATGGCTTATAGTCTAGATATGGAAGTTTCCTTGGATGGCTTGTATGGGGTGATGCCCAATTCTTTGAAGGGAATGTGGCTTGTAGTGAGTGGGATCTCAATGCTAGTAGTGGCATCCTCAATGTCCATATCTTGAGGCCCTCTACCCTTTGCTTCCTCAACATGTCTTTGTTCTTTCTCTATAGCACTCTTATGAACTTTCTCTTCCTTCTTCTTTAAAATTTCTTTTTGAAGGGCTCGTTCTTCTCTTTTCTAAGCTTCTTCTTGTTCTTTGAGGAATTTTTCTTACTTCCTTTCTTCTTCTTCAACTTTCTTTTCCTACTCTTCCTCCTACAACTTCCTATTTGTTTATGAGAATAAAGGCTCATGTTAATCCTTTTTCAGAGCAGATTATCTCAATAGTCTATGTTGCATTTCTTCAGTTGTTTCTTTAGCCTATTTTCAAGGCCCACCTTCTTAGATTCCTTTTCCATGCTTTCTTCTCTTGTCTAGTACTTTAAAATTGTGCACCTTCGATATACTTTCTCTTTTGCACAAAACTAATTAGCATAGGCATAATGAATCTTGATTACTCTGCAATGAATAGCCACCTTCCAATGGATGTCATTCCTATAAAAGGTCCTTTTCCCAAAGTGAAAGGATTCAAAATTTTGGGTCAACTCAGTTTCCTCCATTACTTTGGACATCTTGTATGCTCCAACTATTATAGGTAGGGGAGGCCATGATGACTTCTTATTGTTCTTCAAGAAATCTCCAATACCATCTATGATTGTTTTCCTCACAATCTCTTTAAGAACCATGTAATCTGTGATATACATTGGGTAAATATATGGAGCTTTATTTGCTTCATTGATGTATAAATAGCTACCCTCATCCGTCACGTTCCAATCCCCTAGTTGGGTCATTGTTTGAATAACATCATCAATACTTTAATTAGGTATCTTACCATAGATGATTTTGTAAAAGGGATGATCAACTATTCATAAATTTTCTTATATCAGCTAGTGTGATTTTGTGCCCATGGTGTCTAACAACACACACATCTGGGTACTTCATTAGGGTTCCATTGCACCCCATGGGTGGGAAGTTATGGAGAATGCATACACATTCCAATAGATACAAATACATACAGAATTTTGATTTGTTTGCAAGAATGTCATTTTGTGCTCTTTTAACAGCATCTTCCATAATGACATAAATGATATCTTCCCAATTGAACCTTGTGGTGTGCACTGTGACATAGTATATTAGTTGTGTCCAATGAAGCTTGAAATGTAATGCATTAGTCATCCTATATATTATGCATAAGAGAGATGCAACTACTTGATAAGGTAGTTTTAATAATTTGGTTTCATACTCCCCACTATCCCTCAAGCGAAACTGTTTCCTGAGTAGCCATACTTGCTTGATGAAATCGATGTAATTAAGTTGCAAGCCTTCAACCCATTCAACAATCATGTATATTTTTTCCCCTCGAAGTCTATAGGCCTTCTCTAGATGCGAAGGATGAAATGAGTTGATACATTTTCCCGAAGCTTCCTTGATGATACAGGTCAAGGAATCGATATGTGGTATGAGAAAATTTTAATTACATCCACACAGGGGAACAACTCTGCTCTTGCTGCTTTACGGAGTCTTGATATATTTATGTTATGGTATATCATGAATTCTTCTATGATGGAATTTTGATACTATTCATTTATGAACACATCCATTAACATACTATTAACAAAGAGCATCCATATTTTCAACCCTTTAACACTTCTACATGTTGGCTTAATTCTCAGCTATGCTTACAACTCAAAAAACAACTTTAGAAAACAAATAAATTTGTAGCTGAGTCATTTGTTTCTTCCATATATACTACAACATAATATATTGAGCTTATTCTCTTCTCATATTCATAGGTCAATACATGTTACTACCTTCTCATATTCCTACTCAACTCAACTCACACATGAGGAGTCCTGTGGATGGTTGGTTTGACGAGAATTATGCACCTTGATGTGACTTCTCCTCCAAATATCCTTTCACTAGAGAATATGAACTACCACCCCAACTTTTACAATACATATAGGGGTTTGACCCCTTTTCTTCCACTGGTGCTCAACATCTCTATTTTTTAAACATGGTCCAATTTATTCAAAGTCGGAAACCCCTAGGATGCTCGTGGGCTTCACTATTCACAAACCTAAGGTTACTGCAACCTTGTGCCATGCATAGCCATGGACTCATGGGATCTTCTATATTCTCATGACCCTAGATGGTGCAAAAGTGAGGTGAGTAACTACACCTGGAAAAACTTCCAGAGTTCTTCATCAAGCCTACCACTGTCACTACATGAGTTTTCTTCTTCCTCATTTCTTTGGTCTTAAACACATTTATAGAATACCTTGTGTGGGAATGAATGCATTTGGGATATGTGGTTTGACCATACTCCATGTTGCTCATGAATCCTAGGTGAACAATATATCGTTGGTCAATGCCCTCACCAAAACCCTATTGATACTTCTCACTTGATTCTAAAAAATTCATGTAGGGGCCATGAACTCACTTGTTTTTTCAATGCAATGCACATTCACCCACACAATTTGGCTCCTTGCACACACTTCTGAACCTTCCATTCCAAATCACCTATACTTGCACATGATTTTCATGGCATCTCTTCACTAGAAGTGGGAGCCTCCCATTCACAAGAAGACCTTATATGTTCAAGGTACCATGAGAGCCTTGCAGATTGTTCTTCTAGGGAAGGAAATTATAAAGAATCAATAATTGATTAACCCATGTAGATGAAAGAAACAATGAGTAAATAGGAACAAACCTTAGACTAGACACGATAGTAGTGTAGTACTCATCCACAAGGAGAGACAAAGAATAATAAAATACATATGATTAATAGGGGACAACCATGGTGTGATTAGATTCATCTTAGACTACAACGGATAATAACGGGGGGTAAATCACATTCAAGGAAAAATGGATGTAGGAAAAGTGGTGGAATAAGGTTTCAACAAGCATGGGCTTGAGTAGCTCTAATACCATAATGAAGGGAAGTGGAGGCCTAAAATCAATTTTTCATATGTGGTCATCGGTTAGTAGGAACAACCACATTAACCTAATATTAATGTGTCTGAATATGTCTATATGCATATGTTTGGAACATTAATAATGTTTTTTTCCTAAAGAATGTGTCAAATCTATTCCTATATTCTATGTAATCAGAAACATTAATTAGATTAATGTTGTTAATTAATGTTGTTATTGTTAGTTTATATACATTAATATATTTCTAGTGACCAACAAATCTTGGGTTGGGGATCTTCAATGGAAAACTAGGATTACTATGACCAAAGTTCAAGATTTAATTTCAGTTTAATTGAATTTTCACATTCGAAAGGAAACTTTGACTAAAATATGTACAATGTGACAAAATTTCCTTCGACAGGGCAAGCTCCCAAAATTAATGTGAATTTACAAGTTATTTAATCTGACATAATCGTCGCATTAATGCATTGGTTGAGTAACATTAACTCCAGGCATGGTGTATGTTAGAAATTAGTTTCCAATATGCACTAAGCACTGAACCCCATTCTAACATACCCCTTTTTGCTGAAAAACATTTTATGTTGGAAACATTATCTTAAATTTTATTGTAAAGTTTTATATTGGACAAGTGTCCAAGGATGACTGTAATTTGCACAATATTTTATTATTAAATAAATTAAATAGGAGACAAACACCTAAGGAGACTGTTGAAAGAGTGTTTACTGACCCACTAGGTGGAATGGAAT
Organism: Larix kaempferi; assembly: GCA_027924585.1. Taxonomy (NCBI): domain Eukaryota; kingdom Viridiplantae; phylum Streptophyta; class Pinopsida; order Pinales; family Pinaceae; genus Larix; species Larix kaempferi. The sequence goes on from BSBM01000370.1 coordinate 23,064,360, forward strand.
CTAGGGTAGAAAGCAATGGACAAGTGGCAGCATCATGAGGCAAGTAACTAGCTGTTGGTATGGGACAACTCCCTTGAATCATGGTCATAGTGCCTTGAAAGATGGGACTGGAGCTTGAGGCTCATTTATTGAAAACTAACCACTAAAGACCTAGGCAATTTTTTTTTAAGAGCCATCGAATTTTGGTATGAGGTTCATCACCTTTCCTGACGAGGAAATTTACCTTGGGGTTCTACTGCTTGCACCCAAGAGATTCAATGAGGGGAATGCTATGTTTTTTATCATGGTGTAAGTCTGCCTGATTTACTGCTGAGTGCGGAGCTATACTGCTAAGTGCTGTTTCTTAAAAGCTGAGGAGCAAGTCTCTATTGATCATTGGTTAAACAATTTCTGAGTGCCTTGCTTCTACAAAGAGTTATCTACCTAGTGGTTCAGTGAACAGGCTCGGGGGTCCAAAGGAGGCAAGTAGATTGGCTGCTTCTTCTGGAGAATGTTGGGAGGAACAGGCCTCCTTGGGTGTTTGTCTGCCCTATCTAGAGTTACAGGTTCTACTTGTTATTTCAACCTCTAAGTAGTTAAATGATTTCTTGCAATTGCTGATTTAGTATTTATAGTTATCATCATACAGAAGTAATTGTTTTTAAATTCTTACCTAAATATGATTCTATATAATGATGATTAAGTAAATTAGATGATTGAATAAATATCTTCTCTACATTTTTCCCCATATTGTTTTCTGTGTCGTACTCTAGTACAGAGAAGGAGAATTAAGATAGATGAATGATAGGCAGAATGTCAAATGAAGGAATAGACTAACACTGTTGTGTTTTCTTAATATTCCTTATCAGTATATTCTGTAATATAAATTACATATGTCTAGACTCAGAAAATATAACAACATTTCATATTACACGTACTAATATTTCCTTTTCATAGAAATAGAAGTAAACATTTCATCTCTATACAAAACCTAGGATTTTCACTTTAGGTCATGTATTTCCTTACAAAAATTATATGCTATGTATTCTCTTATCAGTCCTTTCAAACAGTTTAGTGTAATAATTTCACTTTATTTCTTTCATCAGCATTCATGAATTATAACAACTGCAAAAATAAACATTACTAATTACATAGAACTACTACCAAGTTCTTATATCCTTAAAACAGAATTCATCAAATGCATACAATAGCATTGTTGTATAGCACTATCTCATCCTCAGTATTCGTATCTCTTATTTTGATTTAGTTATCAAATTACAGTTATAAATTCAAAACACTTCTATTTCATATTAAAACCCTAAGGGTCCAACCCTAGCTTCTATACTTCAACTTTTAGTATACATTTCAAGATTTATCAAAGCAAATAAATTACCCAAGATAGAGTTAATATAATACTTTTGTATACATAACAGACACGGGTTCGAAACCGTAAGTAGAGAATTAAATAACCTTAAGCATTGTGACAGGTTCATAACTATTTCGGCAATCAAACCCTTCAAATCATAAACATCGACTTCTCGTGTTAAGACCATAAGTAAGATTCAATACCTCACTCAACAGTAGTATGGTTTTTGTCATGATTCCAGTGCATAGTATAAGAACAAAACAAAGAAACATATCTAGCATCGTTATTCAACTGTGGTTTTACAATCCTAGTACAACCATAGCCTGCATCGAAACCAAATAGACAAATGAGAATAAATCTCAGTTTGCAGGTTCGACTTCTCAAAACTTTCAAGGTTATCTCTTAAACAAGACAAGATTAGGGTTTGAATACACAAAACAACGTATTTACTTTTGTCTCTTGGTCATCATTATCTAAAACATTTCATAAACAGAAACATTAAATTTAGTACAGGTTCCATAGAGCACAGCTCACAAAGGTCAAGTTTTTAGAACAGTTACCATTCTTTTCCACATTACGAAACTACAACATAACTAACCTTCACATTAAATACAACTAACATTTAAATTACAGTATCGACACAAGGTCAAAACCTGACAGTAATCCTTTTAACAAGTACCGAGTAGGAAGATAGTAACATTAAGGTTTCTTTTATTCCCATCAAAACAACAGAGGGATAAAACCCTTATTACATTTGTATCAAATAAAAACACATAGAAGTGCCATAGCTAACATCAATGTAGGTCGAGGAGCCCATCCTCCCTACACCGTCATTTGATGCATAAAACTTCACAACGATGGTCACCATCCACAACTAGACATCAACATTGAAGTCTCGGCTAAAAATCAAAGAGGGACCAATAGTCACCAAGTTGAAGTCAACAAGGAGGACCACCGAAGCTTACCAGTTCCAACGCATCTTCCATTACCCAAGCTCGAGCATGGAAGCCAAGAGCCAAGGACACCTGCCACACAATCATGTTATGGTTAAAAGGGTATCATAAAAGGAAGTTCATTAAACAAATCAACAATAACTAAGATTACTTAAACCTATACATTACCTTGCAAAAGTACTGGATGTCTAAAACTCAGCATGAACATGCTCGACAAAGACCAGAACCAAAACCACCTTATCAAATCAACAAAAAAGAATTACAAATCGGGTAACTCACTGTGGGAAAACTTGCAAGCTAAAGGTTGGGGTATCAAACCCTGTAGAGGCCTCCTAAAAAACTACTCTGCAAAACCCTACATTTTTGCAGCCCATCGGCCTCTCCAAATTTTTTTTCTTGTCAAATGAATACATTGTTATGCTCTTGATGAGGTAAGCCAAGCAGTTAGGGTTAGCAACATTCCCAATGAAAGACCATGTGTAATCAAGGCCATGTAGGATGCCACTGGACTATCCACCAAAAACTCCTTTATTGCACTTTAATAAACGCATCTACCAAGTACATGATTCCTGGCATCAAGTGTTGTTATGTCAGGGTTCGAGAGATTACAAGCCACGTCTCTAATATAGTATGGGTAACATAACCTATGGTTAAAGCTCGGTTCGTTCATCAAAGTCATTTCGTAGATTGCCATCATATCATTCCCCAAGCTAAGGTATCAACCTTTTAATATAACCATTAAACCATAACATGGCGACAATATTTCATATCAAAGTATTGCTAACCTTTAAAAGGAAATACAGATCATGAAGCACTTCATCGAAACATTAGCCAAGCTATTGACACTTTTGATATGAATTATTAGAGCAAGCACTTATATTATATAGTCACAACCCTAGACTATTAGCAATGTATCGCATTAATATTACTTTCTAGGTTATGTACATAGTGCATAAATTATAAGAGTAGATCTAGAATCATGATATTAGTATCCAAGCATAGATTTTAGGCATTAACCAATGCATGTCATATCCACAAAATTAGCAACAAAGAAAAAGGTTCCATTTTTACCCATGATAAATAGTACAAGCAAAGGTGTTGAAGTTAGTCACATATTTCGAAAGTTGAACCGTTTTTTTTACTTTGATTACTTAAGATAAACTGAAAGTGGAACTAGGATAGATCTCACCAGAAATATTCATTATTTAATCTATTTCCTTCTTTAAGCATTGAAGGCGTTCAGAAGCAATTTAGTACTATGATGAACATTGAGATAACATTTCTATTTACCTGTAATCTGCAACTAGAAGCTTCAATGCTTTAGCCAAATAGCTAAGTAATCTTCGGGGTGTTCTCAGGACCCCTTCATCATCAACAAACAAAGAAACACTGTTAGCACAATTAAATAATAACAATAGCAAAAAAATAACCTTTTAAGCATCGACATCATTTTCAAAGTATTCATAAGTACTCCTGAGAAGTCTAGTACACAGGTTTGAAGCAAGAAAGCATCCAACAACCTCTTTTGATCATTTAAATAGTTTCCGCATATTGTCATAAAACATTAGATGTCCATGATCCTTATGATAATATATTTTTTAGTATGATATTTAAAAGAATATTTTGCATTTATTACATTTCTGCACAATAAGTTTAGTAATTAATGTCACCTTGAAAAACTTTAAATTTTTGTGATTTTTGGGATGTTACATGTGGTATCAATGCGCGAGTTCAAACTCTAGGCCTGAAATAGTCTCACACACACAAAACAGAAAATAAAATAGACAACTTAGTTACTGACTTTATTTAAATTTTGTTTATGTACAAAAAAGTTTGACGTTTAAATTGCAGGTATGGATATAATGGAGGAATTAGCAAAGGACAGATCTCCTCATCATAATGAACATAATAACAACACACATAATAATGATAATGAAGGAATTTACGTAGATTTCAGTAATCAATCTTCTAAACTACTACGTACTGTAAAAGATTTAAAATATGAAATAAGGACTGTTAAAGAAGAGAATGAATGAATTATGAAGGAACGGGAAGAGTTAAATCAGATTTTAGTAGAGAAATACCATAACGAGGAAAGAGGAAGGAAATTTCAAGTAAATTCTGATTCTAGTACAATGTCTCACAAACATAAAAGTAATAAAACAAAAGAATGGTAAAAATAATAGTTACTCTAAACATCTGAATCTGATCAAAGTAATTATAATTCTGTTCATGACAGCAGTGACAGTGATTGATGTTCTAAGAAGAGGAAGCATAAGCATCATGAACAAATTACAGGAGAGTTTAAAAAGGTTACTCCACCAACCTTTAATGGAGAAAGTGAAAAGGGTGAGACAGCTGAAGCATGGCTATCTGGAATGAAGAAATACTTTCATATTTACGATTACTCTTCTCAGTTAAAAGCCAAGATGTCTATTTACAATCTGACCGGAAAGCAGATATTTGGTGGCAATATCTTAAAATAATTAAGAGCATAAAAGAAAGAAACATAATCTAGAGTATGTTTAAAATTTTATTTAAGAAAATGTTTTTGTCAGAACAGTACTATGAAGATAAATTCAAGGAATTTTATGATTTAAAATTGGGTACTATGAGTATGAAGGAGTTGTGCAGCAAAGGGTTGAGGTAAAAAAAAATAATGATCATTGATGTATTATAGATGAAAGAGCCTCGATTAGCATCTTATCTGCATATGCTTCGAGAGGTGAGGGTTCTCCCAATATTATTCTAGCTATTAATCAGTTGTTGGCTTTTGATAGAAGACCTACCATGCCTCTGGGGTTTTTCCCTCATATTCCTTTGACATTGAGAGGAAAAATTTTCTTAGTCAATTTGATGGTTATAGAGGGCCCATTCAATTTCAATATGCTCCTTGGGCGTGATTGTGTATATACTATGAATGTTGTGGTCTATATTCTCTTTCACGTGATGCATTTCCAGTCTCACAATGGAAGCATTGTTACTATTGATTAGCTTTCATTTTTTTATTCTTGACATGTCAAAAATTTAGACCAAGTATCCCCTTTGTATGTTCCTAGTTTTCTTGTATACACTACCCTTCCATGAGTGAATTATGCAGCATCATATCCCTGGTTTCCAATTGCTTCTAAGAAGAATTCTTTGTATTCATGTTTACCTTCTTGGGACTCGATTATGCTAGTTGACTAAGTGATCAATCCAATGAGGGAATTAGAGATTTATTTCCACCCTATTAGTCCAAGGGAATGTTCTGACATGTATTTTCTGTGGGATGATATACTTCAATCAAATGAATATCTCCTAGAAGTTATGATTGAGTTTATCATTCCTTCATATATTTATATATCCTTTCCAAAGATCATGTCCCTGACCAATTTGCAATCAAGCATACTCCCGATTTTCCTTCTAAGGCTAATCTCACTATTTGTGGATCCTCAGAGCATGGCATGTTTTAGTCTTTAGACTACACGATTAACTTGCAAGTTGGTGTTATTGAGGAGTTTGATTATATTAGTATATTTTTCTCCCACATCATGATGAGTATGTTCCCATGGACTCTATTATTGCTCCCATGTTTGAGATTCCTCATGATTTTGTTCTTGTTGATTACAGGTCCTCGGGCCTTCATGCTCTTCAGTATTCATTGGTAATGAATATTGTTGATGTTGTTGAATTTGAAAATGCCCCTACAAAAGTGACCCTTATTAGATCTTTCTTTTCATATTTTACATATATGATCATAGTATTATTATTTCTTGGATATAGGATTTTAAACCTAGTTCATGGCTTCCTAGAGATCATTCTTTTCGCATTGCATGATCCATTCAAGTATATTTAGAAACTCACATATAGGTTTTGGCACAAGGGAGGTCTCAACGAGGGGCCTCTTGCTTAACTATGAAACACAAAAACACACAAGTTCTCACACAGACTGGATGTGAATGAAATTCCAGAAGTTGGATTCTATTACTTGAATGAAATTACCTGTTACAATGTAAAATACAAAGCAATCTATCAAACTAGTCGGCCTTAGCCTGTTACAAAATACAGAATTAGAACTCTGTCTCTCAGTGTGCTTCTCGGTTGTGTGTGATCTTCCTCTCTCTCACTGTCTCTATTGAATGAAAGAACTCAATGAGCTATGGATGAATAATCTCTCTCTATCCTATGATGACCGATCTGTCCCACTCTCTCTATGCCTCCGCACTACTCTCCTACTCTGCTCTGTTGCTGCTCTACCCAAGGTCCACTTCGTTCCCCAAGATGTCCTTCATCTCTGTCTGCTAAATTCTCCCTGATCTTGCATACCTATAGTTGTTAGCACCCTCTAGTTGTGTTGCACAACCTCCACCTTTGGTGACATCTGACATGACCCCAACCACATTCATAACTGCTCATAATTTCCTCAACAAGCACCAATGGTTGTTTCCTTGAATCCTACACCTCTGAATCTACTACAATTGTCAGCCCCATCACCTATCTCAACCATACTGCAGTTTTTCACCCTTGACGTTGCTTGTCGGATTTACTTGGGTTCTACAGCTTCTAATCTACCCCATCCTCCACGCTTGGCTTTCACCACACCTCGTCGGTGTCGTCATTCGATAGCATGTCAAAATTCGACGCCTTTTATCTCTACTCCTGTCGTTTTTTGAACTTAGATGTGTCGAATCTCTACCTTTACCCCTGCCAATCTCCTATTGACAGCTTATGTTTGACTACTTGGCTTTGAAAGCCAATCTCCCTTTCACACCAGTGGTCGTCGGCAATCCCCCTGGTTGAATTCACCTGTCGATCAAATTTGATTGTTTCTCTTAGGCCCCGATGCTCCTGCATCAGAATATCCAAGTGAAAAAGAAATCGAATTATTATTTGTAAATCCATGTCACCTCGTTCGATTCATCATCCCTCCATCGAATTAAATATTCTTTCTTTCGTGAAATTCGCCTGCGTCCGACTTCGCATTGCTCTAACACTTCAGTGATCTCCTCCTTGTGTCGATATGGAATTTGCACTATCCATTCGATGTTTGACACTTCTGCACTGCTTCTTGTTGAGCCTTCTTCATACTTGTACATATCTAAGACATTGAACGTAGGAGATATGTTCAATTGCTTCGGAAGCTCCAACACATAAGCATTGTCCAAAATCTTCTTCAAAATCTTACATGGTCGAATCTTCTTTAGCTTCATCTTGTTATACGTTCCTATCGGAAATCTCTCTTTCCTCAAGTGCACATAAACTAAGTCTCCTTCGTTGAACGACTGTAGCCTCTTCTTCCTGTCGACTCTCATCTTGTATGTCACGTTGCTCTTTTCAATGGGATTGCATACATATTTATGCACTTCCTTCATATGTTATGTGAATGATTATGCACCCACATTTTTTCTAATCTCTATTGGTATCTCAACCAAATCCACCACTCCATGTGGGATTCGACCTTGAACAATTTGGAATGGGCTGAAACATGTCGACCGATTCACAGAGTTGGTATATGTGAATTCTACTTGTGCCAACATGTTCTCCCACTTCTTTGGTTTGTTAGCCATCAAACACCTCAAAAGGTTTCCCAAACCTTTGTTTACCACCTCAGTCTATCCATCATTCTGCGGATTGTATGTCAAGTTAAACTACAATTTTGTGTCTAGTTTCTTCCACACGGTCCTCCATAAATGACCCATAAACTTGGTATCTCTTTCTGATGTTATACTCTTTGGCAACCCATGCAATCTAACTATCTCCTTGAAGAATAGTACAGCAATTCTTGTGGTGTCACTTGTCTTCTAACAAGGAATAAAGTGTGCCATCTTTGAAAATCTGTCGACTACAACAAAGATTGAGTCACCTCCTTGTTGTGTCTTCGGAAATCCTAGCATAAAATCCATGCTCAGGTGTTCCCATGGGGTATTCAACACTGGTAATGGTGTATACAGCCTCGGATTCTGACTTCTTCCCTTTTCCAACTGGAAAACACGACACTGTCATATCCACCTACCGACATCTATCACCATTATTGGCCAATAATACTTTTCTTTGACCAATGCCTTGGTCTTGTTGATGCTAAAATAACCTGCTAATCCACCACTATGCAGCTCTTGGATTAGTTTCTCCCTTACGAATCCTATGGGAATACAAATTTGTTGTTCCTTGAATAGGTATCCCTCTTGGATAAAATAATCCAAGTATGGGGTTCTGTCGACACTCCATGGTTCGCAACTAGCCTTCCATGCTTTCGCAAAATCCTCGTCAATCTCATACTCTGTCTTCATTGACTCTATTCTCATTTCCTAAACTAGCATCGTGTTCAATAATGCAACTCTTCAACTCAGCCCATCGGAAACCTTGTTTCACTTTCCCGACTTATGTCACAACATGAAGGTATATCCCTGCAAGAATTCGACCCAGTTCATGTGCCACTAATTCAACTTCGATTGAGTATTCAAGTACCTCAATGTGTGGTGATCTGTGTACAACACAAATTACCTTGGAAGCAAATAATGCCTCCAATTCTTCAATGCTTGGACAATAGCATAGAAATCCTAGTCATAGACCGAATACTTCCGCTTCGCTTCATCCAAATTCTCACTGAAGAATGCAATTGGTTGGCCCTCCTGGCTCAATGCTGTGCCAATTTCCATTCCACTCGCATCATAATCGACTTGGAAAACTTTGTCGAAATCTAGAAGCACCAACATTGGGCTCTCTGTCACTTTCTTCTTCACCTTGTTGAAATCTTTCTGGGAAGCTTTTGTCCACTTAAACTCCCCTTTCTTCATGCACTCTATCAACAGTGCACATATCCAACTGAATCCTCTGATGAACTTTCGGTAAAAACTAGCAATTCCATGGAAAATTCGCACTCCCGTCGTGCTTGTCGGTTCTGGCCACTCCAATATAGCCTTCACCTTCTCTAGGTCCATCACTAACCCTTTACTCGAGATTACAAATCCCAAGTACACCAATTATTCCTTCATGAAGAATCATTTTTGCAGGTTCACCATCAGCTTCTCTTGCTGTAGCTTCCGCAACACTTATCGAATGTCCTCCAAATGTTCGACCTTGGTTCGACTGAATATCAATATGTCATCGAGGTACACTACGATGAAATTTTCCAGGAATTGTTTCAGTACCTCATTGATGGATCTAGAGTCTATACACATCCTCCATTCTCCACCCTTCTTCGACACTAATACTGTTGGTACCACGCACAGGCTCAGAATCTCTCTGATCAATCCTATTTCCAACAACTCCTGGACTTATCAATTGAGTTCCTAACCTTCTGTCGGAGTCATTCTATGCGGTGCCTTGTTTGGAAAACTCGATCATGGAATCAAGTCAATCTGATGGGATGTGCTTCTCATCGATGGAAATACTGTCAGCGCTTCAACGACTACTATGCTCTGAAACTTGTTGATCATCTCTTCGATTTCAACCATAATTCTCTCCATTTTCAACCTATCGACACATGGTTCTTTCGGAATGATGGAGAAACATCCCAACTGTTTCTCCTCCTCTGCGAGTAATTCCTTAGCTGAACACATCAGCACTCACTTCTCCCAATAGTTTCTTTCGCCCTACTTGCAGTCGGCTTGGTCCTCCTGCTTCGGTTTCAGCATCCTCCGCATGCCATTTTTCCATACTATGACTATGTTGGCTCGACCATCATATATCATCTTCTGATCATATTTACATGGTCTTCTTAACAACAAATGACATACATCCATTGGGATTACGTCGCACAATACATTATCTTCAAGCTTTCTGACCTTAAATTTTATCAGGCACTGTCTGGTTACCATGACATGATGTCCTTTCTGCAACCATGATATATTGTATGGGTGTGGGTGTTCTCTACATCTCAAACCCAACTTGTCGATGACCTCTGTCGACACAAGATTCTCTATACTCCCACCATCAACTATGGTCTTGCAATACCTGTCTCCGATCAGCACTCTAGTTTGAAAGATAGCCTTTCGCTGTGTCAGCTTCTTCTCGTCGCATCGGTCATTATGAACCAATGTTCTTCTAGTCCTCATGTTTCAACCTTTTCCTCTACCATCTTCGCCACTTTCGGATGTCGATTCCTCCCTCTCATCGACTTTCTCATCTCTTCAACGTTTGGGTTTCGACTCCTCTGCAACGTGTAGGTTCTCCGGGAATTCATATGCCTTCTGTCCGACTCCTTGACACTTATAACAAACTACAACTAGTCTGTCATCTCCTTTTCTGTCGGTTGGACCACTTCAACCATACGCACCTCGACCGCGAGTCTCTCGATCATATTGTCGGTTTTCCTGTGCTTTCTCCTTAGTTGATGTCCCTTCCGCACATCAGTTATCTTCGACGGCTTCTCTCCTAGTTATGCTACTTTGTCCTTTCACAGAAACAATCTTCGCACCTCAACCAGTCATTCTCCCTATGGTCGATGCGGATTTCCTTGACATTTTCTCTTCTGCCTTGAGAGCTAACTAGTAGGCTTCACCGACTGCTCTGAACCTCGACAGACTCAACTATCCTCTCTGGTATACTTCAAGCCATTCACGTATCTTACGATAGCTTCTTCTCCTTTATCGGTTTGTCCCAACCAAATTGATAGTATATAGAACTCTTCTGTGTACTCCTTCATAGTCATCTCTTTTAGTCAAAATTTCTACAAATTCCTGAACAAGGAAATGCCATAGTCGTTAGGCAAGAACTTCCTCTTCAGCTTGGAAACCATCCTATCCCAAGACTTGATATTTTCCTTTCCTTTCTTGACTCTGTCAGCCTGTACATTGTCCCACCACAATGAGGCATGACCCTTCAACCTCAGACATGCAGTTTTAACCCGTTTAGGATCCTCTATCTTCTCTATGTCGAAGTATTTCTCCATTTCTTTGAACTTGTCTATCAAGTCTTCTGGATACAGACTTCTTGAGTAGGTACGTACATCCATATTTTTTCGACCTCTCATCTCCATTAGAATCTTGATGAGTTTATCTTCTGCTTATTTGACTACTTCTTCCCGAGCTTCCACTTCTTCAACTTCCTCATCGCTATGGTCAAGTGCATTGGGAATGCATCCACGTCTTTAGATCTCCTTGATCGCTACGACCTCACCAGTCAGACTTTGCATTGTTCTGATGCACTCATCGAACATTTCACGATCAACTATGACTGCAACACCACACGCTCTTCGTCATCAAACATTAACGCCTCTTTGATCCATTTCAACTGCAGCTGAAATCGTCACTTTGTCCAATCGCAACCTGACTTCACAACTCGTGCACAACTCTACCCAGACGCAGTTGGAGCTGTCTACGCACTCGCAGGATCTTCTAACTCTCTGGATTCAACTGCTCAAGACTATATTCTCTCCATCTATGATACAAACTGGTGATAGTCAGGTTGGTATCATTATCTCTCTTGCTCACAGGATGCTTCCTCTCTGATACCAACTGGCGCAAGGGAAGTCCCGATGAGGGGCCTCTTGCTTAACTATGACACACAACAACACACAAGTGCTCACACAGACTAGATGTGAACAGAATGCCATAATTTGGCTTCTATTACTTGAATTAAAATACTAGTTACAATGTAAAATACAAAGCAATCTATCAAACTGGTCGACCTTAGCCTATTACAAAATACAGAATTAGAACTCTGTATCTCAGTGTGTTTCTTGGATGTGTGCGATATTCCTCCCTCTCACTGTCTCTACTGAATGAGAGAACTCAATGAGATATGGATCAACGATCTCTCTCGATCCTCTAATGACCGATATTTCCCCCTCTCTGTGTGCCTCTGCACTGCTCTTCTACTCTACTCTATTGTTGCTCTTCCCAAGGTCCACTCCATTCCCTGAGATGTCCTTCATCTCTGTCCACTGAATTCTCCTTGATCCTATAGTTGTCAGCTCCCTTTGGCCGTGCTACACAACCTCCAACTGTGGTGACATCTGGAGTGATCCCAACCACCTTCATAAATTCCTCAACAACCTCCAATGGTTGTTTCCTTGAATCCAGCACCTCTAACTCTGCTACAGTTGTCGGCCCCATCACCTATATCGACCATACTACACTTCATCACCCTCGACCTTGCTTGTCACCTATACTTGGGTTCTATGGCTTCTAGTCTGCCCCATCCTCCACGCTTGGCTTTCTCCTCAACTCGTGGATGTCATCATTCGATAGCATGTCGACCTTTGACGCCTTCTCTCTCTTCTACTGTCATCTATGACCTTAGACGTGTTGACTCTCGACCTTTACCCCTGTCGATCTCCTATTGACAGCTTCTGCTCGACTACTTGGATTCGACAACCAATCTCCCTTTCACACCAGTGGTCGTCGACAATCCCCCTGGTCTACTTCACCTGTCAATCAACTTCGACTGTTTCGCCTAGGCCCCGATGCTCCTGCATTAGGTTTAGGACTCCCCTCTATTATGATGCATTTGAAGATTTTCCACCTGAATTTGACATAGGGTCGAACTTATTGGATATTGGTGTGTCAACCATATCTATATACATTTGGCACTAGTCCTATAGAATATCCCTCCTAACATGGGACATTACAGTCAGCACCCTCTCTCCATTTTAGTTCCTATGTTGAGTTTCCATCATAGGCTTGGAAGCCTTTTTAGTTTTATGATGACTTTGAGAAGAATATGCATGCCTCTCTTTCTCATATATTGCTAGCAATATAGTTTAAGTCTCCCATTTTTTTTTATCATGCATTTTCCTTTGCTCACATCTACTTGCATAACTATGCCTAATGCCTCATTACATCATTCATAATGTTATTGCATCCATTATGTTGCTCGTCACTTGCATCATTTGCATTTTCATTTTGGACTGTATCCTTGGAAGAGACATGCTGACGAGTGTCTACCTCTTACCTAGTACCTTTTTTGCATTTGTTTTCATAGGTTTGCTCCATGCGCTTGGAACATAGTTGTGCAGTTGAAACATAGTTGGGTTCCCTACAACACTAATTTCTTCCACTATATTAGAGGATTATTTTATTCCTTCTCAAGCTATATAATATGAAAAAGAAACTTAAAATAAAAAATCATATAAAAAAAGTGAGGGGGGGTGTAATGTCCCCATTCAAATAATTACATAGCAGGACAATCCCATAAATCCTACTAGTTCCCTAGGTTGAATGGGTACAATTGGAATTATAATAAGAGAGAAAATGAATAATGTTTATACATTATAATAGTTCAAGAATTTAATAAAGAGTTTGAATAAATAAATTCAAGAGAAACTCTAGGTGGAAAATGGTTTTGAAGACATATGGAGGATGTGGGACCCACACTAGCTTGATTTCTCATTGCCACATGGCATATCTCTCTTGCCATTTCGAATCCATGAGAAGGAAAACATTATTGGGTGATTTGGTAAGTCATACACATGGCATTGAGCATCTTAGGTCGAATTGGAATGGAATGGTAACCTCCATGGAAGAGGAAGAGTCAAATTGGAAGCTTGTGGACACTTGGGCTAGATTCCCTAGCCCCTATGACACCAATGATGAAGCATCCATGTCATCTATGACAAATTTCAGATCTGACTTCTGACATCTGACCATTATGACATGTCAGCCGCAAAACATAGGCCCTAAGAAGGCGCTCATAGGAGTTGGAGAAGCCAAAGAGATCCCTACTCGAATTGGGAGAAGATGGAAGATTGGGAACTAGGGAGACAAGTGGAAAATGTGGAATATTTCCTAAGTGGAAATATCTAGAAGATAATGGGAGGAATTCTAACCATAGGAGGCTAATTTTGGTTATAAAGTGTAGAAATCAAACATGAGAATGGATTTTGATCATTTGAGAAAAATTGCATTTGTGAAGAGAGAGTTAGTGGATGACTAGTTTCTTGCCTTTGCCAATTTCGAGGGTGAAAGATTCCCATCCAAGTTGGTGTTTGGAGAGGCCACTTAGGTATTTCATGGAGATTTAATGGATTTTGTATTTGTAGGTGTAAGCTACATGGTAGCTGATGGTTTCTTCTAGTGTAACACTTTCCCTCAACCATTTCCAGTTTTGATGGCACATTCTTGCTCCTTGAGGGAGGGCATTTTTTATGAGCTCTTGTTCTCTTTGGGAGAGCTTATCATGACCATTTATGATTGTAATAGAATTAATATACTCTTTTCTTCATCTTTAGAAAGTATCAGGTCGAAATACCAAGTGGTTGTATGTAAAAATGATGATTAATGAGCAAACCATGACCATTTCCCCACTACATTGATGTATGCCATTGTAATGTTCATGATTTCGAATGAAAGAATGTTTCTCTGATATATTTATGATGAATGGAAATCCATTGAGGAGTGTTACAAGTTTCATGTTCAGCACTTAAGTATCTGAAGTCATTTTCCTTAGTTTATTTGCATTTGGAATAGATTTGGTGCCATTTCCCTAAGGGTCGAATTAGGGATTTTTGATGTTGTTTGGGAGAAAGTTAGAAAGGATTTAATAACTTATTAATGGTGCATATGAGACCTTATTAATTTCCTTCATACATGACCTACCTCTTTTCTAAATTTTGAATGGGTTTGGAAGCATTTGGAGAGCCATTTTTAGTACTTACCCTAGGGGGATTTGATCCCCAAATTGCTAGTTAAATTCCATACTTTGTCCAGAATCTTAAACAAGTTTGTAGAAGTATTTGGAGGATCATAGATCATCCCTGAAACTCATATTCAAGTCTTAATATCATTCATACATCCTCACTGAATACTTGGGAGCATTTGGATCAATTTGGATACCTAGACATCAAAACTAGTCAAAGGTCGAAATTGGGGAAAAAGTGAAAAATTGGGCATTTAAAAAAAAAAAATTAAAAAGGGACATTACAAGTGGTATCAGAGCCTAGTATTGGAACCTGATGGTCTTAACAAGAATTCAAAGAAATAGACCACCACCCTTAGAACCAGAAGTTGAAGGTGTTGTTGTTGAAGAAGAAACAGTACGAGAAGAAAAGTCTTTTGTAAAAACCATGGGTAGAGAGGAGGATGAAACAACATAATGTAAGGGGGAATTTATTTCAACCCTAAGACCTTTCTTTGAAGACATGAGAAATAGTAGGCCTTAAAGGAGAAATAGGAGGAAGTAGTAGTTCACAATCAGAAGAAAAGAAGACAATGGGTGGACATATTTTCTCAGGCATAGGACCCCATAATAGGCCTAATGAATTTCAGAGCACACTAAGGTCTACTGCACCTAAATTTCTTATTCCCAAAGAAGATCTTGACATTCAAGTGGATCTTAGTACCATAGGAAATGAATGGAATGATTTGAGTGAAGATTGTAAGAGAAGTCTACCATTTGAGCAGTACTTTACTACTGCAAATAAACTAAAAAAGAAGGAGAACAATAAGGCTCTACTCCAAAACAAAGAATTAAATTTTTCAATTGGTAAAATGCCACTTCCTACTTTTTATGGTTCCTCTCAAAATTCTGCTAACACTTGGTTGCAAAAGCTAGATGTATATTTTCAACTAAATCCTATGGTGGAGGAGGATGCATTAAAAATGGCCATTTTGCACTTGGAAGGAGATTCCAATGAATGGTGGTTTCATGGCCTGAAAACTTTGGGTCATGATTAGGTTAAAACATATGGGGAATTTGTTGACAGGGTACTAGAGAGATTTGAACAAAAAGATCCAGAATTGCCCTTCAAGGAACTAGCTCAATTGAAGCAAACTGGGACCCCTACTGATTATATGATGGACTTTCAAAAATTATTAGTGAAGGTGGGTGATGTGTCTATGGGAAGGTTGGTATTGTTTTTCATTGAAGGTTTGGCTAAACCCTTAAAAGGTTTGGTCAAAGCACACAAGCCAACTACATTAAAAGATACAATGAGCTTGACTAGGAATCTCCAAAATGTGCTTCCTAGAACAAGATTTCCTCCCAAGCCTAACTTCCAATATGAAAAGAAGCCATGGAAAGAAGATGAATGTGGAAAGGACAAGAAAGAGGAACTAAGGAGGGAAGATCTCATAATGAAGAAATTGTGTTACTCATGCTTCCAACCATGGGCACCAAGACATAAATGTGCTAAGGGAAAGGCCCAATTCATTGAAGTATTTTGTGATGATGGGTATGAAGGGGTATGGAGGAAGAAGGACCTAATTCATCCCAAGAAGAGAGATATACTACAGAAGAAGAAGGGAAAAAAGAGGTAAATCACCCCTCACCCATCAAAGTGAGAATGGCAGTACTTTCAACAGTCCCTCATTATCACACTATTCGATGCAAGGGTGTGGTACTAGGACAAAGAACTTCAGTTTTGGTAGATGGAGGAGCCACACACAACTTCATTGATGCAGACATGGTGGAGAGAAGGTAGATGGAGGAGACACACACAACTTCACTGAATCATTCGATGGCTTCATAGTTGTCATTCTTGGTCACAACACAATGGAGTGCAAAACATGGGTTCCACAGCTGCAAGTCACCATAGGTAACTATACTTTTGTTGATAGTTTTTATGTGGTTGATGTTGTTGATACTAATGTGGTTTTGGGAGTGCAATGGCTGTACTCTATAGGGGATCATACAGTAAATTATCAAATTCCTAAGATGAAATTTCAAGATTCGAAAGGAATACTAAGGATTGTGAGAGGGTAGCACACCTATCCGAATCAGGTAGTTTCCTCCCATAGCATGAAACAAAAGAATGGAAAGATTTTGGGAGATATTAATCATGGAAGGCCACCTGATAAAGGATGAACAAGTTTGCAGCATGATAAATTGAGATTGCTTGAGGGCAATCAATCTTGGGTGGGGAGGACTGTAATGTCCCCATTCAAATAATTCCATAGCAGGAAAATCCCATCAATCCTACCAGTTCCCTAGGTTGAATGGGTACATTTGGAATTATAATAAGGGAGAAAATGAATAATGTTTATACATTATAATATTTCAAGTATTTAATAAAGAGGTTGAATAAATAAATTCAAGATAAAATCTAGGTGGCAAATGGTTTTGAAGACATATGGAGGATGTGGGACCCACACTAGCTTGATTTCTCACTGCCACATGGCATATCTCTCTTACCATTTCAAATCCATGAGAAAGAAAACATTATTGGGTCAGTTTGTAATTCACACACATGGCATTGAGCATCTTAGGTTGAATTAGAATGGAATGGTAACCTCCATGGAAGAGGAAGAGTCAAATTGAAAGCTTGTGGACACTTGGGCTAGAGTCCCTAGCACCTATGACACCAATGATGAAGCATCCATGACATCTATGACAAATTTTAGATCTGAATTCTGACATATGACCATTATGACATGCCAGCCCCAAAAATAGGACCCAAGAAGGCGCTCATGGGAGTTGGAGAAGCCAAAGAGGTCCCTACTCGAATTGGGAGAAGATGGAAGGTTGGGAACTAGGGAGACAAGTGGCAAATGTGGAATATTTTCTAAGTGGAAATCTCTAGAAGCTAATGGGAGGAATTTGAACCATAGGAGTCTAAGGTTGGCTATAAAAGGCAGAAATCAAGCATGGCAATGGCTTTTGATCATTTGATAAAAATTGCATTTGTGAAGAGAGAGCTAGTGGATGACTAGTTTCTCGCCTTAGCCAACTTCGAGGGTGAAAGATTCCCATCTATGTTGGTGTTTGGAGAGGCCACTCAGGTCTTTCATGGAGCTTTAATGGATTTTGTATTTGCAGGTGTAAGCTACAGGGAAGCTCCTATTTTCTTCTAGTGCAGCACTTTCCCTCAACCATTTCCAGTTTTGATGGGATATTCTTGCACCCTGAGGGAGGTCGTTTTTGGTGAGCTCTTGTACTCTTTGGGAGAGCTTCTCATGATCTATTTATGATTGTAATAAACTTAATATACTCTTTTCTTCATCTTCAGAAAGTATCAGGTCTAAATACCAATTGGTTGGATGTAAAAATGATGATTAATGAGCAAACCATGACCATTTCCCCATTACATTGATGTATGCCATTGTAATGTTGATGATTTCGAATGAAATAATGTTTATTTAATATATTTATGATGAATGGATATCCATTGAGGAGTGTTACAAGTTTCATGTTCATCACTTAAGTATTTGAAGTCATTTTCCTCAATTTATTTGGATTTGGAAGAGATTTGGTGCCATTTCCCCAAGGGTCGAATTAGGGATTTTTGTTGTTGTTTGGGAGAAGGTTGGAACAGATTTAATAACTAAATAATGGTGCATATGAGACCTTATTAACTTACACCAGAAATTCCCTACCTTTGTTCTGAATTTCAAATGGGTTTGGAGAGAGAGCCATTTTCAGTACTTACCCTGGGGGGAGTTGATCCCCAAATTGCTAGTTAAATTCCATACTTTGTCCAGAATCTTAGACAAGTTTGCAGAAGTATTTGGAGGGTCATAAATCATCCCTGAACCTCATATTCAATTCTTAATATCAGTCATACACCCTTAGAGAATATTTGGGAGCATTTGGATCAATTTGGAGACCTAGACATCAAAACTAGTCAAAGGTCGAAATTGGGGAAAAAGTGAAAAAATGGGCATTTTAATAAAATTTTTTAAAAAGGGGACATTACAGGGGGGGGATATCTCAAATATATGTAATTTAGTGTTATAAACTCAAATCATCCTTGAACATGGCACTATTCTTGAGTCTCTTAGCAAATTGGGTTCCAGTTTTTGGCCTTAGGACTTAAACCTTGATCTCATATTTTGTACTCCATCCATTGGTTACTCTTCTAATAATATGGAGAATATGCCAATGTATCCTACATTGCATATTTATATCATTGGTACCTTTCTTTCAAAATATTCTTAAGTCACTACTATGGCATTCCCATTGTTCAAAACTATATCCTGTTCCAGCCATTCTGTAGTTTCCTTGACCTCATGTGTTAGTCATTCCTTGATTTCAATATCTTATTAGCATGTATCATTAAAACCAGTGTTCAAAATCATTCTAATGTAGAAGGTCCCTATTGACTTCTTACTGGAAAGTTTTTTCTTATCAATAATGTATCATCAACACTAAGGAATTAACCTAGAGCCATATCACCCTAGCCCTATTTATATCATTGAAAGGTAACCTTGCACTTGATCAATGAGAATACACCATTAGTCATTGATTGAGTGGCTTCCCATGATGTTCGAAAATAAAAAATCTATTCACATTATGGGATTCGTGTTGTACGTTTGAGTTCCATTTTCATCTTTGGTGGAATTCCTCTCCCATGTCGATACATTTCATTGTCATTTGTTTCTTATGCGGTCCCTTCCATGCATTATTTACATCTAGTGCATGATAGAGATGTACTTGGTGGTTTTTTCTACAAAACTTTGCCCTGGTCCCTTTACCAAGTCCAACTAGTCCTTGATATGTGCTCATGTTGGTTGATGAGGGATGCCTTAATGCCTCCCTTCCAATGGATCTCTTCCAATTGAATTCAACTCATCATTCTCTAGGAATGGGATCTAGAGTCTCAGTAGTACCTTAGGATTGCAGTCATTAGTGGTTTGCAAACATTAGTGGTAATTTTCGTTGCTATTGGGTAGTGGGAATACATCGATATATCCTACTTGATAGATTCTACAAGTATCCAACTCTAAGAAATATATTCGCACTTCATAGAATGTATTATGTACCTTGGTGCCCATTATCATTATCAATGGGTTACATAAAGGGCTGGTAAATGGACCTTGTAGGAATATTAGGGGAAATTATTTTATAAGATCCACACAAAGGGCTAGTAAACGGACCTTGTGACTACTCTGTTGTTAGTAAAGGAGATAACGAATTTACCCTAGGACTTCTAGTTCTTGTCATGCTCGGTTCGGCTCAAGGGGGTGACCTTTTGAACAAACCAACACCGGTTTTAGGTCTACAATTGGGTGGAATGTGGAAGTTTTCAAGTCAGTCGGAAAGAAATAAAGGACTGATAAGTATCTTCATGTTTATTATTAATTGTTCATAAATGAAATTATTTTTTTATATAGACCTAAACTATGTCTCTTTATATTTTGTTCATGTAATATTCTGGTTAGTATAATGTAAATATGTTTAAATTTGTCCCTAGAAATCAGTTTGGGTTTCTCCCGTAGATTAATTCCATTTTTGAATTAAATGCTGCTAAAAATAGTTATTTCCAATTATTGGCCATGCAGATTTAATTTTCATACTTTCATAATAAATTTTAGGATTTACATAAAATCATTGGCAGAAGTAATTAGACATGATACTTGGGTTACCTTTAAATCCAAAACTAGTGTTTAAAAACCTCATAACATATATGTTCAACATATCTCAGGAGAAAGCTCCTATTACTGCCTAAATAGAGAGAGAATCCTAGAAACAGGATTCCGTGACTAAGTCCCTAAACTTTGAATATGGTAATTAATATATATTTATAAATTATATATATTAAAAATAGAAATATTAAACCAAAACTCCATCAAACATCAATCCCCATATAAAAAATCAAAACTCTACGAAATAAGACATCAAATAAATCTTACCATTATTCACAAATCTTAATATGAAATAAAATTTCAATATTCTACTACCCATGCACAAAACAGAATGAGAGTGAAACTCTCCATAATCAAACCTGAATGCAAGCTAATTCCTACATCCACGCCATACAGGGTCACACCTTCGGCATTAGAATAGGGATCGAATCCCATGAGGTACGAATTCATTCTACACATTCAAGGGTCACACTTCGAGCGTTTGAACAAAGATAGGATTCCACAAGGATCGATGTCCAACACACACACATAGGAAGGGTCATGCTCCAAGCGAATGACAAGGGATCAAATCATGTGAAGTAATAAGAACAAACTCCAACTTAAAGACAGGGTCATGCTCACGTGCTGACCAGGAAACAAATTCCTCAAGCTTTGACATTCTAACATTTAAACACAGTAAAACTCCAGAGACTACATTACGAAAATAACAACGAAACTCTTAAAAGTAACCATGGACAATCTCAACAAATTATAGATGCCAACAACAAAGTATAAATTCCCAACAACAGAGCGTAAACGCCCAAACGACATAGTGTAGATGCCTGAACCAATATTTATCATGTCATGCTAAATATGAATTACACATTACAAAGAAAGTTCAAAACTAAAAGGCAAACTTGCCTTACAACACACAGAAGGTCATTCAATTTATAGACATGAAAACCATGAACATTTTTCTTCTAATAACACTGTACAGAGCAATTACAAAAACAACCAGAAGGATTATTACATTAAAATAAAACCCTTAGATCAATCTTGAGCATAATATAGTTACAGTCTGAAATATACAACGAAAACCCCAAATTGGAAAAATGATTATAGACATGAAAACAGAGCAATGCCCTGCTAAAACGAGTTATGGGATTGCCAATATTTCCTTGTCTCTCCAAGAGTGTAGCCAACCAGCTCTTTAAAACATCAACCCACAACTAGAATCAACATCTCCGTATATGTCTTCATAGAGGGAAGCGGTCCATAAGAGGTCATGAGCTTACCCGAATCCTTTTGCGGTGGACCACCATATTCACATAGCAGTCCTCAGATGTTAGAAGTCGCAGACTTTCACCTTGCACAAGAGACAAACCAAGGGTCATCCATTATGGAAAATAAAAATACACCTACAAAAATCTTTACATAGAAAATAAACAACAACGACAGGGATGGATCATACCTGATCAAGCCAACGCTATGAAGTCACCTTCATCCAAATGTGATCCTACATACCATGAGTATAGTTTTGGTCGTGCACATGTCATCTCCAAATAAATGTAGAGAGGAAGCCTCTGCTTCCCTCTCCTACAACAAAATCACATTAGACATAAAAATACTCCCCCCAAGGTTGTGGCTATGATGGTAAAACCCTACCTTTCCCAGACTTGAATGCAAACTCCAGCATGGAATACTTCATGCCTTGTATGTGCTTGGGCCATCACATGGCCAACATTGAATACCAACCACCCCCACTATGGTTTGAATTATATTTCATTGGCATTAGGTTGAGACCAAAGAACCTCTACAAAAGCACTTAACTCATGGAAAACCTTCACCAAGTTTCGCTAGGCATGACCATGTATGGTCTTGCCTTGGGACCTTGTCCCCTCTTTTCTTTTAATTTGCATAGTGTAAACCTTATGAAATTTAGGACATGGCAAAGCTAGGTCGTAAGACACAACGTGGGTCATCCAAACCACCTACAGAGAAATATAAACATAGAATTAGCTTATACAAGCTAATTAAACTCATGCAACAATGGATCTGAGGTCCATCCATGGAAACAATAAGAACATCTTCCAACATATGATGAGTAACATAAAACAAGTGTTAAACATTAACCATAAAAGAGGACCCCATGATCAATATGAATCAAGATAAAAAACCAATCCAGTCTTCAAGGATAAATATCATAGGAGTGATTTAAATAATATATCAGGTTATTACATAAAAATCGAGTACAAACATTACCAAGTCAAGCAAAAAGGGCAACCGACAAATGCAATCCATTGAGAATAAACGAGTATCCAACCAAACTAAATGCAAACAAGTAAGAAAAATAATATTTAACGAGTGCTGAAGTTAATTTAAAGAGTCATATGTTTTACTACTGACTAGAACCTTATATATTTTTTTTTATTAAGGTGTATTTTTTATGGACATTACAACTCACTAGAAAATCTTAAATCAAAACCCACACCTAGTGTTCACAAAGAACTTAAACAATTACCTCATCCTTGGGTAGTCCTATCAGCTTACCTTAGCTTGTTTCTTTATATCTAGAAAATGAGATCTTTGTTAATGAAAATAAATTTTAGTAAAACATAGACTATTAGATTTATCCATAGTGTCCGAAACTAAATAAAAATATAGCTATCATTGGTAGTTGGTTTACAAGATCATATATATTCACTCTTGCCATCTGTCCTTAGATTTTTTATCGTTGACCTATTTCCTTAAACTTGACGAGAATACAATCTCTGAGCAAACAAAGAACAAGAGAAATACTTTTAACAAAATACATATTATCTTATTCTTCATCATCGATGGAACTAAATAAAAATCAAATATCCAATGAAGGTCAATTAAAAATAATATTAAGATAACACAAAAACATAAATGAACGTGATATGGTGATAACAATTATAACATATTTTATTCTAAGTGCATACACTCATTATAATTTCTATAAAGGAACCACACATAGCATGGTAAAAACATTATGATGACAAATATGTGCAATATGGTTACCAAACCAATTGTGCAATACATATTATCTTATTCTCCATCATCAATGGAACTAAATAAAAATCAAATATCCACCAAAGGTCGACTAAAAATAATATTAAGATAACACAAAAACATAAATGAACATGATATGGTGATAACAATCATAACATATTTTTGTTGTGAGTGCATACACTCATTATAATTTCTATAAAGAAACCACACATAGCATGGTAAAAACATTATGCGACAAATATGTGTAATATCTGAGAGCCTTGACTCATCAGAATTTCTGTAAAGAAAAGAATGAAATAAAATACATGGTGAGATGATTAAAACACATGGTCACAACACTGTGAAACTCAAGAAGCATTTGCATAAAGCTATCTTCAATCAATAAAACAAATTCACAATTGTTTTCTTAGAACAACCATAAAAGATGTCGAATTATTTAAAAGCATTTTTTTCCATGATAATCATGCAATCAGTAGCTCTCATAACAAATGTTTAAAATATATTGAGGCCCCAAATATACAATCAATAGCTCTTAAGTTTTTAAATTGTATTCAAGCCCTCAGTACATGATCACTTTGTTGTGAAGGGATTATTAAACACCTTCA
Organism: Larix kaempferi; assembly: GCA_027924585.1. NCBI lineage: Eukaryota > Viridiplantae > Streptophyta > Pinopsida > Pinales > Pinaceae > Larix > Larix kaempferi. Next base: position 23,088,496 of record BSBM01000370.1, read on the forward strand.
AAGTCTTTCAAACTCTAAAAATAACACCCATTGTTCATTTAATAGAATTTTAACATTTTCTTTCAACTATGGCTCTAGTAGATAACTGCCAATTTCACATTCAACCCAAACCAAGGGTCATACAATCTATACGCCAGGAAAACCAACTGAGCAATTTGGAAACAATGACAAAATCCATTCATACATTTGTAGTGGGAGACGAAACCCATCCTCAATCTGAAAAAAAATATGCAATGGTGGAAAGTTTGTATGCAAATGAAGGAAGCAGGTTATGTGTCTAATAGAAAATCTTGTGTTGGAAGATGAGGTCAAGGAAAACATGCTATGTAGACATAGTGAGAAGCTGGCTGTTGCTTTTGGAATCATGAATACAAACCTGGGCATGGGCATCCAGATCATGAAGAACCTTCACATGTGTAGTGACTTCTGTAATGCCACAAAGTTTATCTCCGGGATTGCTAGGCAAGAAATTATTGTGAGCGATGCAAATCATTTCCACCACTTTAAGGATGGAATTTGTTCTTATGGATATTTCTGGTGATTTTGATTCCACCAAACAACAAATATATTTATGTTTTGACACTAATATATGCATACTATTATTGTGTTAGAGAATGTCTAGATAAACCTATACAATGGGAGGGATGTGCTGACTTATATTGGGCATATCGTTGGATATGATTATAAGCTCCAGAACTAATAGACTAATATTCACTTGTGTATTGACACAATATAATACTTCATATGTGAAAATATTTATAATATATTTAATAACTGCAACATGTGGTTGATTTTTGTGAACTTGGCACTTTCATGAATCGATGGGATATGGATTAGAGACTCAAACACTGCAAAACATTATTAAATCATTTTCACTTTAAAAAATCTTCTACTTGAACATATTTATTACCTTTTTACAGTTGCTATGATATTGATTAATAATCAACCTAAATTGAATATAATCTAACATAGATATTAATTAATTGTCCTATTTTAAAATACCTTATTTAGAAGTATGATTAGCTAATGCATGCTGTGTTGAAATGTGAAAAGCAACACAATCAATTTATGTGTTTAAATTTTAACTACCAAATAAAACAAAAGGATATGGATGTGCACACTCTCTGTATACGAGTTGGGAGTGGGACATCTCAGTTTCTCATATTTTCCACACAGAAGTTTGTTTCAAACATATACATGTATATTAGGGCGGGAGCACGAAGATGCTCCCCAAATTCGTTGCAATAGGGCCGCGCTAGTGGAGAAAAAAAATAGCGCAACCGCACCTAAGGAGATGCACACGCACCTCTAGGTTTGGTACCGAACTGAGGCACGTGTACGTTGATGGCGTGTGCGTGTTTATGATGCATATGCGCAGAGGAGATGTGCACGCGCCCCTATTAAAAATATTAAAAAAAAATAGTGGACAATTTCCACATTTTTCATTTGGCCGACTGAGCGCATCCTCTTCCTCCGCATATGCGTCCATTCAAATACCAACGGAGGCCAAATCCACCCAACAACACCCACAAACTCATCACCACTTCGATTAATAAGTAAATATCATGTTTTTTTTCAATTTTATTCATTATATGTGTCAATATTTGTATTTTTTTTGTTTATGTAATTGTAAATAATTCCCAAATTTTGAAAACAATGAACCAGTTTTCAACTGTAGATTGCAACTGAGACAATGAGTGAACAAGATGTTAAACCCGAGTCCGGTGGAACCCAAGAAAACCCGAACCTTGGACCCAATGCCGAACAAAACCAAAACCGACAACCTAATTTTGAACAAGATGACCTTAACCACTATGTAAATTAAATGCGAGTGCACACTCATGAACTTAGAAACTCGGGTGAACCATCTCGATTGTCTCTTGCCATGTCAATTGAGAACTCAATCGACTCCCTCATACATGCACACCAGCAATTGACAAAAATGACTCAATTTAGAGCTAGGACGTGGGAGTACTACTCCATGGGCATCTCCAAGGAAGCAATAAAATATTTGAACATTACAAAGGCCCAATTATATAGTATGTTCACCGAGCAGAAAAAAGGCCAACCACCAAACATTACAAAGCCACGTGTCTGCATGGATTTGTGTCATTACCAACCGTGGAGGGACAATTGGATGCAGAGGTGGTTCATGGTGTATGATAAACCTCCCTGCAATAATAGGGAGGTTCCACAGTACTTCCTTCGCCAATTGTGGGCTGAGTTTTCCCTCGGTTTACATGTCAACTATCTTGACATAACCGAGTTCCAAGGTGTTCGACGTGGCTCTGCCCAAGATTGACCTACTGCGAGGAGGAACCCATTGAGAGGGCCACTAACTCTGAGGTGCGATCCCAACCCCTCTCCCCAACCACCTCAGTTTCCCCATAAGCTTGATCAGATCGAGGTGGGAATGAGGAATGTCGCATGTGGTCTCCTCAGACACACCTCCTTTGTAGCAGCGACTACAGTGGAGAGGTCGGGTGACCTTGATAGAGATCCAGGTGCAGGGCCTTCACGACAGGGCCAGCATATACCCATGACCGATGGTAGCCATGCTGGGAATTCCAGTTCGATGGGGACAATGCCACATCTTTGTCCCCATTGTGGGCAGACTTGCCCTGGCCCGATCGAGGGTTGTTATATGGATCAGGTCAGCAATTTTTTTAATGTGTTTTCAATCATCACTTTATAACTTGTAAAGTATTTTTAAAGTATTTTTGTTTGACTTAAACTATTATTTCAATGTACAGTTATTCAGAGCTGAGACACCAACATGGGAGAACGTAGGATCTCCCAACCTAGATGCAGCAATGGCAGCTGCAACTAAATTTGCAGCACCCCACACGGAGGTATTTTCAGTAGCTGGCACAATACTTTTATTACTTATGTCATTTATATTACTCAAGTATTTATATTTATGGCATACACATTAATAGTTTGTACAATGTTTTTGAATATCTTATTTAACATGTCCATAACATGCATGCATTTTGGTGTCCACAGGTGTTCCCTGACTACGGTGGTCAACCACCCTCGCGAAGGATTGGCAGATCACCACATACATAGGTACAATGTGTAGTTATAAGCACACTTTTAATTTGAATTGTTGCGACTTACTATGGTTTAATTTATTATTTGTTTACTAAATTGTGATATTACAAATGTATATGTAGGTGCCACCAACAGTTGCGGCTCCCCATTTTAGTCCTATGTATCCACCCTCTCCCATGAGTCCCCCCCCTCGCTTCCATCTAGACTCCTCCCTACGCACACCCCCTCCCTTCCATCCAATGTCCCCTCTCCAGCCAGCATCCCCTCTCTAGCCATACTCCCCTTTCCATCCATCCCCCCCCACTAAACCATGCCCCCATGTCCATACATCCTCCCCAATTTATCCACGCCCCCCTCTCTATCCATCCTCCCTCTTTCATCCACGCCCCCCCTTCCTTCCAGCTTCCCCTCTTTGTCCACAACCTCCGTTCCGTCCATCCTCCCCCCTCTATGCAGGACTTCCCTCTCATGCACCATCTCTCAACAATCCCCCCTATCCCTTTTGGTTCGAGACCCTCTATCGTACAACCAACAAGGGTTCATTGTCCACGATGTCCTCCTCCAACCCATACCACCATTTCTTCTCGCACGATATCATCCCCACATCCCGCCACTATTGTGGCATCTACCCTTCCAATATCCTCATCTATATCTCTAGTGGTTGCACCTGTAGTGGCTGCCACTACATCTACCCCCCCCCCCCCATCACTACATCAGAGGTGGTTGTCCGGCCATCTGTGCCACCTGCTAGCCTAGAAGCCCAGCCATGTCCATCGTCGGAGGTGTACACGGTGAGAATCAAACTAATTTATGAAAATATTTTGATGCATTAACACAAATTAATTTAAGCAATTATTACTTTTCAATGAAATGATTGTTGTAAATGTTGTAGGCTGGAATTGCAGAGAGGCTCCGCAGATCCAGGACAACTATCCAATGTTTCTCAGTCACATCAGAGGTGATTTATTTAAGATTTGAATTCTACATTTGTTTTATAAATGTGGTAAATGTTGCAAATGATTGAAAATGATGGTATCTTATATCATTTGTTCCAGAGTCCGAAGAGACGGTCTACTCCTAGACGGAGCAAGACCCAAGGTACCGGTAGCTAGAAGAGTAGGAAGATCGACTTTGGAGATGCACCTAGGAGTGACGGGGGTGGTCACAATGCTTGACACACCATGTGTTATGTACATTAGCCATGATGTGGCACTTTTTTGCACCAGTTTTGATGTACTTTGTATCTACGGCACGAGTTGCCATGCATTTTGGATCTATGGCATGAGTTGTCGCATTTTGTTTAGGGCATGAGTTGCCACTGTACATACATTGGGAACCATGTTCCATTATTTGCCAGAAATTGTATATGTTTGGATGAGCTTTGCAGCCTCGATGTACATGGACTTTCAGTTATGTGATTTATATATCTCATTATTTAATCTCGTTGTCACATGTTGTGTGTATCAGGATGTGATGTTGTCTAAATTTTGGTTTTACCTAGATCTTAGAAGAGAAGTTGGATATCATAGTGTGTTTGTGTGTGTGTGTGTGTGTGTGTATTGGATATCTATGCAATTGAAAATAGTATAAAATGGACGTGCATGTCCAAAATTTTTCACTAATGAGAAAATGGGACAAAATTGGCATCTTTTTAGATAGGATTGAATCCAATACTTGTAAACAAAAATAAATCATACGCTATTGCAAAATACACATAAACAAAACCTAGTGCATAGGCATGTGTGTGAAAACATGACAAATACAATATTTTTTAGTCCATATAAGGAATCAATGTCAGTTGATATACTAGAGTGTTGTTATTGACAAACTTATCATATGTTTTAGTCGAATATATATATTTTTGTTTTTTTTTTTAACGTCAAGCCGTCAATATCAAATAAATGATTGTCGTATAGGAGAGTGGAAAATATTAATATTTTTGGCATACACGCGCCTGTAAAAATAGTACATTGCTTGCTAATTTAAAACATTACAATTATAATTGTGTTATGAAATCATGATCATGTCTTTGATTACTCCTTTGCATCCAAAGCATAAGTGTTGCAGTGCATTAAATGACATGACATTTTTTAGGTACCCCTATATCATGTATATTTGACATTTGTTTTAAAAATCCTTGTTTTAGGCTTAAAATTTCAATGAATTACATTTGACTATGTTCAACTATTTTATTAGAGAACTTGCTTAGATTGTACATGATTCCTTAACTTGTTTTTGATACATTAGTCATCTAGTAATATGTCTATCATTCTTTGAATCCATCAAAAGCATGCTAAACTCGGTTGTGGAAGACCAATTTTTATAGTATTACTTATTCATGCCTGAATTGTCTCTATAAACTATCCTCATTGAGGTGCAATAATGTTGGATGTGTAGCTTTATAATTAAGAAACACTCAACCCTTTTTTCTTTTGCACTTGCAAATGTTCAATAATTGCTAGGAATGATTGAAATGTTTTTCCACAATACATTCAAAAAGATATGCATAGTATATGATTCACTGTAGGGTTGTTGGTGGATTGTTAGTACATGATCGTTCGACTTGTTTTTGATAAATTTAACTACTTGAGAATATGTTTGTGATTGTTTCAACCAATCAAAAGCATGCTAAAATCGGTTGTGGAACCACTTTTATAACTTATCCACACTTGAATAGTCTATGTAAGCTTACCTTTATTCAAGTGCAATGGTGATGGATGTGTAGTGTATACTCCATGCTTGATTACTGGTTTATTTATGTGATTTTATGCACAATGAAGGCCATTGTTGACAACTTGCAAAGTATCTTGAGATTACTTATAGAATATCTACATGGTTGTTGATGGACAATATTTCATAGTTTAGAGCATACTTGTTTCTAACCTTCAAAATACATTATTTGACTGCTTTGATATCACAAGTTGATCTTTTCCTTTCTAAAGGAAACCTTGTGAAGAAATTGAAGGGACACTTCCCCATATTCAAGGATTGCATTTTTAGTAAAGATATCAACATAAATTTGTGTGCATCACCTGGGGGGATTTGAACTGAGCATGTGTCAGAACATAATTAGTGAAATGGCCATAAAAAATGGCTACAAATCATTTGGTTATCCCCTTGGGATACACAAATTGATCTTAACCCTATCCAAACAATTGAGGAGTTAAGTCTAAGAATTTTGAGATAGACACTCTACACTTTCTCGATAGATATTAGCATGAAAGAGATTGGGGGTTAAGATGAATTTTTGCAAGTAAAGTTGATTAAAGGATTGAAATTTTTGTCCAAGTCATTGTAGACATTCATAATCTAATATGGAAGTTTTATTTCCAACAAATGGATCCCAGGGACTCTCACTTCATACAACACAAACCATTATAGTAGTTTTCCAAACATGGTTCATCAAAAAAATTACCATCAACAGTTATATACTGCCTCTGAAAACAACTAACCATTTTTTCAGTTTTTCAAGGATGGTAAGGTGTTTTGTGTATTTAGTGAGAATAAAGTTTTTTTCCCAAATTCATCATCATACATCATTTGGATATGGTCATCTCATTTAACCTCTATAGAGCACCAACTTTTTTCTCTATATCATCTACACAATGTTTATACCCACCCTCGCCCCCATCAATGGTTATTCTTACCATGTTCATGTGATGTTGCTCCTAGTTCAATTCAACTTTGGGACTATGACTATGGTTATTAGAACTATGATTGTGTGGCATTTGATAAAAAAAATCTCGTCATGATGATTATGATCACTGCATCTAATATCATCATCACCATCTTCATCATCATCACTATCTTCGTCATCATGGTCATCTCTAGGTCCCTCATCACCGTCTCCATCATCATCACCATCTTCATCATCATCATCATCATCATCTTCATCACCATCGCCATCATCATCAACGCCTTCACCATCATCACCATCTTGATCATCATCACAATCTTCATCATCATTGTCATCTCTAGGTCCCTCATCACCGTCGCCACCATCATCACCATCTCCATCATCTTCATCACCATCTCCATCACCATCGCCATCATCATCAACGCCTTCATCATTATCACCATATTCATCATCATTGTCATCTCTAGGTTCCTCATCACCGTCACCACCACCATCACCATCTCCATCATCATCATCATCATCATCATCTTCATCATCACCAACATCTCCATCATCATCATCATCATCATCCTCATCGTCATCATCATCATCTTCATCACCATCGCCATCATCATCAACGCCTTCATAATCATCACCATATTCATCATCATCACCATCTTCGTCATCATTCTCATCTCTAGGTCCCTCATCACCGTTGCCACTATCATCACCATCTCCATCATCTTCATCACCATCTCCATCACCATCGCCATCATCATCAATGCCTTCATCATCATCACCATTTTCATCATCATTGTCATCTCTAGGTTCCATCATCATTGTCATCTCTAGGTCCCTCATCAACATCACCGACACCATCATCATCAATGTCTTCTTCATCATCACCATCTTCGTCATCATCATTAACTCTAACTCTAACCCTAATTCAATTTCCTTCTATAACTCTAGCCCTAACCCTCACCCAAACCCTAGCACTAAACCATCTCCTTCATCACCACCATCACCATCACCATCGCCATCACCATCATCATCATCATCACCATCTTCATCATCATCATTAACTCTAACTCTAACCCTAACTCAATTTCCTTCTATAACTCCAGCCCTAACCCTCACCCAAACCGTAGCACTAAACCATCTTCTTCACCATCACCAACACCATCACCATCACCATCACCATCACCATCATCATCAACGTCTTCGTTAGCATCACCTTCTTCGGCATCATCATTAACTGTAACCCTAACCGACGGAATCCGAGTCTGCTCACCGGTTTTGGTTCCGTGGCCACTTTGGGCACTTTGAGCAAATGCCCAAAGTGTCCCTGAATGGCCCTAGGGTGCCCAACTTGGATGCCCGTAGCACCCGAACCATGGCTTGGTTCACGAATCCGTTGACTCCGATGGGTTTGGGACGCCGGGTTTCAGCTAGGGGACCCCCAAAGTGTGCCTCAAAGGTCGGGAAGTAGTGCTAATGGGCCATCCCCGAAGCTAAGGTTTTGTTAGTGAAGGCCATTCCAAATTCGCTCAAGGGGGCCATTTCTCGTCCGGAGGCCCCCAGGTGTGCGTGGCCACCGTGGACAAGTCCATTATGGCCATGTGGACCTATGGGAGCCGACGGAATCCGAGTCCACTTGCCGACTTGGGTTTCGTGGCCACGGAGCAAATGCCCAAGGTGTCCCTGAATGGCCCCGGGGTGCCCGACTAGGATGCCTGTAGCACCTGAATGGTGGCTCAGTTTGCAAATCTGTCAATTCTGGTGGGTTCGAGATGTCGATTTTCAGCTAGGGGACCCCACACAATGTTCCTCGAAGGCCCGGAAGCGGTGCCAATGGGCCATCCCCGGAGCTAGGGTTTTGCTCAGTGAAGGCCATTCCAAATTTGCTCAAGGGCGCCATTTCTCGTCCGGAGGCCCTCAGGCGTGCATGGCCACCATGGACAGGTCCACTATGGCCATGTGGACCTATGGGAGCCGACGGAATCCGAGTCCCCTCACCGGTTTGGGTTCCATGGCCGCGGAGCAAATGGCCATAGTGTCCCTGAATGGCCCCGTGGTGCTTGACTAGGATGCCCGTAGCACCCAAACCATGTCTCGATTCGTGAATATGTCTACTCTAGTGGGTCAGGGATGCTGGGTTTTAGCTAGGGGACCCCCCAAAGCATGCCTCGAAGGCTCGAAAGCGGTGCCAATGGGCCATCCCCGGAGCTAGGGTTTTGCTCAGTGAAGGCCATTCCAAATTCACTCAAGGGGGGCATTTCTCGTCTGGAAGCCCCCGAGCATGCGTGGCCACCGTGGGTAGGTCCACTATGGCCACATGGACCTTTGGGAGCCGACAAAATCCAATTTTGCTCGTCGATTTGGGTTCCGTGGCCGCGGAGCAAACGCTCAAAGTGTCCTTGAATGGCCCCGGGGTGCCCGACTAAGATGCTCATAGCACCCGAACCATGGCTGATTCGCAAATCCGTCAACTCCATTGTGTCCGGGACATCGGGTTTCAGCTAGGGGCCCCCCCAAAGCATGCTTCGAAGTCCCAAAAGTGGTGCCAATGGGCCATCCCCGGAGCTAGGGTTTTACTCACTGAAGGCCATTCCAAATTCGCTCAAGGGGGCCATTTCTCATCCGGAGGCCCCCGGGCATGCATGGCCACCGTGGAAAGGTCCACTATGGCCACGTGGACCTATGGGAGCCAACAGAATCTGAGTCCACTCGTCGGTTTGGGTTTCGTGGCCGCGGAGCAAATGCCCAAAGTGTCCCTGAATTGCCTCGGGGTGCTCGACTAGGATGCCTATAGCACCCGAACCGTGGCTCGGTTCGCGAATCAATCAACTCCGGTGGGTCCGGAACACCAGGTTTCAGCTAGGGGACCCCTCAAAGCATGCCTCGAAGGCCCGAAAGCGGTGCCAATGGGCCATCCCCGGAGGTAGGGGTTTGCTCAATGAAGGCTATTCCAAATTCGCTCAAGGGGGCCATTTCTCGTCTGGAGGCCCTTGGGTGTGCGTGGCCACCGTGGATAGGTCCACTATGGCCACGTCAACCTATGGGAACCGATGGAATCCGATTCCACTCGCCAGTTTGGGTTCTGTGGCCTCGGAGCAAATGCCCAAAGTGTCCCTAAATGGCCCCGGGGTGCCCGACTAGGATGCCCGTATGTACTGGAAATTCTCCATTTCTATTGACATCCTCCCAAATGTGTGCTCTGCAGTTGCATGGATGCAGGGGCTCAATAATTCAAATCCACTACAACTAGAACACATCCCATATAAACATGATCTTTTATACTATTTTTGTCCTTCAGGTCTTGCACACATAATGCGATGTGTAAATTCTCTCAATGCATTCTGTGGTTGTAACGATGGGCAATCCTGCACAATGTTAGTATGCAAATCACAAAATATATGTCTATATGTATCATAAAAGTACTCAAATTCTACATGGTATCTACAACAACATGTATTGCAATCATTGTAAATTTTAACATACCAGGGTTTGCATTTTTCAAAGGACCTTTGGCCCAAGTTCAATTGTGTGTGCTCATTCTTGAACCTCTTGTAGATTTCTGTTTGTGTCGTGTCAAGGAAGTGCTTGACATGGGTTTCACCCCCCCTAACACCTTTTCTCAACTTTAAAAAATATCTTTGATTCGATTACGGTCTAGTGTTATCATGCCAAAACTTATGCACTAGTTCTTTAATAGCATCAATGAGCTTCATGTCTGAACAAGGTAACCTACCAACAAAGGCCCAACAATCTTTTTGGCCTGGGGTCTCAATTTTTTCTCTAATGGAAGAATACTTTTGAAGAGTCTTTCTATCTACTTTAAAGATTTTACATGTGTGTGATAGTAGGTGACGTTGCCTTGTGGATTTCTCTACAATCGATTCCGACAGTACACGACGAGCCGCATTAAAATATTTTGTACGAGAAGTTTTTCCAATCAAATTAAATGCAGATTGTAGATTTCTAACAACATGATTGTTGACATCTGAAATTCTAACTACCTTTATGCTCAAAATTCTCCTAACATCCTCTAGACAATGTGATTTTAACAAAGCAAGAAACAATTGACATTTTGCTGCATCGGTTTTGGATTCAAAAAATTCTTTCGTTATCTTGCTACAATGGAAATTAATAGTGCGTTTGGGCATCTTACCTTCAAGTCTTGAAAATGAACTTTCATCCACATGAATACGTATGGGAGTTCTTTGTCGTCCGCTTGATAGTTGAGGCAAGGGAGTTGGCAAGGAAGTATGAGTCCCATCAACGGCTTGTTGTGGCCCTTCGTTCACAACTTGATCCTGCAAGGGAGTGTGTTCTGCATGTGTGTGCTCTTCTTGGGGAGGTTTCCAATCAAGAACTTGTTCAACGTCCATTCCTTCATACTCGACATCAGGCAAGATTTGATTGGCTTCAACCACTTCGTCATTGCTTGTTGATGGATCTAAGGCACTAACATTTTGCTTTCTATGGTTTTGCATGTACAATCTAGCCTTTTCTCTTATCTCATGGGCCTTTTCAGGGGGCAGCGCCGTCCTTCTAGACTTTCTTTTATTACTACGTCTATTGCCCATATTCAATGCATTTTAAAAAAAAACAAAAATATCACCCATGCAGGAATGAACAACAAATAAGATATTAAAACTCGATGTGCACATGATTATTAAAGCTCGATGTAGCAACTGATTATGTACAACAACATCTAGTGAGAATGTTTTCATATAATCTTAAAATCTATTGGGAATGCCCTACATATAACTGCAACGACACCTCTAAGAACTCGGTAGGATGGTATTGGATGGTATTGAATGGTGGTATGGGATGTTAGTAGGAGCAACTCCCCTATGACGGAAAATAGCCCCAAAAGACTAAGAGTTTTCAATTCTCTAGGTTTTTGTGTGAGTTGTTGTAGTGAAACCATGAGGAATTCAACAAATGTTTGTCTACTAGATGGAAGAATGTGATTATGAAATGTTATTGGTGGTGATGCAAGTAATTTCTTTTTATTATCTTCATGAAAGGTTGAAAGCATTGCTTGGTGCATTTTGTAGTTTTTTTTGGTAAGATGTTTTTATTGTCTATGTTGAAGATTAAGAAAACTAAAATAGATATATCATACAATTCATGAGGAAAAACCAAAATAGATGCCATTCAAACAAGTGAATGAAGACTAAACTACATTTAACAAGATAAAATTATCACCATACCTCAAGGATTATGATTGCTCTTTGCCTCAAATGTCAAATGCTCTTTTGATGTGTCCACTATATGTAAGAAGACTTCATGTGTGTCCAAGTAGCATGAGAATTCAATCCAAGGTGCCAAATAGAGTCCAACTGTTGTGTATTCACTCGATTGATCCAAATAGAGCCCAAGAGGTGTGTATTCAATCTAAGGATCCAAAATAGAGCCCAAAATGTTTTGTATTCTATCCAAATGGTGTATGAATTCAATCTACCATTTAAATGCTTGTCGGACTGTGCATGAAACCAACAAAGAGAATGCGAAAATGAGGAAAAAATTGCGGGAAAAAGAACGCGGGTGATTTTCTACATTTGATCTTCAACAGGGATGAGCACACGCATATAGCGCGCACATGCATCTAGCACATGCGCATCCATTCTGAACGTTGTATTGTTTGGTGGGCAACGTTCAGTGCATTTATTACCCAAGAGATATAAATGTGTCGGGTTATTCCTAGAACCCCTCCCCATAAAGAGGCCCTCCCCCATAAAATCCTTTAGGACCTCTTCTAACCCATAATCCCTATGTGCATTTAAGTGCTTCTAGGTGTTTAGGGGTTTAGGGGTATATTTACAAATATGTATTTTAATTTCAAAACATTAATTTAATTTTGAATTATAAAGATATGTATTACATCAAGAATAATGCTTCTAGGTGGATGATGATGATGATGATGAAGATGGTGATGATGACTAATGGAGATGATGATGATGATGATGTTGATGATCATGATCATGATGAATATGCAGCACATCATCCTCATCATCCTCATCATCTTCTTCATCATCATCTTCATCATCATCCACGACATGGTCATCATCACCATCTTCATAGTCATCATCATCATCATCATTGTGAGGACGAGGATGATGATGGTGATGATGGTGATGATGACGACGATGGTGGATGATGATGAATATGAGTACGATGATGATGATGATGATGAATATGATCATCATCAAAATCATCATATTCATCATCATCATGTTCACTAGTCATCATCATCACCATTGTCATCATATGATCATGGTCACAATCATCACTGTCTTCGTCATCACTGTCTTTAGTCATCTTCGTCTTCGTCATTGCAATCTTCCTCCTAATAATCATCATCATTGACATATTCATCATCATCTTCTTATCATCACCATCATCATTGACATATTTTTCATCATATTCATATCATCATCATCATCATTGACATCTTTGTATCATAATCATCATCATCATTGACATCTTCGTATCACCATCATCGATGAAGATGATGATGATGATGATGATGATGATGGTGGTGGTGAAGATGATGAGGAATATACAACACATCATCATCATCAACACCATGATCGTCATCATCAACTTCCTCATTATCATCATCATCATCATCATTGTGAGGATGCGGATGATAATGAGGATGATGAAGATGATGATGATATGATGATGATGATGATGATGATGGATGATGATGAATACGAGTACAATGATGAAGATGATGATGTTGATGACGAATATGATGATCATCATCAGCAGCAAAAACACATATTCGTCATCATACTCATCTTCATTAGTCATCATCATCACCATCTTCATCATCATTATCATTGTGGTGACGAGGATGATGATGATGATGATGATGATGGAAATGATGATGAAGATGGTGATGATGACTAATGGAGATGATGATGATGTTGTGATGAATATGATGAGGAATATGCAGCACATCATGCTCATCATCATGATCATCTTCATCATCATCAACACCATGATCGTCATCATCAACTTCCTCATCATCATCATCGTCATCATCAGCATTGTGAGGACGCGGATGATGATGAGGATGATGGTGATGATGGTGATGATGAAGACGATGGTGGATGATGATGAGTATGAGTACGATGATGAAGAATATGATGATTATGATGACGAATATGATCATCATCAAAATCATCATATTCATCATCATCATCTTCACTAGTCATCATCATCTTCACTAGTCATCATCATCACCATCGTCATCATATGATCATGGTCACGATCATCACTGTCTTTAGTCATCTTCATCTTCATCATCGCCATCTTCCCCCTAATCATCATCATCATTGACATCTTTGTCATCATCTTCGTATCATCATCATCATCATTAACATCTTCATATCATCATCATCATCATCATCATTGACATCTTTGTATCATAATCATCATCATCATTGAAATCTTCGTATCATCATCATCGACGAAGATGATGATGATGATGATGGTGGTGGATGATGATGAATATGAGTATGATGATGATGATGATGATGACTAATTTCAAGATGATGATGATGAATAGGAATATGCAACACATCATCATCATCAACAACATGATCATCATCAACAACATGATCATCATCAACAACATGATCATCATCATCAAAAATATGATCATCATCAAAATCATCATACTCGTCATCATCATCTTTACTAGTCATCATCATCACCATCGTCATCATATGATCATGGTCACAATCATCACTGTCATCGTCATCACTATATTTAGTCATATTCATCTTCGTCATCATACTCGTCATCGTCATCTTCCTCCTAATAATCATCATCATTGACATATTCGTCATCATCTTCATATCATCATCATCATCATTGACATCTTCGTATCATAATCATCATCATCATTGACATCTTCGTATCACCATCATCGATGAAGATGATGATGATGATGATGATGAATATGAGTACGATGATGATGATGACTAATTTGGAGATGATGATGATGATGACGATGATGATGATGGTGAAGATGATGAGGAATATGCAGCACATCATCATCATCTTCCTCATCATCAACACCATGATCATCATCATCAACTTCCTCGTCATCATCATCATCATTATGAGGACGTGGATGATGATGAGGATGATGAAGATGATGATGATATGATGATGATGATGAGGATGATGATGATGATGATGATGATGAATACAAGTAAGATAATGAAGATGATGTTGATGACGAATATGATCATCATCATCATCAGCAAAAACATCATATTCATCGTCATACTCATCTTCATTAGTCATCATCATCACCATCTTCATCATCATCATCATTGTGGAGATGGGGATGATGATGATGATGATGATGATGATGACAATGACGATGAAGATGGTGATGATGACTAATGGAGATGATGATGATGTTGATGATGAAGATGATGATGAATATGCAGCACATCATCCTCATCATCATGATCATCTTCATCATCATCAACACCATGATCATGATCATCAACTTCATCATCACCATCATCATCATCATTGTGAGGACAAGGATGATGATGATGATGATGATGATGATGACGATGATGATGGTGATGGTGATGATGATGACGATGGTGGATGATGATGCATATGAGTACGATGATGGAGATGATGATGATGATGATGACGAATATGATCATCATCAAAATCATCATATTCGTCATCATCATCTTCATTAGTCATCATCATCACCATCATCATCATCAACATCATCCTCATCATCATCATCGTCGTCATATGATCGCGGTCACGATCATCAATGTCTTCGTCATCATAATTTAGTCATCTTCATCTTCATCATCATACTCGTCATTTCCATCTTCCTCATAATCATCATCATCATCATCATCGACATCTTCGTCATCATCTTTGTATCATCATCATCATCATTGACATATTCATATCATCATCATCATCATTGACATATTCGTATCATAATCATCATCATCATTGACATCTTCGTATCATCGTCATCGACAAAGATGATGATGAATATGAGTACAATGATGCTGATGAGTAATTTGGAGATGATGATGATGATGATGATGATGAGGAATATTCAGCACATCATCATCATCAACAACATGATCATCATCATCAACTTCCTCATCATGATCATGATCATCATCATTGTGAGGATGCAGATTATGATGAGGATGATGAAGATGATGATGATGATGATGATGATGATGATGATGATGGTGGTGGTGGTGGTGGTGGATGATGATGAATACGAGTACGAATAATATGATCATCATCATCATGACCATCAAAATCATCATATTCGTCATCATCATCTTCATTAGTCATCATCATCGCCATCTTCGTCATCCTCACCATCATCATCATCATCATATGATCATGGTCATGATCATCATTGTCTTCGTCATCATAATCATCATCTTCATCATCCTCATCATACTCATCATCGCCACCTTTGTCATCATCTTCGTCATTGACATCTTCGTCATCATCTTCTTATCGTGATGATGATGATGACGAAGATGTTGTTGATGAGGAAGAGGGTGATGACAAAGATGACGATGATGATGATGGTGGTGGTGGTGAATGATGATGAATACGAGTACGATGATGAAGATGATGATGATGTTGATGGTCATTGTACTCATCATCATCATCTTCATCATCATCAACATCAATGGTGATGATGAGGATGATGATGATGAGTACAATGACCATCAACATCATCATCATCTTCATCATCGTACTCGTATTCATCTTCATCTTCATGATGATGTTGATCTGATGTTGACGATCAAGATGATGACCTGGATGTTGATGATGATGAGGAAGAAGAGGGTGGGGACGATGATGATGATGGTGTTGATGACGACGACAATGATGATGATGTTGATGATGATGAAGATGATGATGATGGTGATGGTGATGGGGATGAAGAAGATGATGATGATGGAGATGTTGATGAGGAAGGGGGAGATGACAATGATGATGAAGATGTCGATTATGATGGTGATGATGATGATGAAGATGATGATGATGATGATGATCATCATCATCATCATCATCCTCATCTCATCATGATCATCATGATCATCTTCATCATCATCATGATCATCATCCTCATCACCATCATCACCACCATGATCTTCATCATCATCTTTATCACCATTGTCACCATCATCTCATCATCATCATCATCATCATCATCTTCATCACCATTGTCACCATCATCTCATCATCATCATCATCATCAATGACATCTTCATCAGCATTGTCATCTCCCCCTTCCTCATCAACATCTTAATCATCATTGTCATCTCCCCCTTCCTCATCAACATCTCCATCATCGTCATCTTCTTCATCATCACATCTTCATCAACTTTATGTATCCCTGTGACAAAGGAAATTACATGAATGCATACGATCACCTACGCGTGCGCACTTCCATGGATGTGTGCACATACTTACGCGTGTGCGCCTCTTTGCGCGCATGCATATATGAATTCAAATTGTTTTTGGTGCCCTTGTAGGCTTGGAATTAGCTTCGGACTGCACCTTTAGGCTCGGTCTGATTTATATATGATTTATGGCAAAATACATCAAACGCTGCAACTTCTTGTTTTTCACAGCTAGTTCTTCATAAGCTCCATGAGTGCACTGTATATGAAATTGCACACACTTGTCGAGCTCCGTGTACAAATTCCAAATATATAATTTTTTAATAGATCTGTTGTTGTTCTCTATTTTTAATTCATTTTAAACTGCACTCATGTCAAATTCGTAAAAAACATAGGTCGTTTATTTGGCCTATAACTTTTGATTGGCTTACCTATTTCGAAAACGGAAAAGAACCCACATAAGAGCACGAAAATACCTACAACCTAAAAAAAAAATCATTTTGATTATTTTTAGACCATGATATGTTGGCTCGACAATTGACCATGTCGTTTTAGGGATTCACTGAATTCGGTAATTTAAAAGAAAATATAAATTTGACTTTTAAAATTTTGGAAAAATAGCCCCTCACAAGATTTTTCTATTGCCTACGCCTCTACATATTTTTTTTCTCCTAAATTGAAAATTTACATAGCAAACAGGTGGGTCAACAAAAACATGTGCATTATGTTTTAGAAAAAAAATAACATACCAATCTTCAAATAATGACATTTTGGGGTGGTTATACCACTTTTCCATAAATAAAAATTATATATTTCGGAAGGTCATCCGTTTTTCTACATTTCATCTTTTTACACCTAATCGGAAAAAGTTTTGTAGGTGCCTCTAATAATTTATTTTAATGATAATATTTTTGTTTTTCCAGAATGTCATTGCAACTAACGTGTCATAATTGGGTATCATTACCTTGCACCAGCCCATTATAGTTAATTGAAATTATATTTTTAGTTTTCACTGTGGCATGAATTTGAACATGGGTTGATTCAACTAAAGTTCTTCAACCACCATTTTCTCGATGTCATAATTGAAGAAGCTCACATGACATTCTTTCTTTGGATTTTTTTAGGGGAGACTATAACTGGGGACTTTGTTATACTAATTGCAAGACATTCTTTCTTTCGATTTTTTTAGGGGAGACTACAACTGGGGACTTTGTCGTACTAATTGCAAGCTTTAAGTTTGTGGCACCAGACTTGAAAATGAGAAAAGCAATCCTTGTTAACATAATTGGACCACAAATAGAAGAAGAAAAGGTGCTCCTTAAGGAAGGTGAAGCCAGAGAAATTAGAAGGAAGAAAGAGAGACAATGACATTGAAATAATTTTTAGGAAGGCCATAAGATGCATAATGATCGTGAGAAACCGAAATCTTTATTGAGAGAAGGTCAAGTGTTGTGTAATAATCTGTTTTCTTTAGAAGACAAGGACATCATCTTCATAAAAGAAACACAGTTTGTAAATACATTAATTTTTGAACAACAGCAACACAACTTACGCGACATAATATTTGGAGGATTTATCATGCATTATGCTTTTGAGTTGGCATTT
This sequence comes from Larix kaempferi, assembly GCA_027924585.1. Taxonomy (NCBI): domain Eukaryota; kingdom Viridiplantae; phylum Streptophyta; class Pinopsida; order Pinales; family Pinaceae; genus Larix; species Larix kaempferi. The sequence goes on from BSBM01000370.1 coordinate 23,107,225, forward strand.
TATGTGTTATGATTTTATTGGGAACACTCCTTGTTTTTTGAAAGTTACTCATATTGATTTTTTTAGACTAGTGTGTTACTCTACCTGGAAATACATGAATATCCTTTGGCAAAGACATACTTATACAAATATATAATATTCATATAAAAATAATATCAAATATAAGTTAATAATATTAATAATATTATTATTTATAATATATTATTTATATATTATTAACATATTACCAATATATACTAAAACATTCTATATGATATTTTATTTAAATACTATGTATTATTTTTATTGTATATAAATATATAATTAAATAATAAATCTTAGTATATTTAAATTTTATATAAATCATAATGTATATCACTATGTCTTAAATATTATTAAAATAATATATATATAATTAAAAAATTTATACAATAAACTTAATTTTGTATCTTATTAATTTTTTAAAATATTATTTTAATATATAAATATAGTTTCAAATATATTTTTAAGATTTAAATAAACATTTTAATTTTAATTAATATTCATATCCAAACTCCCAACATCACTACCTATGCAACATGAACAGCTTAACAACTTGCATTCTATTCTATATAGTTACCCAATAATGGAATGTATTTCACATATTGATTGAGCATAGTTAATACGTATACCATACGTAGGTAATCACTCTCATTTGTGTGAGAATTATTATTTTAAAAGGCACATTTTATAGTTGAGTAGGGGATGTACGTATACCATACGTAGGTAATCACTCTCATTGTGAGAATTATTATTTTAAAAGTTATATTTTATAATTGAGTATGGGATGCATAATTTTTTTTTGAGTATATATGTTTTTTTAAAATAATAAAATATTATAAAAATAAAATATTAATTTAAATTAATATTTATGATGATATATATAAAACTATACAAATTAGATAAATTAAAACCATAAACATTATATTACATATGAATAATGCCAAAAAAGTAAATGTTGGCGAAGGCTTTGCATCTTTAGAAATTTAATCCCTTTAGATGCTTGGTAGATCCCCTTCATGCTGGTTATGAACCTACTTTTAAGTAGATGCAACTAGAAATGCTACTATGTGTATTAATTTTGCACCAATCATATATATGAGTTGGTTATGCATAAATATTTGTTCACCCATATTACATAAAATATTTTTTGATTTAGTGGATAATTTTTTTAGTTTACTAGAATATCCCTCACTTGCGGGAGTGATCTTTGGTCTAGGAAACCATGACTTGGTGGCATCTAAGTCGTTATCGCACCTGTCTTGGACCACACCAACCCTCAATTGGTTGGATTTTGGGTGTCTCCCAATAAAATTACCCTTAAAGAAAATTGAATTGAGCCTTAACCAAATAAACTAACAAAAATTGATAATTAAGTAGATAATTATTTTTATAATAATTTTCATTTAATAAACTAATACTTGTTATCATAATGCTACTTTGATAACTATTAAAATATAGTTGAACTTTATACCATAAGACAACGTTGTTATTTATGTCTAGTAAAAAACAAATATCGAAATGAGATTAAAAAGTTAAAAGTTTAAAAACCTAATATCAAATTGAAATTTAAATAAATTAAAACTTAATAATAAAATCTAACGTTGATATTACCGTTCATCAAAAACTATGTACCAAAAAATGGAATTATAAAAATAAAAAGATGTGGCTTGCCCACGAGGGAAAGAGACAACGACGTCATCAAGGCTTATGTCTCATCTTAACATGTATATATTTAAAACTACAATTATTTTAGTTTCGATGTAGTTTACAATATTTTATAATTTAAAATATTTTATAATTTCTTTTAAAATGTGGTAAATTAGTATACATCAATAAGCAATTTTAGACTTTACTCTTTGTAAGTTAAAAGCCTGCGATAGAAGTGGCAAGCTATAGAGATGCAAGTTACCCAAATGGTTGAACATCAATTTCACGGTTTAATAATTTTCATGAGCATACACTATAGTTCGAATTTCAAATTTTAATTGTTGTGATGAAGATTCGGATGTCACCTCGTATGACGTTGGTCTTAGGTAGTGATGCAACGGAGCGCATTGTTTTGTACTAAGGCTGGCCTAGATAACACATTTTCCCATCTTTTACTCTTTTCAATTTACCACACGAGGTTGGCTACTTGAAGTTGAGTCACGGAATGAGCAGAAAGTATCTGCTTTTTAAAAGGTGTGCACGTTGGCATTTTATAATTTTATGAATACTCCATAATTAACATGTAAAAGTTTTGATTGATTCCGTGCTTTAAGGACAAGTACAATCATAACTAGTTTTTTCAAACGTGTGCAACTTGGTAATATGGTGAAGTCATCCGGGAATAACTATGTGACGAAACTACCATCTAGAAGCTCAGGGCGGTGGAGCTAAAGACTAACAAGTTACAACAAATTAATTAAATATAGATATTGGGGGCAGGGTTCAAATTTGAAGTCTTCAGGGCCCTTCAGAGGTCATTTTACACGTCATAGAAGGCCACTTCAAATTTTACCATGCAAAAAAAATTTAATTTCATGGTAAGCCCTTCAATAATTAAATTAACCACTACTATTTAAAATTGCAACAGAAGGGTAGCTTCAAATTTCACCCATCAACAGTTTTTAGTGGGAAATTGGGAATGCGGCTACTAGCTAGGTGACTTGGGAGTGGGACTCGGTTACTCTCCAATATCCACGTGTTCGATCATCCATGGATCATGGACCATTGGGCCTCTAATAATATCATTGAGCAACTTACGTGGATGGGCTTACACTGAGCAGCCCATGGCTTGAACGCTTCAAAGTTCTCGTGTTTGTAGTGAGCTCTTATGTGTTTAACACATTTAATGGCATCAACAAAATTATTAAACCTAGTAGGTGGCTCATACGTGTTGTTGCTAGCGGGCTTACCAAGTTACAAGTTATCACATACCAATTCGTGAATGTTGACTCCGTGAGTTAATTGAGTATTCAATGTATAATATATTATGTTAATCTACCCCTGCGAATTTGGCATTTCAAACCAAATCCACAATCCATAAACTTCTTGTAATGTTGCAGGTTGTTGCTCCTGCCCGTGGCCCCTACCTATAGCCCTGTGTTTTCTTTGTTGTATCAAGTTAATCCTACCGTCTACGGCTCCCAGCCTCACACCCTGTGTTTTCTTTGTTGTATCAAGTCAATCCTACAGCTCCCCAGTTCCACCTTTTGTTTTCTTTGTTGTATCAAGTCAATGCTCGAATTCCATGCTTCCATGGCTCCGACCATCAATATATAATATTGCATGAATAGAAACAAGTTTTTTCTTATACCCCTATTCCATTGTGGTTGAGCTACTTCCAAGTTCCACCTACCCTATCTCCTCCAGTCCTCCAGGAGAGTTTGCGGAGCGAAGCTGGCAATGCCAGCCTGCCATAAATATATTTAAAGAAATTCGTTTTCTTTGAGGAGCTCAACTTCAAGGCTGACTAGATTTTTGACATCCTATGAATTTACAGGTATGTACATCATTTTATCCATTCATTGTGACATCCCTCTCCAATGATGAAATAAATAAATAAATAAATAAAAACATTATGTTTGATTTATTTAAATTTATTTTTTATTAATTTGAGTTTATGCAATGAGGAAGCCATATGAGAAATTGGTTGACTTAAGTCCTAGGAGGACTGATGTAAACAAACAATTTTATTCTATTAATAAAAGAATGAGTAGGAACAGCCAAGTTAAATGAGGAGATCATGCATGGAGAAGTGGGGGACAAGTTAGAGTTAGCCACTGGGAAACCAGAACAAGTGTCAGGAGTGTATTTAAGACACTAGACACACCCTGAAAATCAGGGATTTGATTAGCTGCGAAAATTCCATGAGGAATTGGCTGCTAATGGTAAGACCTAGGCAAAACTATAAAAGGAGGGCATATGTGAGGAGGCGGGACGCCGCTGAGTATGCCGGAAGGAATTCCACTTGCTGTGTGAGCACTCTGTGTTAGGCAAGGGATCCAGGAAACAAAACTGAGTTTGAGGCTAGCTGTCTACATTTTCTCCATGCATGTGTCTGGCTCGGGGGTGATTGCGGACAGACTTGGTGTTTGTACCTAATCTACGGTTGGGAGGAACGTGGCTGTTCCTACTGCATTCGGTTACCAGTCCAGGTTTTTCTTTAAAATACAGATTTTCAGTATTTCCTGTTGTATCATTTTTGCCAAATAGGTTAAATAGTGTTGAGCATTTAGTTTATTACTTATGAAATTCTTATCTTGTATAATAAAAGGAGATGTTATTTCGATTGCGAATATTCTGATTATGAGTTACCTTACAAATCTGAAATTCCTGAGTGATTATAAGTCGTAATCTCTAAAGAACTGTGTGCAAGGATTAACAGTCAAGGATCAATGACAAATTTTATAGTTCTTTTCTGTATTGATCTGCATATTTAAAAAATAAAGAAACTCTGGTAATTAGGGGAAATTATTGAAATTATATTTCGTTCTAATTACACTGCCGAATCTAGTTTTCAATAATAGAAACCTGGAAATGCTCTGATTGGAGATTTAGTAGTTATTCTATTGTTAAAGGCAATGCAGAATATGAAACAGAGCTCGATGACCCTTGGACACCCATCAAAGAAAGAAAACATCGACTGTGTATTTTAGGTTAAATTTTAAACAGTAGATTTAGATTTCTGAGGGGCTTGTTACAGGCATCAAAATTCAGTATAATGTTTAACCTAGACAAGTAGAAAACACGATTGAACCACTGCGCAGATCTAATTTTTGGTAAGTCAAGTTTTTCAGTTAATTCCATCGAATCTTATAGTTATAGAAGATGTATTGATACCAAGCCTTTCAATTAGATTTTATTTGAGAATGATTAGGGTTCCTTCCCACTAGAAGGATTCTAAGACCCGTGGACTTGGGTATGTAAGAGAACGATTTTCGACTAATTTTTCTTTGAATAGAACCTTAAAATTTACTGTCAGTAAACATTATTCTTACCCGAGCCCGGATCTATTATTATTTCATCAGCTTACATACAAGAATTCGTATTAGAGGGATTCAACGATGAAATTTATTAATATAGGCATTCGGGACTTCTCTTAACAATTTTTTTACTTTTAGAATTCTCCGGTATAGTTAAATCTCAGCTATGTTTATAAATTTCGTTCTCATAAGTGAATCGTAGATACGAAGATGGCAGAGGAGAACTTCTTACAGAATAAATAGCTAGGGTTTTTATTTAAACTAAAATAAGTAATCCTCACTGCTGCGACCAGCAACAGACGGATCTTTAAACGCCATTTCTGGGACTTTGACCTGTTCTATTTCCTTTTTATTTCGAGTACGGGTTTAACAAGCAATCTCACACACAAAATATTATCCTCAGCGAATGATAGGTTATTTTCTGAGATTTTTCTCTTAATCTCTAAGAGTCGATAGAGCAGATACAAAAATAACGTATGGTTATCCCTGACAGAATTAATTTCTAAGAAATTTCTTAACCTCTAACAGTCGAGGAAACAGATAAAAATGTAATGTATGATTATCCTGGAACCAGCAACATTTAATCTTTACAATAGTCTTAGTTCAGACTTTTAGAAAGGAAAATACGATTACCATACATTCAACATTACCAGTAACAGACAGAAATTGAAATCTGGGCGTTTAAGACCAAAATCTTGACAAAACGTCCACTTATACATTGGCAAGTGCCACTCGTAGGGTTTAAGCGAGTATTTTTTTTTAAACAAAAGAAACTATGCAGAGATATTACAGTGAAACCTTGATGTAGGAGTTTTGACATCCTTCTGCAAAACTTATCTACTATTTCTAAAGATTTACTAAACCTCGACAGGGGTTATGACGAAAGAAATTTTCTTCCACCCAAACTGGAGTCGATATGGCACAATGCCTGCTTACCATGTGAAGTAGCCCAAACGCCAGCAGCTGGATGGTTTTCCTTTTAATGAAACCTGTCACTGACACAGCCGAGGTATTAGCCATCGAAAGATATATACATATATTCTGTATGAAAAATTTAAAATTACATCTGTACAGTTGTTTACCTCTGAGATCACGGTCCATCTTTTATCCAGGGAAGTGACTATCCAGCTCGCAACGAGGGTTTTCGTTTGTTTTAAGAACTATCAAGCCAAAGTATGGATATTTTTCTATCCTGTAAATCACTCCTTTACCAGCGCAGTTGATTGAATCCGTAACAGTGGGAATTTATCTCATCTGGAGAGGCAATCTTTTTGCCATGTCAAATGGGGAGGCATTCTTCTTACCATGTCAAGTAGAGACCCAAGACATCTCTGTCTCAATGGTTATGACTGAATGAGCGAACTGGAATCAAGGCCAGTTATTGTGGGTACTATCACCGCATTTAATTAAATTAATATGGAGCACATGGCTTGGTACTGTGTGGAGTTGCTGGCAGCCATCGGAGACCCCAAATAGTACTGAAACCCCATCGCTTTAATGGCGACTTAAAGCATTCCAGATACCACAGCAGAAATGTCTAATCCCGTGGTAATACTGTGAACTATAGCATAGTTATTGGCTCTCAACCATAGTCCCGAACTTGAACATTGAAGGGCGAGCTTATCACTGGAAACTTAGACTAGTTATCACCCCTTTTTCGACTCACCTTTGAAGAAGCAAACCTACTTGGAGTTGCATAATGTCTTTCATCGACAAGGCATATTATTTCATTTCATGACCATCTTAGTTTAAATTGATGAACTAGCCACGTCTTATATTCCAATGAAAGTATACCCACCTTCATAGTATATGTAAGAAGTGTAAATGTATTATGAAACCAGATGGACATAACCCTCTTTGTTATAGTGTGTCAAAAGGACCTTGTGTCCTATAACATCCTTAAGAATAAAACTTTTCTAAAAATCAAAGTGGTGTGCTTGAGTTCTTAACTTACACCCACAGTATGAAGAGTATAAAAAACTTAAGGCCATCCCTTGTATGAGTAAAACCTGCTCATGGAGTTCGTTCTTATTATTCATCTCTGCGTCAAGGAAGGCAAATCTGATGGTATATGCGTACCTGCAAATCAAATATGGAGGGTGTTAGCTTTTAGCTAAGTAAGCAGCATGTAACCAATAATACGTGTCTATCCAGAAGGAAGAATTATAATAGGCAGAATTTAGTTTATTTTTGTATGCGAATATTTGAGTCATTATTGTCAGAATCCAATTGATGTGTAATCCCAGAAAGACGAGAGAAGATAAAAAAAAAAAAAAATTTATGGAAATTTACCTTTATTTTATGGAGATCTTACATATGGTATCAGAGCTAGATTCAACCCTGTTGCCTTGGAAACACTTAGTTTTTGTTGCGCAGGAAATATAAACTTAATATATATATTTGAATGTTGCATGCATATGTTCAGTTTTGAAATTTCAGATGACTTCGCACGAAGAATACAGAGAAGAACCTGAAGAAAATGAACAGGCAAGAACAGCAGAACATTCGGAAGCAAGCCAGGTACTAGAAACCATGAGGAGTCTGATCGTGGAAATACAGAGTTTCAAAGCAGACAATGAACAACTAAAGAAGGCTCAGGAAAAACAACAAGAGATCAATGGAATTTTGCTGCAGAGTCTTCATGAAAGGAACAATGGAGAAAAACAGAAGGAGGATACTAAAGGGAAAGAGGAGACTGACGAGAACGCTGAAAAGAAGGGAGATTCCTCCAATGAGACCCAGAAATCTGAGCATCAAGACAAGACTATGGGTAAAAGAAAAGTTGACCATCTGGAGGGTGAATTCAAAAAAATAAAACCTACTAGCTTCGATGGAGAATCAAAAACTGGCGAAGAAGCAGAAGCCTGGCTGCTAGATATAAAGAAATACTTTCAGATCTACAATTACTCTAGTAATATGAAAGTCAGAATGGCTGTGTACAACCTAAAGGGGAAAGCCAGCATATGGTGGCAAGACCTGAAGATTTCCCAGGGACTGAAAGAAAAGAACCTCGAATGGTCGGAATTTAAGAAATATTTCAAGAAACAGTACCTATCAGAAAGTTACTATGAAAGAAAAACCAAGGAATTTTACGAATTAAAGCTGGGCCAAATGACGATGGAAGATCTCATCAATAAATTCCTAGACTTATTACGGTTCGTCCCATATATCAAGGAAGAAAAACTGAAGGTACAGCGATTCTTAAGCTGCCTGCCACAGTCCTATAAGGATCGAATCGAGTTCGACAATCCCATAACTTTAGAAGAAGCACTGAGAAAGGCCAGATTGTGTTATGAGCAATACAAACAAAGAAATGACACTACTCAAGCATGGAAGGACAAGAAACAGGAAAAGTTTAACCAGCGAAAGAAAGGTTATAAACCCCCGCCCTTCAGGAACATGCCCAAAAACTTCCAGGGAAATCCATTTTCCCGAAATGAACAGTTACAGCAGAAAACTTTCAAAGCCCCTAACACGGGAATAAAAGGAAGTATCGGTACTACTAAGGAACCCCTGAAATGCTGGGAATGTGGTGAAGCTCATCTACGCAGGAATTGTCCCCGATACAATGAGACGAACCGGGTACTGCATAATGTACAAGAAGCATCCACGGTGGGAGACATTGGGAAAAGTTATCACCGAATCAATGCAGCCTTGGAGGACCGACAGGCAGATCATCAATCTGCAATTGTGGAAATCGAAGGTAAAATTTCTGACCACATTTGCTCCATTTTAATTGACCCGGGGGCAACCTTAAGCTACATCACTCCCAAGATGATGGAGCACTGCCAAATCACTAAGGTAAAGCATCCAAAACCTTGGTTAGTTCAGTTAGCTACAGGAATAAAGAGGAAGGTTACTGAATACATATCTGATTGTGAACTTCAAATACAAGACCACAAAACAAGGATTAATCTAAATGTGTTGCCTTTAGGATCTTACGACATGATAATAGGTATGGACTGGCTTGAAAAAAATAAAGTAGTACTGAACTGCTTTAGCAAAAACTTTACCTACGTTGCGGAAGACCAAATTCTTAGAACGGTGATTGGAAAACAGAAACCTGTCTCTGTTAGGCAGATTTCTGCTATGCAGCTAAAGAAATGCATGAGAAAAGGATGCAAGATTTACGCTGTAAGAGTATCTGATTTACTTCTCAACGAAAATCAGACTTCTATAGCAGAGCATCCTGTCTTAGGTGAATTCCTAGACGTATTTCCAGAGGAAATACCGGGGTTACCTCCTCAGCGAGAAATAGATTTCTCTATTGAACTTTTACCAGGATCTGCACCAGTGTCAAAAGTACCTTATAGAATGAGTGTCCCAGAATTGACGGAATTAAAAATTCAGATTCAAGAGTTACTAGACAAAGGGTATATAAGACCTAGTGTTTCGCCTTGGGGTGCACCGGTACTGTTTGTCAAGAAAAAAGATGGGACCCTAAGACTATGTATTGACTATAGACAACTGAATAAGGTAACTGTTAAAAATAAATACCCCTTACCACGTATTAATGATTTGTTCGACCAAGTAGGGGGGGCCAGAGTCTTTTCCAAACTGGATCTTCGATCTGGGTACCATCAGATTCGTATTAAAAATGAAGACATAAGCAAAACCGCTTTCCGTACCCGATACGGACACTATGAATTTGTAGTAATTCCTTTTGGGTTAACCAACGCCCCTGCCACATTCATGTGTTTAATGAATGGTATTTTCAACAAATATCTAGATCAGTTTGTGCTGATTTTTATTGATGATATCCTAATATACTCTAAGACGGAGGAAGAGCATGAACAGCATATAAGAATTGTATTGCAAAAATGACTCTGTGTAGCATATTGTAACGAGTGGCTAAGCACAGGCTTCTCCAGAAACTGGAAGAAATACCCAATTAGCTTTGGTTTTTCATTAACATAGCACAGGTTTGGAATTACCGAAGCAAACTCCAAAGCATACACATAGGATTATTGTTGACATGTGAGCATGTGACTCGGCCTGTTTAAATTCAAAAATATTGCCGCGCTTTTAGATTTAAATAACGCGTACGCGTTATATAACTAAATAACGCGTGCGCGTTATATCAATAATTAACGCGTACGCGTTATATAACTACATAACACGTACGCGTTATATAGTTACAAAACGCGCTCGCGTTATTCAAATCATAAAATACATGTTTAATACTTGAGAAAGAGGGGGTGTAGAAGTCAAGGGAAATTTTGTTTAATATTTGAGAAGGGGTGGTGAAGGGTCAAGGGAATCTATGGTTAATATTTAATAGGGGTGGGAAAGGGTCAAGGGCTGAGAAGGATGTTGGAAGCTTGAGTGGGGAGAGATGAAGGGAATGAGAACATGATGGGCTACAGGGGGTGAAGGGAAGTGGAGCTTGAGAGCACTATTAGGAGTAGAATAGGTTCTGAAGAGGTATAGGGTTAGAATTTGAAAGTGAGACTTGAGTGACAAGGGGGATGTGAGAGAGAAATAAAGAATACAAGGGGGGGAGAGACATAGAGCGAGGGAGGGAGAGGGACAATGGGGAGGAATGGATTTGGAGGGAGTGAGAGATAGATGGGGATAGAACGAAATAAGAGATAGGAAGGGAGGGACAGAAAGTGTTGGTGGGAGACATGCAGAGAGTGGTGGCGATGGAGAGAGAGGGAGTGATGGAGAGATTGGGATAGGTTGAGGGAAAGATGAGGGAGGGATAGAAGGTGAGAGACAGGCGATGAGAGAGGGAGGGAGAGAAGGTAGGGTGAGGGATGGAGGGAGAAAGTTGGAGATAGATATGGATGGAGGGGGTATGGGTTTGAGAATGGAAAGTGACATAATGTGTGTGTATGTGTGTGTGTTTGAGAGAGAGAGAGAGAGAGAGAGAGAGAGAGAGAGAGAGATTGATGGTTGGGGAGAGAGAGACTAGAGGGAGTTGTGAGCATCATATTCTCCATCAGCATCATATTCTTCATCATCATCATCTTCATGACCATCATCGTCATCATCAACATCTTCATCATCATCACCATCATCATCATCATCATCATATTCCTCATCAAATCAAAATCTCCATCATCATTATCATCATCATGATCATCATCTAAACATCACCATCACCATCATCATCAACATCTTCATCATCATCACCATCACCATCATCATCAAAATCTTCATCGTCATCACCATCACCATCACCATCACCATATTCATCATCATTGTCATCTCTAGGTTCCCCATCAACATCAACATCTCCATCATCATCATCTTCTTCATCATCATCATCTTCATCACCATCATCATCATCATCAACATCTTCATCATCATCACCATCATCATCATCATCATTATCTTTCTTGAATCAAATCAACATATCCATCATGTCACCATCATCTTCTGAACATCATCATCTAAACATCACCATCACCATCACCATCATCATCATCATCTTCATCATCATTACCATCACCATCATCATCAACATCTTCATTGTCATCACCATCATCATCATCATCATCATTGGCATTTGTAGGTTCCTCATCAACATCTCCATCATTATCATCTTCTCCATCATCATCATCTTCATCACCATCATCATCAGCATCAACATCTTCATCATCATCACCATAATCATCATCTTCATCGTCATCAGGTCAACATCTCCATCATCATCATCTTCTTCATCATCTTCACCATCATCATCATCATCATCATCTTCATCGCCATCTCCATCATCTCCATCATCTCCATCATCATCACCATCACCATCATCATCATCTTCATCACCATAAACATCTTCATCATCATTGTCATCTCCCCCTTCCTCATCAACATCTCCATCATCATCATCATCATCATCATCATCACCATCTGAACATCACCATCACCATCATCGTCAACATCTTCATCATCATCATCATCATCATCAGCATCATCATCAGCATCAGCATCATCATCAAAATCTTCATCGTCATCACCATCACCATCTTCATCATCATTGTCATCTCTAGGTTCCCCATCAACACATCTCCATCATCGTCATCTTCTTCATCATCATCATCTTCATCACCATCATCATCGTCATCTTCTTCATCATCATCATCTTCATCACCATCATCATCGTCATCAACATCTTCATCATCATCACCACCATCATCATCATCATCTTCCTCATCAGATCAACATCTCCATCATGTCACCATCATCTTCATCTTCATCATCATCATCATCATCATCATCATCATTACCAACACCATCATCATCAACATCTTCATCGTCATCACCATCATCATTGGCATCTGTAGGTTCCTCATCAACATCTCCATCATCGTCATCATTGGCATCTGTAGGTTCCTCATCAACATATCCATCATCGTCATTTTCTCCATCATCATCACCATCATCACCATCATGATCTTCTGAACATCATCATGATCATCATCTAAACATCACCATCACCATCATCGTCAACATCTTCATCATCATCGCCATCAGCATCATCATCAAAATCTTCATCGTCATCACCGTCACCATCTTCATCATCATTGTCATCTCTAGGTTCCCCATCAACACATCTCCATCATCATCATCTTCTTCATCATCATCATCTTCATCACCATCATCATCGTCATCAACATCTTCATCATCATCACCATCATCATCATCATCATCTTCCTCATCAGATCAACATCTCCATCATGTCACCATCATCTTCGTCATCATCATCATCATCATCATTACCAGCACCATCATCATCAACATCTTCATCGTCATCACCATCATCATTGGCATCTGTAGGTTCCTCATCAACATCTCCATCATCATCATCATTGGCATCTGCAGGTTCCTCATCAACATATCCATCATTGTCATTTTCTCCATCATCATCACCATCATCACCATCATGATCTTCTGAACATCATCATGATCATCATCTCAACATCACCATCACCATCATCGTCAACATCTTCATCATCATCGCCATCAGCATCATCATCAAAATATTCATCGTCATCACCATCACCATCACCATCACCATCACCATCTTCATCATCATTGTCATCTCTAGGTTCCCCATCAACACAACATCTCCATCATCATCATCTTCTTCATCATCATCATCTTCATCTCCATCATCGTCCTCATCAACATCTTCATCATCATCACCATCATCACCATCATCATCATCATCTTCCTCATCAGATCAACATCTCCATCATGTCACCATCATCTTCATCACCATCATCATCACCATCATCATCAACATCTTCATCACCATCATCATCAACATCTTCATCATCATCACCATCATCTTCATCAACATTATCATCTTTATCATCTTCATCTGCATCATGATCATCTTCATTGTCATCACCCTCCTCCTCCTCATCATCTTTATCATCTTCATCTACATCATGATCATCTTCATTGTCATCACCCTCCTCCTCCTCATCATCTTGTGCACTTATGCACTTAGGGATTAATATTTAGAAGAGGGTCTAAAGGCCTTTATGGGGGAGGGGCTCTAGGAACAAGGTAAGACAGAGAGGGCAGGGGGGAGGGATAAAGGCGTAGAGGGTTAGTGATTAAGGGAGAAGAAGGGAGAGAGTGCTATAGGGAGGGATAATGACGAAGATAAAGAGAAGGTGGAGAGATGGAGAGTGGGGTGGTAGAGACATGGCTGAAGGGAGAGAAAGAAACATGAAAGAAACATGTAGGGAGAATGAGGGACAGATATTTAGAAAGAGATAGGGGGTATCTAGGGATTATTGGGAGAGAGCTAGGGGGTATTAAACCATACAAAACATTTGTTTTGTATGCAATCATATAAATTATTAGTTTTCTTTGATTTTGTTCGTTGCCCTAGCCGTGCACCTAACCTATTTATTGTGCTTGACTATATCGCGTTCGCGTTTTTTAACTACATATCGCGCACGCGTTTTATATTTATATAACGCGTACGCGTTTGTGAACTCCAGAAATAATGGACTGTTGCTGTCCAAGAGCAACTTCACTCTGTCCGAACGAAAGCAACAATCCCGCGATTTTTCGAACAGCACGAGCCCGCGTCTGAAAATTTTCACATTCTACACCAACTCCATCATTTTTTTTTATGCAGGTGCAGCATTGAGGACATCTTTCATGGTTGCTCACTGTGGTGTTGGGTTATATGGCCATATTTGAAGAAAATAATTAGCAAGCTTGAAGAATCTCCAATTGAAGAACACCAAAGATAAGGCCTTTGAAAGATTCATTTTGCCTATATTTGAGGAGCACACAAGGTAAGATATCAAGCTTCAAGACCAGCAAGGAAGAACTTCCATTTGCTTATTATTGAAGAGCTTGTAATTGAGGAGCAACAAAAACAAACTATATTGAATTGATCATTGTGGTGATGGGGAATGCACGTAACCGAGTAAACAAATCCACAAGGAAGAAGAGACCTCAAGAAGTCATTGAAGAAGAGAAAGAAAAGAAAAGAATATACATGATGAATCGGAGGCTTTCTTTGGAAACTAATCCAAATCCAATTGTAGAGGATACCATGGTTCATCCTATTAATCCACGACAAGAGGGACCTTCAATTTCCACAATAGTTGTTGAACAAGCACCCGATGGAAGTAATCAAGAAGCAAAACGTAGGTGCTCATTAGGGGATGTTTCAATTCCCACTTCAAGTCAAAGTGATAAGTTACCATCTCAAGATGAAGCTCACGAAGAAACACACAATTTGCTATCCGGATGTGGTTATACAAGCGATGAAGTCAGAGAGGCGTTGGACATTTTGCCTACTGTTGAAGAAGAGAATGTTATCCACACCATCGATGAGGATGTTGGACTTCCACAAGGGGATGTTGGACTTCCACAGACCATGGATGAGGATGTTGGACTTCCACCATCCAACTACCAGGAAGAGAATGAAGGACACCAAGCTACTACTGAAACGCCAGAGCGTCTTGGTGATGCGCTACATGGTACAATTCCAACCCCCTTACCTCCATTAGCAAGCACACGTCGAAGAACTCCGAAGCGTATACAAGTTGATGAAAGACTTATGAATTCCATTGAAGGTACGCTATCTAAACGTAGTATTGCTTATCAAACTCAACAGATACTTGATAAATATTTTGTTTCTAAATGTGATGGAGATAAATGTAGATTATTTTTATCATTGTTAAAATCTAGGAGCATGAATGTTGTTAGGAAAAAGTTAGGGATAAAGATGATAAAGAATTCTGAACCAAGTTCTCATATAGTTAAAAGCCTAGTAGATGCATTTGGTAAAATTGGTAAGAACACACGTTCAAAGGACCGCAATGCTGCTCGTCGTGTGTTGTCACAATCAATTGCAGATAAGAACACCAGGGCCCTTCGTATTCTCAGGCCTACATCGAAACTAGTTAATTTGAATGTAAAAACCCTCCGTAGGTATTCTATTAGAAGAGAACATCTTGACACAACCGATCAGACAGATTTTTGGGCCTTTGTTGGTCGGTTGCTACGTCGTGACATGAAGCTAGTTGATGCAGTAAAGGGACTAGTGCATAGTTTTTGGCATGATCACACAAGGCCTTCTTCAAACCGAAAGGATGTACTAAAACTAAGAAGGGGTTCAAAGGATCGTGAGCCACATACTAAGCATCTTCTTGATATAACACAGACAGAGCTTTACGAAAAATTTAAGATTGAGCATAGACAATTGAACTTGGGGCAAAGATCTTTTGAGAAATGTAAGCCATGGTATGTTAGAATAAATACTCTTCGTAACACTTGTTGTTGTAGATACCATGTAGAATATGAATATTACTATGAAACATTTTTGTACATTCGTCGTGTGTTGCATACTAACATTGTGCAGGATTGCTCCATGACAATACCACCGACTTCATCAAGAGAATTCATTCATAGCATCATGTGCAATAGGCCCGAGGGGCAAACATACTATGCAAAATCTTGTTTGGATGGAACATGCTCCAACTGTGCTGGAATGGCATTATTGAGCCAATGTATGCACGAGAATGGAGACAGTGAATTTGGGAAAATGGTTACAGACATGAAAAGTTTCAAATATATCAACTATGAAATAGTCCCAGGGAAAGAAAGCAAAAAAATACAATTGGTGACATCTCAGGTATGCATTTATATCTATAAAATTATGTTGTAACGGTTACATTTCAATCCTTACTTACAACAAAAAACTGACATTGAGATCATTTTGTGTCACCAGGTACAAGTTAGTGACTTCATCAAGGAATTTATTGAAAAGACACATCAATATGTTCAGCATGTCCACGTGGCACGATGGCAGGATGAGAAGTTTAGAATATGCAGAGATACATTTCCCCTTGGTACTATACTTTCAGTTGTTGATTTTGCCGAGAACTACACTCTGCAACCTCAAAATGAGATCCAAAGTCAGTATTATCACTCTGAGCAGGTTTCCTTAATGGTCCATATCACATACAGGCATGGCCCAAATAGCACTGAAGAGCAAAGAGAAATTCTGAAGGAATATCACTTCTACATAAGTGATGATAGGTGCCACGACTTCCACTATGTACGTCATTGCTTCATCATGTTCTATGATCACTTGAAGG
Source organism: Larix kaempferi (assembly GCA_027924585.1). Lineage (NCBI taxonomy): Eukaryota > Viridiplantae > Streptophyta > Pinopsida > Pinales > Pinaceae > Larix > Larix kaempferi. The sequence goes on from BSBM01000370.1 coordinate 23,123,798, forward strand.
GAAGGAACATACAGATGGACCGACACTGGATTTGGTCTGATGGGTGTGCTGGTCAGTTCAAAAATGCACGCATATTTCAGTGGTTGTGTTCATTGCATAAAAACTACAAAGTGCCACATATGTGGAACTATTTTGAGACTGGGCATGGTAAAGGAGAGCATGATGGAGCCGGAGCATGTGTCAAAACAGCCCTACGAAGAGAGGAATTGAAAGTATCTACAGAATCTACTATTCTAAATGCTCAATCTATAGTCAGGTGGTGCACGTCAGTAATGGGAGAGGAATCAACTATGCGAGTAGAATCCACAAGAAAGAGACATGTGGAGAGATTTTTTTGGGAGGTGGTAGACATAGATCGTTCACATGCATGGGAATGCAAGACTGTGCCTGGGACTCGTGGCTTTCATTCGGTTCGAAGCTCTGATAACCCAGTATTTGAAATTTGGACCAGAAAACTTGCTTGTTTTTGCCCGCCTTGTTGTGATGGTGACTGGGATGGGTGTGAATCATTGGATTGGGTTGATGGATGGGATCGCATATCACTTCCACTTGATCAGCGTGCAATTGTTGAGTTAACTCCGTTGGAAGAAGACCAATCATCTATTTCTACAGATTTTGATCATGTATCAGACCTTGTACAACCCGGTATGATGCATTTCCTTAACATTTTTTGTTTGTTTACGTAGTCTTCAAATGCACATTAATGGCCTTGTATCGCACGAAAAATATTTTGATCATATACCTACAATCATATAATGCAGGGCACATATACGCAGTGGTTGCCTCAAAAGATACTGAATGGGGTGATGAATACTGGTTGGCACGCTGTATAGATGGAAAGCAAACCCTCATTGTGTCCATGACTGACGATGAAAACAACCACTTTCCAACTGGTTCTATGGTTGTTAAAGGTGAATACTTGACACGGGACAACAATGGAAGAAAGAAGGGTGGATATGTTTACAGGGATTACAAACCAGGTGCAAGTGTATATCACTTTACCAACTTAATCATTGGCACAAACCTTCAGGTACGAACAATGCCTAGTCGAAATACATCGAAGGTACGCTACTTCTTACCGGATACAGAGCACGAGAGACTAATGGAGACCATCAGTATAAGAGATGATCCGGAGGGCTTGGTTGTATGATAATAGGTGGGATCTAGCATGATGAGGTACGTTGCATACTTTTAATACTATACTATTTTCACTATTTGTAATTGAATATTGATATATGTTCAATTTTCACATGTATGTTTCATATGAATATGTCAATTTTGCGTTCTTGATATGCCAAATTTACAAGAGATGGATTAAAATTATATTATGTTCATATGATCAGTAAACCATATATTAATCATGTTTGAGAGGTTGCTTAGCTAACTTTAAGGGCATTTAAGCTCTATGTTAAGCCCAACTAAATCCTTATGAATCACTAGACAATGGAATTGGTTCCTTGAGTAATTCAAATTTCTTTATGTAAAACCATTTTTCATTCATTTTAGTATGAAATCAAGTTTTTAGTATTTTTTTCTCTTTACTGGCTCTATTCTAGTTTCCTTTGAAAAATTGCTCAAAGTATTGTTGTTCTTAGTTTTATGAACCTATTTGTGATCTCTTTCATGTGATCATAAGATTTTACACATCACTGCCATAACCACTAGACAATTGTACACTATACAACTATGAAAGTCTCTCTTAATCTAGCGACAACCACCTTTTACCCATTTCTATAGAATTTATCTTCTTTAATAATTTTCTAATCCAAATTTTAATAGCTATTACATTTTCACTATACAACTATGAAAGTCTCTAGTGACAACCACCTTTTACCCATTTTTATTATACATCTCTAAGTTATCCACACAAAAACACACACATATATATATAATAATTATTGTGTATTCATAGTCAAAACTAAAAAATATATGGATTAAAGTGGATAAACATTAAACTAAAATTATAATAATTGTGTTTTTTAATCCATTTTTTACATATGATCAGTAAACCCTAAAATTATATTATGTTCATCATGTTGGTTATTGGCTTCACCCAACAAAATTAATTCAATTCATGCTCACTATATTAAACAATACACTTATATTAAATTTAATTCATGTCTTGTTAAATATTTCATAATGAATTAGCTAGTTGAGAGCACCACCTTAGACCAAGCCATCATCATCATGGACCTGCAAAACCCTAGTTTCCAAAGTGTCTAGGCAGGTTCGGGCTAGGAACACTAGCCATACCCGCCCGGTGGATGATTTTCCAAAGTTGACCCCCGTGTGCAAAAATTGCACACTCCCACACTGAGCAAAACCCTAGTTTCAAAGATGGACCTGCAAGGTGACACATGGGCCATCGGGTAGGAGGGGAGGGGCACCCCTGGCACTATCCCGGTGTGCTGAATCCAACGGAGTCAACGGTTCGTCGATCCGAGCCACGGTCTTCATTCTATGGCTCGTCCCGTCTCACTACCAGAAGGCCTTCAGGGACACCTGCTGGATACCTACCGGGGGCATAGAACTCCAACCATGCAACAAAACCGGGTTCCGGGGAGACCTGCAGGTGTGTCTAGATAGGTTCGGGCTAGGAACACTAGCCATACTTGCCCGGTGGATGATTTTCCAAAGTTGACCCCCGTGTGCAAAAATTGCACACTCCCACACTGAGCAAAACCCTAGTTTCCAAGATGGACCTGCAAGGTGACACATGGGCCACCGGGTAGGAGGGGAGGGGCATCCCTGGCACTATCCCGGTGTGCTGAATCCAACGGAGTCGACGGTTCGTCGATCCGAGCCACGGTCTTCATTCTATGGCTCGTCCCGTCTCACTACCAGAAGGCCTTCAGGGACACCTGCTGGATACCTACCGGGGGCATAGAACTCCAACCATGCAACAAAACCGGGTTCTGGGGAGTCCTGCAGGTGTGTCTAGACAGGTTCGGGCTAGGAACACTAGCCATACTTGCCCGGTGGATGATTTTCCAAAGTTGACCCCTGTGTGCAAAAATTGCACACTCCCACACTGAGCAAAACCCTAGTTTACGAAATGAATGCACAATGAAGCCACTGGGCCATGGGGAGACGAGGGAGAGGGCCCCCTAGAGGTAATCGCACGCTAGGAGACCAACGGAGTCGACGGTTCGTCTGTCCGAGGTCCGGTTTCCGAGTTATGTCGAGTTGCAAGTCGCATGAAAATGCCGTTCAGGGACACTTGGTGAATTTCCGTCCGGGAGCCAAAAAGCAAACGAAGCAGGAAGATTGCGTGTCGTTGGCTCCTGCAAGTGTGTGTGGGCAATGCCGACGTGGGAACACTGCCGGGAGCCATAAATCCATGATAGTAAATTAATTCATGACAAAAAAAACTGAATTATTCCTTTCAATGGATGTGGTTTTCAATTTCCTATATTGTTAGGTCAATTTGGCACATTCATTGAAAGAAATTGTAGACTTTAATGATGATCACAACAAGTGTGTTTGTTAAAACCTTGTGAAATAGAGCATCAAAAGACCTACATTGTAGGCCATATAATTGTGTTTGTTTACCTTTTGTTTGATGGACCATGCACAATAAGTAATAAAATAATTTTTGAAGTAGGTCATTTCATTTTTCTGATTTTTTCTTTGGTGGTGTTGATGGGATTTCATGTGCTTATGATTCTTTGGATAATCTGGACACATACAAGGACACCATTATTAGACTAATTCATTATAAACAATTTAATATGAGTAATCTACATAAATGAATTGAAAAATTAACAAAAATAACAAACAACCCATATACCTTGGAATATAACACAAGAGTGACCATGTTAGGCAATCTTACTTATCTACTTACCTATGGTCATCTAAGTAGACCATTTGGATCATGTCTATTACTAATGATCTCCATTAACTTTTCATGTTCACAATGAGGCTTGAAGTATCATACCTTTGATGGGTGCTTCCTTGGCATTGTTTGTAGTTTGAGGTTTGTATCGAAAACTAAGTTTGTAAAGTGGTATATAGATTCACCTAGTCTAATCTTGAAATACATAACCAACCTTCTTCCATGTTTGGTCATCCAGTGTTAGATATTATCCTTTAATAACCATCAAACTGATTACAAGTTGATCACCATTGTCATCTATTAGTGAGACATGAGGGTTTGGTTCGCCTTTAAGGAACATGCCAACAAATAGTGAGTGCCCCATTAATTATCTTTCAGGGAAACCATTGCATATATGTTCATTTTATTCTCAAAAATGAGATTGATGGTGTTTATTCTCATGCAATGTATACAGTTAGGATTAAGACAACTGTATAAATCTATGGAATTATAAATGGAGATATTAATCCAAAAGGAAGCCAATGTTGGCCTTGCCAATCTTTTCTTCCGAATGCAAACGAAATATTAGATTCCATTTTGCTATGTTTCCATGTAAAATATATTTGAAAAAAAACATATATTTGGATTATATGGAAATCCTTCTTACCTTTGACATTGTTTGGGATCTGCAGGATGGGAATGAAGTATTTTTTAGGGATTAAGAGGAGTATTCAATTACGCAAACTTATGAATGCCTATTGTGACAAGCAATCCATTGATTTCAACTCCATCAAATTTCTGTTTGATGGATGATGTTTGCAAGGTGAGCAAGTTTAACCCACCAATGCGAGATTGCATGCAATTACACTGAGCAAAACCCTAGTTTACGAAATGAATGCACAATGAAGCCACTGGGCCATGGGGAGACGAGGGAGAGGGCCCCCTAGAGGTAATCGCATGCCAGGAGACCAACGGAGTCGACGGTTCGTCGGTCCGACGTCCGGTTTCCGAGTTATGTCGAGTTGCAAGTCGCATGAAAATGCCGTTCAGGGACACTTGGTGAATTTCCGTCCGGGAGCCAAAAAGCAAACGGAGCAAGAAGATTGCGTGCCGTTGGCTCCCGCAAGTGTGTGTGGGCAATGCCGACGTGGGAACACTGTCAACACTGGCTCGGGGGAGGTTTTTGCAGAGTTGACCCACCAATGCGAGATTGCATGCAATTAAACTGAGCAAAACCCTAGTTTACGAAATGAATGCACAATGAAGCCACTGGGCCATGGGGAGACGAGGGAGAGGGCCCCCTAGAGGTAATCGCACGCCAGGAGACCAACGGAGTCGACGGTTCGTCGGTCCGACGTCCGGTTTCCGAGTTATGTCGAGTTGCAAGTCGCATGAAAATGCCGTTCAGGGACACTTGGTGAATTTCCGTCCGGGAGCCAAAAAGCAAATGGAGCAAGAATATTGCGTGCCGTTGGCTCCCGCAAGTGTGTGTGGGCAATGCCGACGTGGGAACACTGCCAACACTGGCTCGGGGGAGGTTTTTGCAGAGTTGACCCACCAATGCGAGATTGCATGCAATTACACTGAGCAAAACCCTAGTTTACGAAATGAATGCACAATGAAGCCACTGGGCCATGGGGAGACGAGGGAGAGGGCCCCCTAGAGGTAATCGCACGCCAGGAGACCAACAGAGTCGACGGTTCGTCGGTCTGACGTCCGGTTTCCGAGTTATGTCGAGTTGCAAGTCGCATGAAAATGCCGTTCAGGGACACTTGGTGAATTTCCGTCCGGGAGCCAAAAAGCAAATGGAGAAAGAAGATTGCGTGCCGTTGGCTCCCGCAAGTGTGTGTGGGCAATGCCGACGTGGGAACACTGCCAACACTGGCTCGGGGGAGGTTTTTGCAGAGTTGACCCACCAATGCGAGATTGCATGCAATTACACTGAGCAAAACCCTAGTTTACGAAATGAATGCACAATGAAGCCACTGGGCCATGGGGAGACGAGGGAGAGGGCCCCCTAGAGGTAATCGCATGCCAGGAGACCAACGGAGTCGACGGTTCGTCGGTCCGACGTCCAGTTTTCGAGTTATGTCGAGTTGCAAGTCGCATGAAAATGCCGTTCAGGGACACTTGGTGAATTTCCGTCCGGGAGCCAAAAAGCAAATGGAGCAAGAAGATTGCGTGCCGTTGGCTCCCGCAAGTGTGTGTGGGCAATGCCGACGTGGGAACACTTCCAACACTGGCTCGGGGGAGGTTTTTGCAGAGTTGACCCACCAATGCGAGATTGCATGCAATTACACTGAGCAAAACCCTAGTTTACGAAATGAATGCACAATGAAGCCACTGGGCCATGGGGAGATGAGGGAGAGGGCCCCCTAGAGGTAATCGCATGCCAGGAGACCAACGGAGTCGACGGTTCGTCGGTCCGACGTCCAGTTTCCGAGTTATGTCGAGTTGCAAGTCGCATGAAAATGCCGTTCAGGGACACTTGGTGAATTTCCGCCCATTTTATAATTTAAGCCACTTTTAAATATTTGAACTTCCATATTATTTTTGAAAGAGTATAATATTTCAAAACTCCTAAAGAGACAAAAACACATGATCAAAACTCCTAAGGCTGTAATTTAGAGTAGTAATAATGGGGGGTGATGGAGTTGAATTTGATCCTATGGAAGATAATGATACTAATATTATTGAGAATAAAGGGATAATAGGTTGATCCATGACACCTTTGTTTGCATGGATGAGGATGCACCTATGTATGAGACCTATGATAATATTCATGATGTACATCTTATTGATAAGGCACACAAAGGCCTATACAAGAGATCAAAGATGGGTCACTTTGTCTACTAATTTGATGTTGATAAAATTGAAGGTATTGAATGACATTTCAAACAATGGTATGACAAAGATCCTAATGTATACACAAGGTTAATATATAAGGTGCCCCATAAGGTTCTTTGTCATATCCTTATAATTCTAGGTTTTTGATGATTGTTTAGGTTAAAAAACATAGCACATTATATGGATTATCATGTACAAAGATAAGTGAAGATGGTATTATATGAGTGGCTACAAATGGTTCTCAATTTACGATCATCAAGGAAATATTACCCATTTTTTAAGAATAACCTCATAATGTTAGACTTTCATTGGTAGTTGATGGCAATGGGTGTGCATGAGTGAGTTCGTTGAAACCTTGAAAACATTGTATTGCATTTAGTTTGATTAAATTACACGAGCAAGAACTTTGACATAACTTGTAATGATCATCCAAAATCACAAATTTTAATTAGATACCAATTAGTGCATGCATGTAGTGAATTCGTTGAAACCTTTGAATATAATAGTTTGTTCTTTTGACATAGTGCATTCATGAGTAAAAGATAATCCACACAAATCAACACATTAGAATGACACAAGTACATGTATCCAAAAGTACATATATATCCAAAAGTGCATGTCTCCAAAAGTACATGTATATCCAAAAGTCTCCAAAAGTGCATGTCTCCAAAAGTACATGTATATCCAAAAGTATCGAAAAGTACATGTATCCAATGAAGTCAATGTACATGTCTCCAAAAGTACATGCACAATAAAGTCAATGTACATGTCTCCAAAACTGAATGTATCGAAAAGTACATATATATACAAAAGTATCCAAAAGCACATGTGTCCAAAACTATCCAAAAGTATCAAAACTCAAGCTTTCTCTTGTTCTTTCCCGATGTTGATCCTCTAGGCACATCCCTAGGATCAATGTGCATCCCTGGATCCTGCAAATTAAATATCAATTGTTAAATTCAACTAACTATGTACACTAATACATTATCTCAACAATTATCAACTGGTGCATGGAAAGTGCATGAAACACTTGGTCACTGAAGGACATCTCACCTCAACTGACAAAGGAGATTGTGTTGCTTGTGTAGCAGATGGAGCCGTCGGTTGAACATCCAGGATGGTTGAACCAGGGGGGCCAGGCACTGCTCCTGCTGGTGGTGGCTACAATGAAAAAATGTTGAAATAGTTAGAAATGCATGAATAAACAATAGGTCCAACAATAATAAACTATGTAAAGATAATGTTGAAATAGTTACATACCTGTGTGTGATCAGTCGCCACTGCAGATGCGGCACTAACTGCTGCATCAACCATCGATGCAAGGTTCTCAGCAGACAACTCGGGTTCCTGTTGCAGTAAACATGCAATTCAAACATTAACAAAAACGATTTATGCACTGGATTTCAAGTTAAACAACAAATATCATCGAAGGATATACATTACCGTGGTGTGAGTAAGCCCATGGTCGTGGGCAGCTGGAGTCTTTCTCGGAGTAGAACGCCTCACATACACACGACCCTTGTTCACGAATGGCCTGGAGGGAGATGCAAATACAGGCAATGGGCCAGATGTGTCGGATGGTGCCTACAGTCAGCAAGTGTTCATGTAGTTAGACATGCATGATTCAACAAACAAACATGTATTTAAAAAATGTCATTTTTAATTGTTTACCTGGAGCCCAGACGTTTCAGGGGACGGTATGACCATGGGCACTACCTCCACATTACCTTGCCCCTGTGAAGGATCTGCCATCTGCAAGTTTAATAATTGTAAATATTAGACCGTATATAGCATTAATGAACTAAAATGTAAAGTATGTGGAAATTAACAAATTAACAAGTATTAAAAAACTGAAATTTTAAAATGTTTACCTCGGTGTGAGATACGGCAATAGGTGGTATATAAGATGGGCCTGCCGAATGGGTAGCATCATGCCCCCCTGTCGAGTCTGGAACATCCGGCTCTGGGGCGTCACTGCCGGTAATCATCATCAACTGCAAGTTCACAAAATTAATATATTAGCTCAAACTATATATATGTGTACAAAGACGAAAATAAATGAAGAATTTATTACAATTAACCATCAAGATACCTCTCTCAAAAAGCCACTGAAGGCAACATCTGATGCAATACCATAGCAGAGACGACCACATGACGTGCACTCGTGAGGATCAGTACTAGGATGGGGAATAGCTGATGGTCCTCCACTAGTGGATGGTCCTGATGGTCCTGCAGTAGTGGATGGTCCTGATGGTCCTGCAGTAGCTGATGGTCCTGCATGGTGACGAGCTGGTGTATGTACCACACCAGGGACAGATGTCCCTTCCTCACCCATATGTTGAACCATCCTGCCATGGCGAACAACCGTCCGTGCCAAACTCAAAAATGCATCCCGTGTCTGCGGAATAATGCGATGTGCTGGTGGGACATCTGGCCCAGGCAACTGCCTGCGAGGTGCAGGGATAGGGCGATCCTGGTCTCGAAGCCTGGCATTGGGTCGGTTTTGGGGCATCCCCCCACCGATCCCCTGGAACTGTAAGATGTCAAAATAGTTAACGTGTTTATGCAACACGAACTCTGCATACATCTTTCGAAGGAAATATAAGGGAATTTCCCTGTTGTTGTGTGGTGGCATATCAAAAACCATGTACCATCTGTCCATCCAGTTATCAACAAATGGTTGAAACGTGCACCACTCAATGGAGATATGCAGCTTGCTTGCATTAGGGATTTCCCCCGTCCGAGGGTCCCTAAACAATGCAAATATAACCTCTTTGGATATTTTTAGCTTTTTTACTGCATTGTAATCTAGTCCATCAGCATATTGTTGTCTTTTTCTTTCTCTGTAAGATGCAATATCATACAGGACATTCGTAGATTGTGTAATTGTGTCCACAATTGCATCCAAGGTTGATGCAAGTGAACGGCGAATCCTGTCGCCACCACTAAAAGCTTCACTTATGCCCCTCAATTGGGCAAGCTCAATCAATATTTCGGCATTGGCATCCATAGCCGCAACTGCAATAAAGACATTAATACGAAAATCATTAGAAACATATACATGGTATATAATGACGTCTCTTCAAAATTGAACATGTATTAAATCAAACTCACATAAGCAATTTAATGGCATTTACTTACATACATTTAAAACTTAAAATTAAACATTTGACAATTAAAAAGTAAGTTAGTCAGATTGGCAGAGAGGAGGAGGAGGAGGATCAAGGCAGTGATGAGTTTGTTGATTCAGGCATGGAGGAGGAGGATCAAGGCAGTGATGAGTTTGCATCTATGTGTCTCAATGTCTCATTGTGTTTTGTGATTGTGAATGACAAATGTGTTGTGATTTGTGAATGATCTAATTTCTATTGAATATTTCATATTTGTAATTGTAAATGTAATTTCTATTGAATATTTGTAATTGTAAATGTTAAATTTTATTGGATGATCTATATGTCTATATTTTTAAATTTTAATATATTTTAAAAATATATTAATTCCGGGGGTCACCGTGTCCTACGTGTCATAATTCCGGGGGTCACCGTGTCTAGTGGGGACCAGGGATCAAATTTGAAGGGTGGGGTCCCATTTCACTATGAAGGGCTATGAGATATTGAACACTATTGAAGGGCTATGAGAAATTTATTAATATTTATTCTATGTGTATATATGGATGTGTTCATGTTGTATGGATTGGATTCTAGGTTAACCGAGGCCTTTTTAGAGCAAAGAATGGGGTAATTACTATTTGGGAACAAGTTTTTTATCAAATGTAAATTGCGGTGATGGAAGATATTGAGGGTGCCACATGTTGTGGAGAAAGTAGTATTGATTCCTATGACATAATAGGGAGTTCAAAAAGTCTGGTTTCAAGTATTGTCATGCGTAGCTCGATTGATTTTTCTCGCGCTAGGGTTGTAGCAACTGTTATGGCCATTACTGTTAAAAGGATTGATGGGGTGGAATCCCGTGAAACGATGAGTTCTTTTGTTAAGACGTAGATTCAGTGAAATTTGGTGGGAGTCTTATGTTCATTTTATGCACAAAATTCGATTACTTGATTTTGTTGCATTGTTAACTCTCCTCCTAGTCATAGCTACAATCTCTTATATAATTGTGAAGGTTATCAATCCACTCAATATATTAAAGTTGTAGTAGGCCAAAATCATCCACATATTTATTGTACTCACAAATGTTGACATTCCAATTTCTATGTAGAGCGCCCATTAACATTAGATTGTATGGGACATGTTTTTGAGGCATGATGTCATTATCTCATAACAACAAGCTTTTTATCCATAAATATGTCATCTACAAGCCAACGGAATTGTTCCTAATCCTTTATAAAACTTTGTCATAATTATATCAATACCAACATCCCTACCTATTGACTTAGCTTAGAAGATATTACACCTTCAGATAACCAAACCTGATTCCAAGGTTGGTAATCATAAACGTAAAAGCATCATCATAAGGAAATAGCATGTTGTGTTGAGGAAATTCCTTTTTTTCCATTTCCTTCTCAGTATAATATTTGGTTGTGGATCATTTAAAATGTATAATTTATTTTAATATAATTGGGAAGCTAAATTCAAATTCATTAATATATTAATATGATTTGATTTTTTTATTAATAATAAGTTATTCTTTTCATTTGAAAATGTAATAGTACATCAAAATTTCAATGTTTACTAACGTAGTAAAGTTGAGAGGCTTTATTTTTCAGTGGATATAGCAGACCTGTAAATTCATAGGATGTCAAAAATCTAGTCAGCCTTGAAGTTGAGCTCCTCAAAGAAAACGAATTTCTTTAAATATGTTTATGGCAGGCTGGCATTGCCAGCTTCGCTCCGCAAACTATCCTGGAGGACTGGAGGAGATAGGGTAGGTGGAACTTGGAAGTAGCTCATCCACAGTGGAATAGGGGTATAAGAAAAAGCTTGTTTCTATTCATGCAATATGGTCGGAGCCATGGAAGCATGGAATTCCAGCATTGACTTGATACAACAAAGAAAACAAAAGGTGGAACTTGGGAGCTGCAGGATTGACTTGATACAACAAAGAAAACACAGGGTGTGAGGCTGGGAGCCGTAGATGGTAGGATTAACTTGATACAACAAAGAAAACACAGGTCTATAGGTAGGGGCCACGGGCAGGAGCAACAACCTGCAACATTACAAGAAGTTTATGGATTGTGGATTTTGTCTGAAATGCCAAATTCGCGGGGGCATATTAACATAATATATTATACATTGAATACTCAATTAACTCACGGAGTCAGCATTCACGAATTGGTATGTGATAACTTGTAACTTGGTAAGCCCGCTAGCAACAACACGTATGAGCCACCTTCCAGGTTTAATAATTTTGTTGATGCCATTAAATGTGTTAAACACGTAAGCGCTCGCTACAAACACGAGAACTTCGAAGCGTTCAAGCCATGGGCTACTCAGTGTAAGCCCGTCCACGTAAGTTGCTCAATGATATTATTAGAGGCCCAATGGTCCATGATCCATGGATGATCGAACACGTGGATATTGGAGAGTAAGCGAGTCCCACTCCCAAGTCACCTAGCTAGTAGCCGCATTCCCAATTTCCCACTAAAAATTGTTGATGGGTGAAATTTGAAGCTACCCTTCTGTTGCAATTTTAAACAGTAGTGGTTAATTTAATTATTGAAGGGCTTACCATGAAATTAAATTTTTTTTGCATGGTAAAATTTGAAGTGGCCTTCTATGACGTGTGGGTAAAATTTGAAGTGGCCTGAAGGCTTCAAATTTGAAGCCTGGTGGGGACACTCGTGTCCCGTGTCCTCGTGTCGGGTGACTTAGATGAATACATTGTAGAAAGGGGGGAGTTTTAATTTTTTCAATTTTTGGTTTGATTATGAAGTTTTGAGTTTTTTGAAAAGGGTTTCATTTTGAGGTGTGAATTTAATTACAAATTGGGTTATTCCCAATTTGATCAATATTACAAAACTAGGTTAAACAATAAAAAAATTGTAATTTGGATTAAAAAATCACAAAAAAATGATTTGGGTGAATAAATTACCTGACTAGATGAGAATGCACCGGTGAATTTGTCTCCCCTCCAGCAAAATCGAGCAACACGGATAGTTGAGTGGGCCACAAAGCGTCCTCGTCCAGGGTCAATTTCGCCTCTATTCGCGTTTCTGATGCGTGAGTGTCGCGGGTGGTCGGCAATCGGCCGACTGTGTTTTTAAATTGATTTTTAGTTTTACATATCGCGTACGCGATTTGTAAATACATAACGCGTACGCGATTTGTAAATACATAACGCGTACGCGTTATTGTTACCTAGCCTACATGTCCAATGACATGTTAGGCTCGGGTCTTACCATGGCAGGTGGTAAATATCAATAACGCGTTATGTTTTAGGTATCAGGAACGAGATTTGAAAAAAGTAGCATTGCATCTAAAGTGACCCTCATCTTCTTGCACACACCCGTCTGTTAAATACAGTATTTGCACAATTGAATTGGAAGCATTGAGAAAATAAGTCAATTAATCCACTTGAAGGCCTTTGTTTGTTCCTATCATGATGGCATACATAATCAAGAAAAAAATAGGAAATGATTTCTACTATTTCAACAAGTGGTGTTGCTTTTCTTTTAATCTATTGATATGATAAAATCATCAAGCTAAAATAATTACATTTTTTTATTTTGTTCTATTTTGATAAAATTGTCAAGCTAAAATGCTGTATTAAAACTTTCATCTTCTTCAATTGTACAATTAGTCATGATCTATTTTAAATCGAATGAAAATTGATGAAATCCATAGAGGAGAAACTCTTTTTTAAAATGTAAAAGATGAGGGAAGGAAAAAGGCTTATACCACAAGGGATTGATCCCTTTTTCATGATTATCATTACCCTTTTTATAATTTAATTTTTTAATTTTTTAAATTGATTAAGTATTAGATATAATGTATAAAAGACTAACAAGATGAGCAAAGTTACATCAAGAATAAAATCAATCATAACAAAATAAAAATCTTAAATAAAGAAGAAAGTGACTTGTAAGAAAAGAATATGATTCATTGTGTTGAGAGGCACTCTACAGCCCAGTATGGGGAGATCTTGTGAGTTGAGTCTTTGTCGGGTTTGTCTAGTGTTTGTTGGGTAACAAAATAATACAAAGTAAACAAAAAAAAAAATACAAAGTAAAAAGTAATAAATATTATGTCAACCATAAACAAAAAAGAACAATACAAAGTAAAAAGTAAATATGAGACTTAAACTAGAGACTTTACTTTTTACTTTTAATACAAAGTAAAAAGTAAATATGAGACTTTAGAGTGTTTGTGAAGTAACAAAATAATACAAAGTAAACAAAAAATAATAATACAAAGTAAAAAGTAATAAATATTATGTTGGCCATAAACAAAAAAGAATAATACAAAGTAAAAAGTAAATATGAGACTTAAACTAGAGACTTTAGAGCTTAGGATTATGTGGCTAAGGTATTGCACTCAAGGATTTATTCAAGAAGAGGTTTGCACCTCAGAAGATTTGATCCCTCTCTGCACTTGATAGAGCCTAGGATGAACAAGAGCCACAAGATGACAATCTCCCTGACATTGCCACATTGCCACTTGTTCTTGCAAAAAGAAGGAAGTTGGTAAAAGAACACTCTAGGTAGATGCACCTCCAAATAGATTTGAGAATGTGAGATGTAGAACATTTTTTTTGTCTATGAGCTATAAAAGTAGGAAAAATGGATGTTAGGTTATGACCAATACTTTATTGATCATGCACCTTGATTTAAAGAGTGAATAAGTTTTGGACATGCACATGTTATCTACTTCCTTTCACAAATTCCATGACTATACATAAGATCAAGTTATTCAAACTATAATCTAAGTTATGACAAATACCTATTTACTAAATTCCAATGCAATAATATAGCGATGATTTGTTATACTTGATTAGGGTTTTTAAGAACACATCTATTTTTATTAATTTTGTTATTCATTATCATAAAATTTTACATATTTCAAAATGGATACTAAATAAGAGAAAGAAATCTAAATAATTTACAAAAGATCATAAGCCAATACATTTTGTTTTTAATTTAATTTTTTTGTTTTGTTATTCAAGTGTAGGTAATGATTTATCCATCTTGTCTGTGCAGGTAATCTATGACCCAACCAGAGGTATTTTTAGTGTGGATTACCCTGCAAAGGGTAACCCTTCTTCTCTGTACGGTTGCACCCCTTCGACTTACTACCAGCAATAAAACAAAGATTAAGGAAATGAATGTAGTTTGGTCTTGCTAACAAGGAACTTCATCGTGTTTCCAAGGTAAACATGAATACTTTGACTCTTGTAAACTTCGCATTGTCTCTCTGGTTCACTTAAAAGAATGCTAACCTAGGGTTGCCTAATGTACATGTGCGAGGCGGTGGAAAAACATTTACGTGTTTTGGATTCAGCATTGGATCTTCGCCTTAAACCCTATGAGTATTTATTTGTTTAGAAATCTTATTAATTAATTAGGATCTCAGCCGGCATTCCATTTCTAACTTCTTTTTTATCGTATTCATTTTTTTGCATGTATTGCTTTGTTATCTGGACGGTGGATGGATGCGAATACAGGTAAGCTTACCCTCGTCCATTTAATATTTATTGTGAAGGTTCCGAGTTGGAGATGTTTACACTACAGAGATGGAGCAGAGCTCTCGCATTGCCCATTTGAACACTTAGCTAGCAGAGAAATTTAGGGTAACTTTTATGGCTTGCCCAGCTCTATAAATGGGATACTTATTGTTTTTATCTAGTGAAAATTTCGACTGTAACTGTAACAATAGAGACCTTTCGGCTCTGTAATTTTGAATATAAAGTTTAAAAGAACCTCTCGGCTCTGTATATGAATATTTTGACTTTTGAACTCTATGGATGCGAAAATACTACTTATTTGGGTATTGCGTTTGTACTATGTGTTTGATAATTCACATTTGGATTTGTGAGTAAAGTTTGATTGTATGAAGAAAGTATAATGTTTAAAGAGAATGTATGAATACATTAATTCAAACCATTCATCTCTGCATAAATTGCATATGCTTGTATAATTAAAATCTTGTGTTATTTAATATGTTCATTGTATAATGTAGTTCTTCCATTTCTGTATATATATGTATATATCTATTGAATCCTACACATAATATATAATGCTATGGATATACATTCTTTTATGTCTGATTAAAACTGTATAGACCTTAGGTTTATCAGGATGTAACTCATTTCTACAGAAACTTGAAATAACAATTGATGTTGCTATTATAAACCAGTAATAAAATTTAAGAAACCACAGTAATAAAATTTAAGATTGACCTGTGGAGAGCTGCTGATGTGAACGCATCCCTCAAAGTGAGCAGCCAGGGACGCAGGACATGGGACAAGCAACAAATAAAAAATTCCAAGCTCGAGAAGCTACAGCAGAACTCCAACGTGGCTCTTGTTCCTGCACCTGCAACCGATCACAAAAAGGTCGTCAATCTCTCGAGCCACATGCTAAGTGAAGTTGAATCCAATACTCTCAAGAGAGGTCTCAACTTTGCAATAGAGCCCAAAACCATCCCCATTGAAACCATCATTTGCAATATAGAAGACAACATACAGAATTTAACTGATGCAGATAAGGATATTATTATACAAGAATGCGCGCTAGTCCTAAGGAAATCCAAACCTCCCAAAAACAATATAAGGAAGAACAATTAGCCTTACATAACCTAAGATCTAATAAAGACATAGTTATATTGAAAGTAGACAAAGGAGGATCCACGATAATCTTTGATAGAACAACATACAACGCAAAGATGATTGATCACCTTACTACGAGTGGAAGCTATAGGAAACTAAGTAGAAACCTTATTTCTAAAGTAATTAGAGAGGTAAAAAGAGCGATTAAAAACTCAAACCTTGGTGATAGATTGAAGAAATGCTTGATTTCCACAAGATTACACCAAGAATCTATGGCCTCCCCAAAATACATAAGGAAGGAGTTCCTCTTTGACCTATCTTCAACACTATAGATTCCCCCACCTATGAACTTGCAAAATATGTAGCTAAAATCCTAGGTCCCCTGGTAGGAAACACAGACTCATTCATCAAGGACTCAAGTGAATTTGTGGAGTTGATCAAAGAGGAGAAGGTAGAACCTAATGACATGATCTTAAGCTTTGATGTTGTATCCCTCTTCATTGAGATACCTTTGAATGAGGCTATCCAAGTTATCAAGGAGGTGACCGACCCTCATACAACCAGATTAGCAGAAGTATGTCTCAAATCCACCTTCTTTAGTTTTCAGGGAGAATTTTATGAACAAACCACTCGGGTGGCCATGGGATCCCCTCTCTCACCCATAGTGGCAAACCTTTTCATGGAGAAGTTTGAGAAAGAGGCTCTAAGATCCTACCCACTAAAGCCATCAATATGGAAGAGATACGTAGATGACACCAATGTGATTTGGCCACATGGTGAAATTGAACTTAATTTTTTTTTCAACATCTTAACAATCGATCTGAAGACATTAAGTTCACAATGGAACTAGAGGAGAATGGAAGCATCGCCTTTCTTGATGTCTTGATAACTAGAAAATAAGGTGGGACTTTGGGACACGAGGTTTATAGGAAGAAGACACATATAGAAAGCTCCCTCCACGAAGATTCCCACCACCACCCCTCTCAGAAAATAGGAGTCCTTAACGCTTTTGCAATTAGGGCTCTAGAATTTTAGATATCGATCATCTCCAAGAAGAAAAGGACCACCTCAAAGATGTCTTCATGAATATCGGTTACAAACCTAGGGTTATCAAGAAAGATTTAGATAAGGCTAATAATAGGCACCATGGTAATAGTATAACATCCAATGATAGGACCGACACTCTTAGTAACCAAACTTGTAACCTGAGAGGCTACTTACCTTACATCTAAGGGGTCACAGATAAGATTGCTAGAATCCTTAAGAAGAAAGAGATTACAACTTCATTCAAACCCTCGGATACCATTAGACAGAAAATGAGATCTGTAAAAGATCCTATCGACCCAAAACAACTCAGGGGTGTCTACAACGTTCCATGTTCATGCAAAATAAGCTATATATGTGAGAATGGGCATTCTTTCCACACTAGACTAAAATAACATAGAGCTGACATAAGGAATGAACGTATCCGAACCTTGGCTCTTGCATGACATTGTTCCAAAACCAAACACCAAATTTGCCTAGAAGACAACAAAATTCTAGCTAAAGAAGACCACTACTTCAAAAGAAAATTTAGAGAAGCCTTAGAAATAATCAAACATCCACACAATTTGAATAGGGATGAAGGCCTGGAAGTTAGCACTAGTTGGCTTCCTTCTATCCTAAACCAGAGATTAAGAAGATAACCTAATAGCCCCCTCCTTTTATTTTTCTCTCTTTTAGGTATCTTTTTTACTGAATATTAATTCAAACTATTTATTTTAGAACCTTAATGTTGATAACCCTTATTTTAATTTTAATAATTTACTCATCTTTAATTATTAAATTACAAAAATAAAAAATTATTAAATTTATTAAACCTAATACACCAAAAAAACATAATACCAATAAAATTAAAATAATCTATAATTTTATATATAATATGAAGAAAATAAATATATATATATATATATATATATATATATATATATATATATATATATATATATATATATTCATTCCTCGTGCTTAGTTTACCCTTTGCTAATTTTTAAGAATGTAAGAAAATTTAATTAATAAATTGCATAGACTTCTTTTAAATAAAACATTAACAATTAATTGAATACATGCTTACTAATTTTATTAAACCTAAATACACCATAACACTATTATATTTGAAAACAAACTTTATATATATAGATATCATCCCTAAGATTTAGTTCACCCTTAGACTATTAATTAATATTATGCATAGTATTATAAGAAATTAGATTCATCATCTAATCAATACTAACATAGAATTTGAATCATTTTCAACAATTAATAAGATTTTAATAGTGTTAATTTCATAAAATTTAATGTTAACTTAGTACTAACTTAAGATTAGAAATTTAGGGTTTTGATTTCTTAAAATTAAGTAAATTATCTTTTAAATATCAAACTCACCAAAAACCCTAATTCCCCATAGATGACCTATGCTTACTCTGCATCTCATGACTATATATCCTAGATCTTATGCTCTTCATAACTTGACAATATGTCCTGAGGATGGATCCTGTTTTGGATTCGAAACGTCGATTTACAAATATAGATACTATGGTTTTTCCGATTCCTCGCGCAATCAACTACCATAGAAGTCTTGCTACAAAAATAAAATTTAACTTTACTCTAATATTGCCAGAGGTTTATCATAGTTAACCTATGCATGCATAAAATATGAACACTAGGAATATATATTTAATAGCTTGAATCATGGGGTTAGTATATTCTAAAATACATCTATTTAATAAAATAATTAGTCATTTAATAAATAATAATACTTTAGTCAAGTTGAAGGAAAATAAAAATCTAAAATATAATGTCGAACATAATAAACATGTCAACAATGTGCAGACCGAATCCAATCTGAAGGTCGTCATTCCTCCCAACCAATCTTCCAAATCAACCAAGATTACTTGCTCTGAAACCCCTGAGCCTGTTTGTTGAACCACAAGGACAAAGACTGTTGAAACCAATTTTGAACCAACACTGAATTCCACTCCGTTACTCAACAATGATAATTTCCCTCTTCCATCTAAGCCTTCTGCTTGTCTGTTGGGAATGCATATTTAACTTTTCATAGGACTTAGGTCTCTCATGAGCCTTATGCTCTAGAACCTCCATTTGGAGTTCTGACCTGAATTATAGGGAAGATGCCTCCTGCACCTGTTGAGATATGAATTATATTTTTTCACCACTAGGGCTTCTTTTCCAACACTTGTCATTTCTCCTTGTGGGTCTGCAAACACTCTTTCAACAACTACTTCAAATTGGATTCTCTTTTTTATATTTATTAAATAATAATAATTATTCAAAATCGTCACACAAGTGTCTTTGACCACACTTGGTCAAAATAATTGTTCAACAATAATTAAACCAATATTACAAAGTATTTAGCTTTAACAAAGATTCTAGGGGTATTACATCAATACATGGGCATTGATGATGCCACTACTAGCATTGATATCCCACTCACTACAAGCCACATTCCCTTAAGAGAATTGGGCATCACCCCATACAACCCATCCAAGGAAATTGCCATATCTAGACTATAAGCCATAGTTTTCGACTCTAAAAGGAAGCAGATTATCAAAAGGATAGAGAAGAGACTCAATATTTCATCACGACGTAAGATAGTTACCACTTAGGAGGTTCGTATTTGAGAAATTGATACGGCACTAGCATTTACCGCATTTGCAAATGTAGGTACCACCATGGCTAGCCAAGATAATATCCAGAAGCTGTTGTAGGACATTGAGAAGTGAAAGAGGAAGATTGACATGTTGGAAGACCTCCTCTTACAAGCCAGAAGTGAAAGGCTTGTTGATTTAAGGCACCAAATTGATGCTCTGGAAGTTGAGAAGAGGAACACGAAAGTCCTAGCTCGAAACCTACAATCAGATAAGGACACACTAGCCACTCAAGTTGAATCTCTCAAAGTAGAAAAAGTAGCCATGAACATACAAATAGGGGAGCTACAAACTAAAGGGGCTGAGCTTGATCAATATCTTGTTAGCTTGTTAAATATCTTGCAGAATGTAATGGTAGTGTTAGCTTGTTCAATATCTTGTTAGTTATTCCCTTCATGTATTTAGTAATGTGGTGAAATTGTTTCAAAGTTCCAATGCATTTAAAATATGTCGTTTTATTGCATCTCATTATCGTCATATAAGTAGTGCAACCTAATGGTAATGGCAATCTCCTTTCCCAATATATTGTTTTTCAACTTCTAACCACAACTCTTGAAGGCACATATTTGATTGTCATATGTGGGCTAGTGAAGGACATGTTTATGAAAACGCTCAAAGTTATAGTTTATTGACTTATTTTTTTGCATCGAGACTACCGTATGTTTATATTTTTCCTTAGAATTGCTTCTTTTAGTTTTTAAAACCATAGGTACTCTTTGTAAACCAGTAGAAACGAGGAATGTTCTTTTGTGCAAGCTTCTTGGGATCTTTAAAAACCTTTTTGATCTTCCTTGAACTTTTCTATATTATTTTCTCCCAACCTTCTTGACATTTGCGAAATCTTCATAAATGGATGTTGGCACGTTTGAGTGTTCAGATTCGTTCATCTTGTTTGTTCAGTTTCTTTATTTATTAATAAGATGGCAACCGACAATTTTATTAAACTCTTTATTTTAAAATCCATGTGAAAAGATGGTTGTCTTCTTATCATTTTCTATTAAAAGTAATTCAGAAGTTATTAATTAAGTAAATGGTTTTTTCAAGTTGAAATGTTTGATGTAATTCCTTTTTTCTTTAACATGAAGTTTTTATATTCCGTTTGATTTAAAAGAAAATCCAAGCTTAATATGAAGTTAATATATTGTATTTAAAAACTATTATCAATATAAAAATATTTTAAATAGATAAAATATTTTAATATCTACTTTATATAAAATATATCAAATTAAGTTTATATAAAAAATCAATCAAAATACACTACAAAATTATATGAAATAGTATATTTCAAATGAATTAGTTTCATGGAGTATACTGAGAGTGACGGTAGATTACATTACATATTAATATAAAACAATGTTAAAAAATCCTTATTTTAAAAAAATATAAATAAAATAAAGTAATAAAAAATATTATAAATAAGAAAAATAAAATAAATCTCAATAAAAATTGTATTTATAGTTATAAATAAATATATAATTAATAAGTCCATTGATTGTAGTTTGGGTGGTTGGGAGGAAAGATTGTTGCCCTTTGCACCCAAGTTCAATTATTGTAAGTGAAATGATGCTCTTGTTGAAAGTTATTGTACTGATTGTATTTCAAACTTTCCTTATTCTTTCGGACCGCCTACTTTTATTGACCACAAAACATTAATAATGGAATATGATGATGTAATCCTACAATAATTATATGACGAAATGAACTTACTTCTATAAGCTTCGGCATGGCCCTTCGATGATCGATCCATTCAATCAAATCTTCACATTGATAATCGAGGGTCGAACCAAATCGTACCAAGATAGAGATTCGATTACACATGACCTTTGGAAATTTTTGAGTTCGATTCAAATCATATTCTCTACTGTCACATAATTGACTGGCATTTTTGAGTTCCATTGAAATCATATTCTGTACAGTCACATAATTGACTGGCATAAGGTAGTAGTTGTTCAGAGTCCAGACCCGCCAAAATTCTATCCATTGTGGATCTTTTCCTGATAAATACGGAAGATATATTTGCGTTTCCATGTGAATTTAGATGCAGTAGAGAGAGGGAGCGAGTAGATGAGATCATCGTGTAGAAGAGGAGGGCGTGCTGTGTTTCGTGCGCAGAAGAGATGGCACGGTCCTTATATATATATATCGTCTTCATTCACTCAACTTGAAATGTATGAGGGCCGTGTCATCCTTCTGCGCAGGAAACCTTCTGTTCCTATATTTCTAACATCGTTATGCTTATTTCTAGTTTAGACCAACCCATGTTCAGTGCAGCTAACACTTATAAATATGGCAAGTTATCTTTGCGTTTCCTTGTATATCGTCTTCATTCACTCAACTTGAGATGTATGAGGGCCGTGTCATCCTTCTGCGCACGAAACCTTCTGTTCCTATATTTCTAACATCGTTATGCTTATTTCTAGTTTAGACTGTTCCGTGTCATCCATGTTCAGTGCGGCTAACACTTATAAATATGGCAAGATATCTTTTTGTTTCCATTTGAATTTAGATCTATATCTGTGTAGATGCAGTTCATAAGGGAGAGTACATCAGATAATCGTGTATATCAAGAAGAAGGCGCTCTGTGCTAGGTGCGCAGGGGAGATGATAATATATCCCAGCTCTTCTCTTCACTCAGCTTCTGTTTGGGATGAATGAGAAATAGATATATGAGGGCAGTGTCATCTCTCTGCGCATCCAACCTCCCGTTCATATATATATCCTTCTTTCTTACTAGTATTAATTTCGATGCTAACCATACCGATGTACTGCTTAGAGCCCAGTCCATTGCATGTTTTTTGAGTGTGTAATGGTTAATCATGTCGGATAGGGTTGCTTATTGGTCCATTGTGACAAGGCTCGAAGGGTAGGCGACCCTGGGATAGAGGCTCTCCCGTGGCATAAAGGGTCTCGGGATGTCTCGGCCCCTGCTGAGTCACAAGTTTCTGGTATATCTGGTTTGCGAGCTGTTAGATATACCCTTGGAAAATTACTGTTCCCATGGTTAAATAAAAACATTAGATTCCTTTCCAGATTTGTTATTTTTGCTTTTCAAGTTTTCTGGCTGTTAATTCTACAATGGACTGAAATATGAAGTCTGGAGCTGATTTGAATTGATTCAAAAATCAAACTTCATAGTGCAGGAAAGGAGATCGTGCTTTTTTCGGCGCGCAGAAGAGATTAGACTGTCGGTGTCATCTGATCTCTGAGCATGAAACCTCCTGTTCATATATATATATATATATATAAAAGTTAATGTGGTTTTCATCCTTCCTTACCACCAATGCTGATAACATTAAATACTTATTTGGATTCTCACTGAATCCTTTTATGTGAACTTTCTGGTTGGATATTTTGACTGTTACCCAATAATGTCATAGTTGCGAAGCTTGATTTTCATATTGTTATCTTAACAGGGGCATTGTACAGCACATTAGGAGGATGTGTAACTTTTTCTGTACTCATCATCTAGATAAACAAGTTTTATTTTTTTGAATAGAAAAATGTTATAAGAAATAATTACTCAAATTATATATAAAACATTTACTTGACTTTCATATTATTGTTCACTGAGGGGCATTGTACAGTAAGGGGATGTGTAACTTTTTCTATGCTCAGTCTCGTGTTCACAAGTGTTTTTTTTTAAATAATAAAATATTATAAAAAATAACTACTCAAATTAGATTTAAAACATTTACAAAAACATATGTATAAAACTATACAATTTAGATAAATTAAAAAGCTCCATCAACATTTGTACTCTAAAAAATTATTTATGCCTAAAAGAAATTTGATCTTTAATCTTTTTTAACATTTGCTAAATCCTTTTTAAAATGAATCTATAATAATAAATCATTTATATTATCATTTTTTTTACAATTACTATTTCCTATTTTTAAAAATAATTGTGAGAATCCAAAATTAAAATAGACTAATAATTTGATAAACTTTCAAAATAGAAAGTGATCACACATATAATTGGGTGGTCGTCCATTGGTTGTAGCTTGGGTGGTTGGGAGGAATGTTGTTACCCTTCCCACCTAGGTTCAATTCTTGTAAGTGACATATTGCTCTTGTTGAGCCCATGTTGTAATGATTGTAATTCGTGCCACCTTGATTCTCTAGAATAGCAGGTGGTGACCATTTCCCAGGTGGACTAGCCCTCTAACAAACGGCGAACCACCTTTATAAAAAAATATAATTGGGTGGTCATATTTCGTGTTCAATTCCTTGACAGGTAAGAAAGCTAAAAGTGAACATAGTAGATAATGTGAATATGCATGTATTTGTCTTTATCTTTAATGTTTTGTTGTGTGTATTTCTTAGCGCTGTATGTTTTGGATCACATAAACTACTGAGTATGTTAAATACAGTATTTGCACACTTGAATGGGACTCATTAGAGAAAAAAAAGTCAATTAATCGACTTGAAGGCCTTTGTTTGTTCCAATCACGATGGCATACATAATCAAGAAAAGAAAAGGGAAATGATTCTCAGATAATCAAAAGAAAAGGGAAATGAATCTTAATAATCATATTAAGAAATGATTCGTACTAGTGTTGCTTTTCGTTTATTCTATTGATAAAATTATCAGACTAAAATGTTGTATTAAAACTTTTATCTTCTTTCATTTTTAAAAATTACCAAGCTAAAATGCTCTATTAAAACTTTTATCTTCTTCCATTTTGATAAAATTACCAAACTAAAATGCTCTATTAAAACTTTCATCTTCTTCTATCGAGCAATCAGTCCTGATCTATTTCAACTCCAATGAAAAAGATGAAATACTTGAAGGAGAAACTTTTTTTTAAATGTAAAAATTAAGGAAAGGAAAAGGCTTACACCACAAAGAATTGATCCCTTTCCCCAAAATGTAAAAGTGATTGTTGTTTTGATCATTCCTTACAAGTTACAACCAATGCTGGTAACATTTAATACTTCTTTGGGTTCTCACTGAATCGTTTTATGTGAACTTGTTAATTTTCTCGTTAGATATTCTTACATCCGATTCTTCCTATCACCGAATAAATGTTGCGTAGTTGCGAAGCTTGACTTTCATATTGGAGGTAATTTATATTTTCAGTTGTTTTACAGTTATGATTGCCTTCTGCAAACATCTTATTTGCTTTTAAAATAGCTGTATGCATCCAAAATTAAAATCCGCTATTAATTTGATTCAAGTGTGTTCGAGATAGAAAGCGAGCACAATTATAAATGGGTGGTCATCTTTCATATTCAATTCCTCCACAGGTAAGAGGCGCATATGAACAATAATTAACGACAGCTAAAAGTGAACTGAGTAGATAATGTGAATATGTAGGTAATTGTACTTATCTTTAATGTTTTGTTTTGTCTAATGTTTTGTTTTGTCTATTTGTTAGCTCTGTAGGTTTTTGACTAGTCAATTGAGTTTAGATCGGGTGGTTGGGAGGAATGTTGTTATCCTCTCCACCGCAGACTTTTTATGTAATGATTGTAATTTTGACCATACCTTGATTCTCTGGAATAGCAGCTATTAAATACAATATCTGCACACAATTGGCTCTTTTCTTATAACCAATTTGTTAGATTTACTATCTTTTAAGTTGATTAACTCAAGATATTATAGTATAATACCTTGAATCTATTTCTTTAGAATGAGAAATTTAACATGTGAGGTTGGCTTTGGAAATTGAAAACATTTCTTCATCCTTTGGTTTTTGATTTTATCAACTTAGAATTTCTAGTTCATGTAACATTTTTTTATGGAATTTGAGGAAATAAAGCTTTTATATGATCATCTAGATTAAAATTAACACCATCAAAGCCTTTGCAGTAGAATATGTTGGAATCAAGTGGGCATCTACTTTGAGATTCCAATTCATCATTTTGTGATTTGGAGCTCATGTGAGTCTTTGATTTTTTAGTTAAAATTAGGATTACAAAGTATCTAATTAATTACTATTTTTTGTTGTCTCACTCATAAATTCCTTGGTAATACATAATAATGAGAAAAGTTGTAATTCTATCTAATCAATCATAAATTCCTTTATAATACATAATAATGAGAAAGTTTGTAATTCTATCTAATCAATCATTTCAAGATATTGTGAAAACCCTCTTCATATAGCCTTATACTATATACACAAACACTTATAAATAAATGTACAAAATAACATTATCGTATTTATCCATTCTACAAACACTAAAATTTATTCATGAAAGAGAATAATCAAATTTACCTCATATATGAACGTTAAAATAATATTTCTTAAAAAAACTGTAGACAACAATATAGTTCTAAATGATAGACATTAAAAACGTTGTAAGCAATACAATATATTAAAGCCAATGTAGCAAATGATGTTTTTTTCCATATAATTTTTATTTAGTAAGAAAAAAAATACAATGGTTAGATGTATGTAGACTAAAGCATGTAAAGAGGATCGTTAAAATTGATATCCAAATAAACCCACAATCCCAAGAACACCATTATAATCTCTATTATTATTAATTACATCTAGGCACAATCATGCCAAGACCTAATATTATGAATAGTCTTTAAAAATCAATAATATTATGAATAGTCTTTAAAAATCAATTATAGTAGAAAATCCAATGTCCACCATAAGATCATCCTAAAAATAATCAAGGAGAAAAACTTGGTCACTAAGAGTAAGTACTTTCTTCCATAGATAATAGACCATCCTAAAAAGATGACCCAAGGACAAAACCTTGATCAGGAAGAGTAAGTCCTTTGTTCCATTGATGATTAGTATCTCTACTTTTTTTATAGGAATATCTATTTGAAAGCAATAAACTACAAGGACACGTGTTTCAAACAAGAAGCCAAGAATATAAGTGCAATGTTACGGATCAGTGATTGACCCCTCATCGAGTTTATCTTAGAAGTAGAGACTAGTCTATAGTCAACAAAAATTCTAAAGGAAGTGGATTTTTTCCTTATAAATATGAGAAGATATCTTTGTTTTTCCTTGTGGATTTAGATATGTTTATTATATGTGTGTAAATGCAGTACATACATGGAGAGGGAGGGTAGATCATATGACCATGTAGAAGAGGAGGGGGCCGAGTGCTTGGTGCATGTTGGAAACTAATTTCTAACATACGTCACCACTTGGAGTTAATCTTATTCAACCGCTTCATTAATTTGAGGATTATATTAGTTTAAATACGATGTAAATTCATATCAATTTTGGGATTTTTCCAAGCTGAAGGAAATTTTGTGACACTCGTCATACATCCATCCAAGTTGTCTTTTGGGCATGAAAATTCAATTAAGCTGAAATTAAATCTTGAAATTTGGT
Source organism: Larix kaempferi (assembly GCA_027924585.1). Classification (NCBI taxonomy): domain Eukaryota; kingdom Viridiplantae; phylum Streptophyta; class Pinopsida; order Pinales; family Pinaceae; genus Larix; species Larix kaempferi. Next base: position 23,151,193 of record BSBM01000370.1, read on the forward strand.
CACACTTTAATCCTAGTTTTCTATTAAAGATATCCAACCCAAGATTTGTTGGTCACTAGATATATATTGATGTATATAAATTAGCAACAACAACATTAGAAGCCACTCTGGATAATTGGACCTTGTGCTTGGTTTCAAATGTTCATCAACATCTGCATATTTTGGTGTAACGATAAAACATTACATGATCTAGCTAGTAGAAAAATTCACATTAATCTTGCGAGAGAACGAAGAGATGTGAGACAAGCTTAATCTGAATTTTTCTACTAGCTAGATCCACTGTGAAAACTTCACATGGTATCAAAGCTGAGGTCTTAAGTTCAATTCCCACGCTCTACGTCGTAGGGAGGTTGTTGGAGTATCGGTTGATAACTACTAGGGTTTTGGAGTATCGGTTGATAACTACCGAGGTTTTGGAGTATCAGTTGATAACTGCCACACTGTTGGGAATATAATGTGGACTAAATGCCACCTTGGCTAATAAGACCTTCGGATTGGTTTCAAATATTCATCAACATCTAAAGATTTTAGTCTAATGGAAAAACTTACATATAAAATCATTATCAATGTGCCAAACATATGCATATACGAATATTCAAACACATTAATATTACTATTGTGGTTTTTCCTAATAACCGACGAGTGCATATAAAAAAAAAAATTAAGCCTCCACTTCCCTTCATTATGGTATCGGAGCTACTCAACCCTATGCTTGCTCAAACTCGAATCCTCATCTTTTCCTACATCCATTGTTCCTTGAATGTGTTTTACCCCTTGCTATTATTCTTTGTCATATGAGATGAATCTCATCACACCATGGTTGTCCCCTATTGTCTCATTTTTATTTTATTATTCTCTGTCTCTCCATGTAGATGACTCCTTGTGCACTACTATCATGTCTAGTCTTATGAGTGTCCCTATTTACTCATTGTTTCTCTCATTTACATGGGATAATCAATTCTTGATTCTTAATTTCCCACCCTGAAAGAAAAATCCACAAGGATCTCATGGTACCTTGAATATATGAGGTCTTCTTCAGAATGAGAGGCTCCTGCTTGCAGTGAAGAGATTCCATGACTATCATGTGCATGTACAGGTGAGTTGGCCTGGAAGGTTCATACGTGTGGGGAAGGAGCCAATTTGTGTAGGTGAATGTGCATTGTGTTGAAAAATAAAGTGAGGTCATGGACCATGGTCCCTACATGTAGGTGTTAGAATCGAGTGAGAAGTATCAACTGGGTTTTGGTGAGGGCATCAACCAACAATATATTGTTCAGCTAGGATTTATGAGAAACATAGAGCATGTTCAAACCACATGTCCCATCTGCATTCATTCCCACACAGGTCCTTCTATAAATGTGTTTAAGAAGAAATAAATGAGGAAGGATAAAACTCTTGTAGTTGTAGCAGTAGGCTCAATGAAGCACCCTAGAAGTGTTTGTAGGTGTAGTTACACACCCCACTTCTGGACCAGCTAAGGCCATGAGAATATAGAAGATCCTATGAGCCCATGAATACGCATGGAATGAGGTCGCAATAACCTTAAGTCTATGGTAATGAATCCCATGAGCACCCCAGGGGTTTCCGACATTGAAGAAATTGGACCATGTCTCAAAAAGAAAAATGTTAAGCACTTGTGGAATAAGGGGTAAAATCCCTATATATGTATTGTAAAAGTTGGGTAGTAGCATGTATTCTCTTGTGAAAGAAGACGTGGAGGAGAAGTCACCTCAAGGCACAAAATTCTCATTGAACCAACCTTGCGCAGGACTCCTCATGTGTGAGTTGAGTTCTGTAGGAATATGAGAAGGTAGTAACATGTAGTGACCTATGAAGATGGGAAGAGCAGAAGCTTAGTATAGTATGTAGTAGTAGACGTGGAAGAATCAAACGACCCAACTAAATATGTATTTATTTTCTAAACTTGTTTTCTAAGTTGCTGTAATCCTAGAGCTGAGAATTAAGCTATCATGTAGAAGTGTTAGAGGGTTGAAATTTTGGATGCTCTTTGCTAATAGTATGTTAATGGATGTTCTATTTTGTGATGGTTTTTCTCCATACCTAGTCATCTCATTATTGTGAGTAGAAGTCTCAAAAGTTTGCTTTAAGGGGATAAATTTTCTGAAGTAGTGCGAGAAGTTGTATAGTTTTTTTTTATGTCATTGGTTCTTCTATCAAATTCAGAGAAGTTGTATAGTTTTTTTTTATGTCATTGGTTCTTCTATCAAATTCATGTGAAAGAAAAAAGGTGAGCCTAAAGTCTATTTCAAAAAAAAATTGCAATGTTTTTGAAGAGAAGATCTATATGTCAATGTGAGTAACTATGTATTTGTGTATTAAAAAGTAGTAGAAAGTCTACATCAACACTAGAACAAAATGGGTAATTAGAGACTTAAAAAACAACTACAATTTGGAGATAAACAACTAAATTTGAGGTAGAAACCACGGGTAACAAATTTGCAGTCTCTTATCACTCGACCAAATCAATAGTTTATCACTTAGTCATTAATTGCTTGAATTGCTTCATCATCACGAAATATATTCAATTATTTATTTGGTTATTAATTTTCGATATATGGTCGTTTATTTGGACATTAATTGTCACTATTTTGTAGTACATTTAGTCATTTGTTTGATACTTAGATTCTACCATTTTAGTAGTACATTTGTTATTTTAATTAGTTATTAATTGTTGTCATTTTGTAGTATATTTACTCTTTATTTGGTCATTATTTTTTATCATTTTTACTTGTATATTTAGTTGTGTTATAAATCACTATACAAGTAGTATAATAGTAGTTCGTGTCATATTATCTATAGTTTTATAGTTTTGTTTTATATTCATTTTATTTTTTTCTTCATTATTATTCAATTTATATAACTATATGATGTGAATAATTTTTTAAATATCATGAATTTGTATAGTTGTGTTATTGTGCAATATTGGTGCAAATCTAATATCAAGAGATTGAATTTATATAACCATCTAAACTTGCATTAGTTGAAAATACTATAAAGAAGAAGTATACACATATATACTTTGAACCACATAAATAATATTGATATATAAAATTGATAAAAGTCAAATATTACATAATCACTGATCCATTAGTCCATGACACAAATTTTCTTTACACTGTAGACAACATCAAGCTTTCCAACAAGTACTGGAATCTCCTATAGTGATGACTCTTCCAAATCTTCCTTCCTTCTTCAAATGTTTGCATTCATCTAGTTTATCTTCGGCAAGGGGACATATTTATAACCCAAAGTTTATGTCCTTTTTGTAATATTGGCAAAACTAAAAACAAAAACACATACAAAAATATTAGAATGTTTTTATTGTACAAGTAATTCTAAAAATGTACATAGTTATTAAAACTAGAGCCACATGGTGACATGTCTTTAAGAAAAAGTAAACCTAAGAAATAGACTCTTATTGTTCGTCATCGGAGTCTATAATTTCTTAGTAGAAAAATACTTTCTGCAACTTGTTCTCGCAAAATTAAAAACTCAGCTATGCATTTGAGTATTGCATGAGCTGCACAACCCAACTACATCTACAAGGGATAACAATCTTATCATTGCTCACTAGTGAACCAATTGTTGAAATGAAGTAAAGAAGTACATTTTAGAATTGCTAACAAAGCGAAAAGATAGAAAATCATTAATCCTCATTAAGTCACCAAAAATTTACAATGTTACTGCCTATTCCAATTCCCTAATGAAATAATAAGAGTGTCTTGGGCTAATCGTTGAAATCATAAGAGTGTCGTAAGAACCTAGACTGCAAACAACACAAAACCATAACAAAGCTTCATTATTTTTGTCAAATTGTACATGTTATATTCCTTCCCCCATGGGTTATACACTAAATAGTTTTTTTATTGTAGTCTTCCACCTTCCAACATGAATGAGTCACCTAGTGAATGCAAAACATAAAATGTTTCCATGTCAATTTAAATATTTTTTATAAACATCACACCCAAAAAGGCATAAGAACCTTTTAAAGTGTATCTAAAGATGCTATCCATGACAGGTAACCAACAAAAACAATTTTTATGTTAGTTACTTGCTTCTCTGTCATCCTAGAAACATTCATATAGGCAAAGTGGCCACTAGAAATAGCCACGAAATATCCAGTTGAGAGTAATGTACAAGACCAAGTTACCACTTTGAGTTACTAAGGGCATGTTCACAATTTTTGGTCTCAAGTGTATTGCCCTACTATATAATACAAAAGAAAAAGGTTGCTACTAAAAGTAACTAGTGTAGCATAGACTTCATATTATTGACACAAAAATAATGTGTAGTTGAAATGAGCATATTTATGTAGTACCAACCAAAATTAACAATAAAAACAAAGCTGGCAGCTTGTAACAATCCAACATGGTACAATTGTTTAGAGACAAAACCATTACAATCATCACATGTTTGATAGGATTTTGTACAATGTATATATAATGTTATAAAGGTAGATTGAGAGATTCGAGTCACTCGAAAACTTAAACTTAGTTGACTCTCAAGATTACCTAGTAGGCTAGTATCATATCGCAAATTTCCACAAAGTGTTAAAATAGAAAGTAGGTTATTCAAGTCTAGACTAATATGGCAAGGCCATTATACAATACAAAAAAATCCCATTATTAGAATTAATAGCCAGGTAGGGTAATTCTTTGATCATCTCCATACTAGCCTTTTTGCAAGAAAAATTTTAGGGGCAAAATTTAGTCCGTGGGTTATTTTTGGATTTTTTTTCCCAAAATAGATTCACCAATTTTCCTTTTTCTTCAAAGTTGATTCACCAAAATTCCATGGGATATTTTTTTTTGCTCTAAAAATCTCAAAAATTATCCAAAAACTATATAAAGCTATGTTGCACAAGTTTTTGGAATGGGGGAACAAGTGTCAGATACAGCTAGAGGTTTCCCCTAAATTTGCAGGAAACGACAGGTTGGGAATGACAATAAAATATATTAAAAATATTTAAAACACTAGTATTAAATCTTATATATAATGTTTTGTAATTTAAATTAATCCTTACTAAAAATAATCCTTACATACATTTTAAAATGATTGAACAATGAAGAGACAATTTTTAAATTTAAAAAACACAAATTTAAATCATCCACATCACATTGATATTTATAAGTTGGTAAAATGAAAATAAAAATGTCCAAACCAATACATAGTCAACAACTTGGCAAAATGCCCGAAGTACTACATAGTCCAAAAGTTGGCAAAATGACCAGTCACCAAAGTAGTACACAATCCAGAAATGCCCAAAGGATAAGGCCCAAAATAACAATGAAGCCTGAAGGTGATCATAAAGTGTGATCTTCATAAACAAGGCTTTCCATATAGTATTGAGCCTCACTAGGATCTACACCTCCACTATCACCATCATCATCATCATCAATATTAGATGCAATGTCATCTAAGCGTATTCCAACCAATCTTGCATTTGGTGAAGGATTATCCTCATCTTCATCAATCTCAAAAACATCTTCAACATCCACATCCCATCGTGCAACAGGACCTACTAAATACTCAGGTAGCTTCCTTGAACAAATTCGAAGAATACTATGCACATAAACCAATTTCTCCGCTCTTGTAGAGGTAAGACTATTCGTCTTAACAGAGTGGATGAAACTATAAGTGGACCAATTCCTTTCAGCCACTGAGGAACTAGCAACTTGAGATAGAAAACACGAGGCAAGTTGTCGAAGCTCTGAAACGTCCCCCCCATACATTCTCCACCATCCAATGGGATTCTTTTGTGCATAAATCTTGATGTCCCTCTTTGCATTTTGAGTGAAAGCAGGGGGACTGAAAGTACCAAAATCAATAAATTGTTCCGGCATAACATTTGCTTCATCAGGGCTATACATCTTGCTTATGGCATAAAGAAACCCATCTTTTACCTCGTCATCATCAATGGGTAGAACTCCATTCTGTTTCTCCATATACCACTTTGGATTAAGGGCATATGTAGCCATGTGAAGAGAGGTATTGAGTTTGCTCCATATCTTCTCTATTATCTTATGTTTTTCCTGGAAAATCTCCAAAGAGGGGTTTCTCTGACGAATTATGTGCCTTACCCTTCCCACCATGCAATCCATACATTCATATATTTCCTCAAGACTAGGGGGAATCTAAATCTGCATACCTAATCAATTCCACAATTGGGGATGTGAAAGAAACAACATATCTACACTCCACCCACCAATCTTCATTAAGAAGCATATCTCTTATCTTATTTGCTTGAGTTGATTTAGACTCGGACCATGCATTTCACTCTTGAGCAACAACAGTGGCTTGCAAAGATGCAAATACCTCAACCATACATTCTAGAAGAATGAAGTATGTGGCATATCTTGTTTCTACAAGTTTCAAAAAATGTCTCCTTGATTTCATCATGTAGATTGTTAATGAGGCATGATGGTTGCAAATGAACATTTGTGCCTCTCTCGCATCTGATATGATTTTTGAAATCCAAGATATTTTTCCAATGTCTTTGAGGACATTGTTAAGGGCATGAACACAACATGGAGTCCAAAATATATGCCTATATCGGCTTTGGATCATCAATCACGTTGCTCTACAGATAGGTGTTGAATCTGTGATTACATGTACTACATTTGAGGGACCAACCTCTTCAATTGCATCCTTCAAAATTTCAAACATGAAGGGAGTATCTTTCAATTTTCCACTACAATCAATTGCTCTAAAAAAGTAGGGCCATGCTGGAGATGTGACAATATAATTCAACAATGGCCTTTGTTGAATGTCTGTCCAACCATCCATACCTATTGAACATACTAAAATAATCCAAGATTGTTTGACGTCGCCCATAAGTCCCTGCATTCTTGTCACCCCCTTATCTAGGAATGATGTCCTCATTTTGTTGTAACCCGGGGATGTGTAATTTGGCTCAACAACTATGATTTTTTTCACCATTTCTTTGTAATATGGTGAACGAGTAGCATTAAATGAAATTCCATTTGCCATAAAAAATCAGCTACAACATCATCAGTCTCATCCCTATCCACCACATTGTAGATTTTACATATTTGTTTAGCAGCAACACTAGGAGACCTCTTACTCTTCTTAGAAGTAGAACCCCCCTCAGACTCAAGTTGATTTAATTGACTCTGATTCACCGAATATGGCCTATCAATGGAAGATGGTACAAGTCTAGGTACCTTAAAAGGACGATCGCTATCCAAATTTGTCTCACTAACACCTATGGCAACCATATGAAGCTTGGTCATCTCCATCCTTTTGTCAAGCCCATGTGAAAAACCCTTAACCCCATCACTGGGTAGAGATAGAAGATGATGCCACACTCTAGTGTAGCTTCCGTGAAACACATGGTTGCACAATGTGCACGCCTATTCTTCACAACGCCCACTATTCTTTTTCTTGTTTTTAGTAATCTTGTTCACAAACTTTAACAAAGGTTTCTTCGGGTTTGATATTTGTTGAACTTGACTTTTACTTGCAAGTGGACTTAGAGTAGAACTAGTGTTCTGCTCCCTCAATTCCGGGCTTTCACTCTGCATGACTTCCTTGATTAATACACAACATAACACGTTTAAAACTCTAGTATATTGATGCTTGACAAATGAAATGTACATATTTAAAACTTAAAACAAAATCAATAAGTAACTACTAACATGAAACACCATGGTCCATAACATGTCATGATTATTGAGTAAAATTGTAAATTAAATTGCAGCACACAGTTAATACTAATTTAAAACTTGATTTTATGAACATAGTTGAATTAAGTTGTAAATTAAGTAACAATTATGAAATTGTGTTAGTAAATTGAATTGAAGTCTACAATGCAAATTATTATTATGTTGATTGAAGTAAATTATTATGCCAATTGAAGTCTAGTATCTACAAACCTAATCATTAAGCTGATTAAAGTAAGTTATTATGTTCCTCGAAGTAAATTAATATGCTGATTGAAGTAAAAATGCTTTCATCCAAAGTGAAGTTGTAAGCTTATTGAAGTAAATTATTATGTTGGTTGAAGTAAAATTAGTAATTAATATGCTCATTGAAGAAAAAATGTTTAATTCATTGTGAAATTGTCATTGAAAACTTGGAAAGAGATACATAAATTGAAGTAAAATTAGCTTTGATCCAAAGTGAAATTGTAACTGAAAACTTGAAAAGAGATAAATGAAAATAAAATAAAGAACACCAACTTATAAGTTATAAATGAATAATAAATTTTAAATATACATATTGAAAGAATGTTGCAAGCTAGTAAAAAACATTTTTTAATTTTAATTTAAAAAATAAGTTATAACAAATTGGAATAAGTTGAAAATTTATTTTAAAATGAATAACATTTCCAGAAAAAACAAGATTATTAAAAGTAAAAACTTAAAAATAAAACATAATCTAATAAAATATTTAAAAATTAATACTAAAACCTAATTACTAAATTAGTAATACGATGTAAGTTTGTAACTATAGCCTAACAAGCTAACAATGAATTTAATTATAATAAGAAAATTAAATTCATATTAAAATTTAAATTTAATATGCTAAAACGGAAAAGCATAACTATAAGCTATGACATTTAAATGAAAATTTAATATGCTAAAGTTAAACTATAAATTTGAATATTAAGTTTAAAATTTTAACATGAAACATTGAAATTTGAAAACTAGAAACTATGAAACAAAAAACGAAAATTTAAATAATACTACATTAAAAAACTAATATGAAACATAAAACTAAAATATAAAAAAAATTGAAAATTTAATAAGTTCTAATAGCCTAACATGCTAACATTAAAATTTAAAGTTTTAAACATAGTAACATAAAAAAAATTGAAATTATTGTTTACAATGGTTTTAAATTTATTAAAATTTAATACTAAAAATTAAAAATTAAAAAAAAAATGAAATTACGAATTCGGGATTAGTTTACCTGTCCCACTGTCGACTGTCAAGGCTGTGGAGGCCGAGTTGAATGAGTTGATCCTTGCTTCCCTCGCCCTTGCCCTCCCTTGTAGTGGCCAGCCACTTCCATCGCCCTCCCTTGCAGCAGCCAGCCACTCCAGTCACCCTCTCGTTGCCCTTGTTGCCCTCACCATTGTTGTCACCCTTGCTACAACCACTCCTGTCGCCCTTGCAGTCTAGACTCTCACCCACGTTGGCACAGGCTACCACTCCCGTCATCCCCAACATGTAGACTCTCACCCACGCTGAACGCTCTCAGCCTCTTACCCACTATGTAACTCTCAGCGCTGAACATTCAACAAATGAACACTGAACAAGTGAACAATGAACCTCACCAACAACTCAACAATTCACACTCGGTCGGCCTTCACAACACTAGCATTCGAAGTGAAGAGCTTCTGTGTGTTAAAGAAAGGTGTAGGGAATGCATTTATAACCAGAAATATGGATTAAAAATTCACGGGAAATGTTTTGGGTGCTAGAATTTGTGGGGGATTTTGGCGCGAGTTGTAAAATTGATGGGACAACGAGCTCGGAACGCATGCCCGTTTCCCTTCGACGGGGAGTTGGAGGCTATTCCCATCATTTAAGAAATGTATAGTAGTCCCCTTTCACCAGAACGCCACGTTTTCAGTTCCCGAGTTCCCAGTTTTTCGGTTAAAAGCTCCCAAATTGTTCCCCCATTCCAGAAACTGTTCCGGCTTAATTAGGAACATTTCATTCTAGTTCCCAAGTTCCTTGGAACGTAGGAACCTCTGAAATGAATTTCTCTATGGGAACCGTTCCCATGCAACATAGCCTGAAATCCTTAACAAAAATGCTAACATCTAAATAACCTTGAGAAAAACTAAAACATATATCCTAGAGAGACAAAGACCTTACTCAAAGACGACTATGTGAAAATATAAAGTTTATGTCGATTCTACCATGTATGGTTGGTTGGATCATAGTTTTTCCAACAATGGTTTGTAGAAGTTAAAATTGAAAACATAAACATGTAAGTATAATATCTTGGTTATGTTTATGTATTTCTTAAACTATAACTATTTTAATCTTGAGTTTTATTTCTACAACTATTTTAATATTGATTTTTGAGCCACAATGTTTTTAATATTGAGTAAAATAATTTATTTCTATTACTAGATTTACCACGACAACAAAACCATCTTATTAGCATCATTTTTTCCCATCAACCTTTTTAGTGATTTTTTTTAGTTTTGAAGAAAAATTGAAATTATTTCATGGGTTGGCACTAAATTCCTATCAGCCTCAACTCTATTAGAATCAACTTTAGTAACATGAATAACTTCATTTTCACCACTTAGTTTTATAATCCTAAACTCTATTAGCATCAACTTTAGTAACATGAATAACTTCATTTTCACCACTTAGTTTTATTTCATTTTAGTGCAAAGTTTAGCTTCCTTTTCAGCACCTACTTTAGCTTAAATCAACATTAATATATTCATTTTTAGCACCAAGAATAGCTTCATTTTTAGCTCGAGGTTTAGATTTATTTTTAGTGCTTGGTTTAACTTCTTGTTTAGCACCAACTTTAGCTCCCTTTTTTGCTCCAACTTTAGTAGAGAGTTTCTTGAGTAACCAATTAAAAATAGGGGAAACTTTTCAAAATTATATTTAAAAAAGGTTAAGGGATAAAAATAAATAACTTGTCTCAATCTTCATGTTTGTGAATGACTTTATATTATTTTAGCTATAATCTCTTATTTTCCCTCATAAAACACCCTCAATACCTTCTCTCTCTCTCTCTATCTCTCTCCTTAGGGTTTCATCCTCATGGAGGATTGGATTTTACATTCATGGAGGACCTCCATGATAATGGTAATGGATTGTCCCTTCCCTTGTCCTATTCCATTCCTCTTTCACTATAATTTTCCATGCTAATTTTGCTAATTCTAATGGTGTTTTATTGTTACATGTCTAAGGTTTCATGCATGGATATTAATTTTTCATGGAAGATCCTATATATAATAAATATAAGGAATTCTCCCTTACCTTATCCACTTTTATTATATTTTACTTTAATTTTAGTTTATTGATTTGATAACGTTCATTATTCTTTATTTTATTACATGTTTAATGTTTAAAGCATGGAGGCTAGGGTGGTTAGCTAGAGGAAACTCCATGAGGAGGGTAATGTATTATCTATTCCCTTCACTGATTTCTTCCTCTTTTAATTTTTTTCTCATTTATTTATTTATTAACGATTATTGTTGTTTTTTGTTGCAAGTTTAATGAAGAAAGAAGAAGAAACTACATTTTTGTGTTTCTTCTCAATGCACAGATATAGTTAATTGGTGTGGCCTAAGGAAGCCCTTGTAATCCTACAAATCAATCTAGGTTAAAGTCTTGACAACCATATATCTCTTATTACAAAGTTTTCCCAAGTTGTATTAAATATTGATATTTATTGAAGATTTGCATTATTCACTTATTTGCATGTACATGTTATGTTAGTTTCAATTAAGATCAACATTTTTCATGCCATATTTATTTGGAAGTTTATCTCAAATACAGTTCTTTCTTTTTTGCAAGTAGTATTGGTTCAAATCTCAACATTCCCTTACCATTTTCTATTCCTTTTTTCATTTGTTTCATTTCCTTGTTTATTTTTGTCATTTCTAATTTATATAAGCTGATAAGCTTAGTCTACTTTGAGTCCAAATCTACACTTTCAATGATAGAATTTTGTGGGAATGTAGCTCAAGTAAAGCTCTTTCATTTTGGAAAATGGTGAAGGTTCAAATCCAACCATTCCTCTACCACTTTTTCATTTTTTAATAAATAATATTTTCTATTTTTATTTTCATAAATTTTAATCTACTTATAGTTAGCACTAAACTTGGTGCTAAAAACAAAGCTAAACCTAGCACTAAAATGGAATAGAAGCTCAATCCTAAAAAAGAGAGCTAAACATGGTGCTAAAAATGAAGTTAAACTTGGCACTAAAATAGAAGCTAAACTTAGCACTAAAAAGGAAGTTAAACCTAGCATTAAAAAGGAAAAAGAAGCTAAAATTGATATTAAAAAGGAAGCTAAAATTGGCACTATTTTTAAATGCCATTTAGTGCCAACTTTAACATCACATAATTGTGTCAAACCGAAAAACAAACAACACTAAAATTAAGTACTAAAATATATTGTAATGATCGATTTTTTTTAGTGTATATTAACTATCCTCTAATAAACTTAACCACATATCAATACATTTTTGTCTAACTCTTGATACATTTTAAAGGTGAATATAGCCTATCCATCACAAAAATTACTTTCATCCTTAAAGGTATCTCCTTTAGGAACAAACAACATATTGAATTTGTTAAGTCGAATCCCATATTGGGTATGGTATTTTGTTGTGACCTCTTTCTTTATGATCTTGACCTTGGAGTGCCCCAAATATGCTATCAAATTGTTCATCTTTTCACTATTCATCTCCTATATGGGTGAGATGATCCATATTAATAAGCAGACCCTTCGCACTGTAATGGTCTCGTTAGCTTGTTAAATGCCTTGTTAGTTATTCTTTCATATATAGAGAGAGTAATGTGGTGAAATTTTTTTTAATGTTCCAATCTATTTGAAATGATTTTGTTACTGTGGCCATATAAGTATTGCAAAGGCCAATGCATAATGGTAATGAGAGTCTTGTTCCCAATATATTGTTCTTCAACATTTAACCATACTTTTTGAAGGTACATATTTCATTGTCATATGAAGTACATTTTTATTAAAAAGTTGAAAATTATAGTTTATTGATTTATTTCTTTGCATCAAGATTACTCCAATATTATATCTACACTCATCTATATCAACTTCAAATGGTTGGTTGTTTAAACATGGATAATTATAGGATTTGTGTTTGAACAATATTATGTTGAGTAATTTAGAAGCCTTAGGTTTATACTTTCCCTCGTTGAATATTTTGCTTGTGAAGTGGTACATCTATGATAAAATGCTTTTTAAAGACATTTATATGATCCTTCAAATAATCAAATAAATTGACTTTTAGTGTTTAAAGACATTTATATGATCCTTCAAATAATCAATACTAAAATAAATTGATTTTATAATATTGATAGTATTTTTCTATTTGATGATAAACAATTTTTAGTTTTTATCATTGAATGACACATATAAAATGCACCAAGGTTTAGGTGGGAAATCGACATTTTAAGTTGTTTTTCAATGATTTAGGATTCCTCAATGTCCGCCCACTTAAAATGTGAGTAGACTTCTCTTAGATATTATAAAACATAAAATCTAATTATATTTTATGTAAATAATTTTTATATTAAATAAAATAATCATATTATTATAAATATTTTAAATTCATTTATCAAAGTTAAATTTATTAATCAAAGTTACATAAATTGTTTGTGTATTAAGTAAAGATTAAATAATCATATCATCATAATGACTTTAAATTGTTTCAATCACGTCTTCTAAATGTGTTTTTCTTTAATTGAAACATAGTGCTTCCTCAATGTGAGATACAATTTTTTGAAGAACATTATACAATGGAGTTGTCTAGTTTAGGGTCAATATGTGTCCGCAATGAATAGTTATTTTTGAAGGTAATGATGTGAAGAGATATGTAATGGCTAAATATTGTCGTCATCTTTCATATTTCTCAAATATTATAATGATAGTTGATATGATGTTATATTTAATATGATTTCATTAAAAAGGTATGGAGAAGATTTATAATTCTTTCCATGTTTAAGGCAAATCACTTTATAAAATTTAAAAAATATTAAATTTAAAATAATTACAAGTTTTGTTTTAACTAAAATTTAATTCCTCTACATATTTATAGTTTTTATCAAAATAATTATAAATAGTGAATATATATTGCTTTGGTATCTAAGAGATGTGGAAGACTCATAGAAAGTTATAAATTATTTGTTGTTAAAGAGTATTTTCAATCTATAGAATATTATAGTAGATCCATATTAAATTTAGATATATTCCGTATAAAAAGGTAGCAAATCTCTCTGGGCTGAAATTTTCTCTCAAAACCTTATACTCTAAAAAAAGTTTTTACATCTAAAAATATTATTCATCTAAATGTATAATAAATTCAAAATTAAAATAGATTTATACTAATTAATTATAAAATAATTATATATTATTATATTTTTACTAAAGTAAAATCCCATAACTTATAAATTAAGATCATATGCTATAATGACCAATTACATTTTATAATACACATTTCTAATTCTTTGAAAAGATTATTAAAAATTATCATTAATATTTTTTCTCATACATTTTTATAAATAGATAATATTAAATATATTAAAACACTAATATATTATGCAAACTATTTTTCTCTACTTGAATTTATGATTTTTAAGAGGAAACAGATATTCTTAATCGTTAAATCCACCAATAGAAAACAATTGTACATTAATATTCTTTTATTCAAGCTTGTGAAAATTTCTCTTCAGATTTGTTCATCATATGTTCTATTTTATGTTTCATTTATCTTCATCTCACAATGATAGTAGTAGATAATTTATTAATGAGTACAAGGTTGATTTTGGGAGATTAAATGTATTTTAAGCATTTAAAAAAATATTTATTAAGTAAATATTTTTTTTCATTTTGAAATATTTTTATAATTTAATATTAAAAAGGTTGTGTGATTTTCTTATTTTTAATTTAGAATTGATTTTCATACTTAAAAAAATATATATATATTTATGATAAATTATGTATATGTGTGAGTAAAAACAAAATTTAAAATATTTATGTTATATGTTACTATATTTATGATAAATTATATATATGTGGGGAGAGTAAAAACAAAATTTAAAATATTTGTGTGATATGTTATGACGAAGAAACTAATATTTTGTATCTAACAAATAAAATGAAAAACAAAAAAAAATCTAAGTAGATAAAATATTTCAATATTAATTTAACATTATATAATATACCAATATATTAATAAATAGTACACTCTAAAATAAACAAGTTGAGTGAATTATGCTAAAGGTGAGAGTGAATAACATTTTTTGAGCGGAAAAATAACACTTTCTTATTATTCACAAGGAATTAAGGAAAGCTTGAAATATAATCATTACAATAAGGCTCAATAAGAGCATCATATCACTTACAATAATTGAACTTGGGTAGTGAGGAAAATGAGAAAGACTGAAAAAATGGAAATAAAATAAAGATATTAAAGCTATTTAAAAAACGTCAACAAATATAAAAAATAAAATGAATCTTAAAAAAATAAGAATTTATTGTTATAAGAAAATATATGTTCTATATATATAATCAAAGAATATTATATAATAAAAAATATTATTATTATTAATACGTATATAACTATAAGAACATAGATCCATCTTATCTCTTAAAATATGAGAAGAATCAAATACATTAAGTATAAATGGTATTTAAAAAGTATAGATTTCTCTTATTCAAAAATATATCAAGAGAATCAAATCTATATAAATGTAAACATTTTTTATATTTGTAGACTTTAATGTTTCTTTACTTAAATGGATTTGATCCCTAATATAGATTGTATATCAACCCTAAATCTATTTTAGCTTTATATTTATCATAAACTTCACGTTGGCAAAAGTAATTCCTTCAATTATTTCGCTTGGTTCAACTTTAAACTTTATTCTCTTAGCTATCGGAAATCCATTTACGATTTCAGTTTTTTCCAAAAAAAAATATTTTTTCCTCATCTAATATATTTTCTCCTCTCCACATAATCGGAAGCCTCAGATCCAATAAATTAAATCTTTATATCGATATTCGAGGGACCAACCAAACCATATAGATATAGAGATTCGATTGCACATGGGTTCTAGAAAAGTATAACATATATAACTTATTTATATTTTAACGTAAGAGTGTAATTATTTATGTTGCCTAGTGGAAAAAGCTTCTTTTAAAATAATTCTACACATTCAAAATAAAAATTCACACTTAATTTGATTAAGCATCTTTTGTGGTCCTAATAATGTCAAAATGCAAGTCATTCTCTCTATCTTTAATGTTTTGTTACGTCTATTTCTTAACCCTTTTTGTCCTTGATGTTTTGTTGTGTCCCTTCATATATTTCTTAGCACATGATGTCTTTTTATTACAATCGAAGGCCTTTGTTTGTTCCTATCAAGATGGCATACATAATCAAGTAAAGCTGAAATGATTCTTACTATATCAACAAGTGGGGTTGGTTTTTTAATATTTTATTAATAAATTTATCAAGTTAGCATGCTTAATATGTATTAATACATTCATCTTCTTCTATTCTATTTACAACTAGTCATGATTTATTCTAAATCCTATGAAAAAGAATAGAATAGGATAGAATTTCCACTTGGAGAAAATGTTTGTTAAAATGTAAAAATTGAGGAAATGAAAAAGGATTACATATTAACTTATTTAATCCTTTTACTCATTTTAGATGATCATAATGTTATATGTTTTATGATTAATTTGTTATTTTGAAATTTATTAAATATTATATATCATGTATTACATGAAAAAGAAGATAATAATAATCAATTAATAATTTTAAATGAAAAAAAAGTAAATTGTAATAAAATAATATAATGTACTTAATGAATAACATGTAAATGACATAGTAATCTTCACAATTAGATCCTTCATCTTTCCTTATAACCACACTTTTCTATATTTATTTGTGTCTTTGAAATTAATCATGTGGAAAAAGAAGTCAAAATCAAAGACCACTTAACCTAGATATTATACTACCTTTCCAATATTAATATTTATTTTTTCCAATGGTAATTTGTGTGATTTTATGAAACTTTGGGAAAGACATCATTCATTAAGTCGAAAAAAGTTGGTCAACATAAATAATATTATTTATGCAAAGTAATCAAATATCAATGAATGAGAAATCTAACACATAATATTTATGAAAAGTGGTCAAATATCACATGGAAAATCTAACACATAAGGTGTGCTTGGGAATTTTGAATTCATGCACGACACTTTTTTATGAATTCTTAGGAACTCATCCCTAATATAATTTGGAGAAGGGGGACTTATATGATCATCCTATTTTAAAGATTCACACAATTAAGGCCACTACATTTAAATATGTTTGAATCTATGTTGGAATCACCTAGCCTTCAACTTTGTGATCCCAATTCTTTCATCTTATGATTTGGAGCTCATATGAACCTTTGCATTTATTTATTATTATGTGATCATGATGATAATATATTTAATTTATTACTTATTTATTATCTCACTACTTGATTCCTTTGTAATACCTGTAATGATGTGAAACCCTACAATTCTATGTAATCAATTGTTACAACATAATGATACAATATTTTTCATGTAGCATTTGTAATCTATACAAAAATACTTATAAAATGAGTGCATAATTGTACAAACACTAAAATCAATTTATGAAATAGAATAACCAAATTTATCCACTATATAAATGTCAATATAAATGTCAAAATAAATATAGTATGCAGAAAATAACTTATTTTGTTAAGATATAGAAATCAATTTCAAATTTAAATTAGTGAATAACATAAAACATAGATATTACGAAATCAAATATGAAATGGTAAATTCATCTATTTCATATTTTGTCAACTTGTCATGATCATGAAATTCATTTAGTAAGGCTAATGATTGCCCTACAACTCTAAGTGAATCATTCAAAAACTAATGAAAAAATATTTTCCATAAATCATTTATCACTATAATAAATCCATGAGACAAAATAATGAAATTTAACTATTGTATTATTTAAATGAATTCACTATAATAAAAGAAATGTACTAAAGAACTTAGTTGAAATTTATTGACATTATGAACATTAGAATCTACACAATGTAATGAAATCAATAAAATGAACAATTTATTTGATTAAAAAACTAGAAATCATTTTTTAATTTAAATAATTAAGAAATATAAAATTAGTACGAATTGAATTTATAAACATTAAATTATGTGATTTCATGTTTTTTAAGCTTGTTAATTATTTTTTATAGTGATCTAATCTTATCGAATCCATTAGGTATTTTTAGTTATTTGCTTATTTAGTATTAAATTGATTTACAAATATTCGAATGAATGGAATAAAACATCATCATGTAGACTTTGCCGAACTGAAATTAATGCAATAATTAAAGTATATTAATCCATGTAATATATATTGGTATCTTTTTCATATAGTGTTTATTATTTATATAGAAATGAAAATCATCAACCAAATATAGATAATATTTCCACTGATAATACAATTTTTTTATGTATAAAATGAAAGTATTGCATCTTTTAACTTTAATATCAAGAAAATTTTAAAATTGTAATTCAAGTTGGAAACACAATAATATGGAAAGATTTTTAAAATTATAACTCAAATTAAAGATAAAAAAAACTAGAAGAAACACTAGAAGTATATATCACTATTCATGCTTCATAAATGGTATTATCAAATCAAGGCTTAAATGTTTCACCCTTACATGTAGGAAATATATTCACGATTATAAGCTCCTCATATAAATATATGTGTGTGTGTGTGTGTATAGTGTAAAGTTAATATAGTATATAAGTAATACAATGATTATCATTTAATTGAAGAAAAAATGGTTTCCTGACATTTGTTTTGAAATAGAATCACCCAGACTTCATGGAAACCTTCTCCCAATGTTGGTTGAATGCTCCAAGAAAATAAGGTTCCAAAATGTACAATATTTAGAAGAAGCTTAAATGGGTGAAAGAGAAACTAAAAATATGGAAAAAATAATTCTTTCGAAACATCTTTGAATCTAAAACGAGGCTTGAAGATGAAATGGCTAAGCTCTAGAAAACAACGATAGCAGAGGGTTATACTGAGCAACTGCTAGAGGAAGAAATGCATGTACAAACAACACTCAACCACCATATTGATCAAGAGGAAATGCTCTAGAAACATAAGTCCAAAATTCAATGGTTGAAGGAAGGGGAAAGAAACTCCAAATTATTCCATGACTCAATGATACAACGACATGCTCACAATAGGATCTCTCTGCTACACTCAAGCCAAGTTCAGCACCTAACCACTCAGATGGAAATCACAAAGGAACTAGTTGATTTCCACAGGAGCATTCTAATTGAGGATAACAAGCATCACAAACAAGCCTTAAATTCCATTCTTCAGAATATTCCCTCCTTAGTTACTCATTAACATAATGACAGTCTTCTCCAACCTATTACTCTAGAGGAAGTCACATAATCCATCAAGGAGATTCCTATGGGTAAGGCCTCAAAACCAGACAACTTAACCACAATTTTCTACCAACATTACTAGTTTTTTGTCAAACCAAATGTATGGGAAGCTGCTGAATATTCCAAACAATGGTTAATTTTCTCCCTGCACTTAATGCCACCTTCATCTCTCTCATTCCCAAAAATGACTCGCTAGTTCTTCCAAGTAAATTTCGACCCATCTCCCTCTGCAATGTCATTTACAAAATCATTACCAAAATCATATCCAATA
The DNA here is from genome assembly GCA_027924585.1 of Larix kaempferi. Lineage (NCBI taxonomy): Eukaryota > Viridiplantae > Streptophyta > Pinopsida > Pinales > Pinaceae > Larix > Larix kaempferi. Next base: position 23,170,702 of record BSBM01000370.1, read on the forward strand.
GACTAAATCCCATCCTGCCTCACCTCATCTCGGAAGAACAATCCGGTTATTTGGAGGGTAGATAAATCCTGGATGGCATTCGTACTGCTCATGAAACCATCCACTTGCTTAGAACCCAAAAAAATTGGGAATGCTTATCAAATTTGATCTATCCAAAGCTTTTGACAAACTTTCTTGGCAATACATGCAACAAATTTTGTTGGCCTTTGGTTTTTTTCCCCTCTGGGTCTAGTGGATCATGACTCTCACCTCCTCTACCTTCTTTTCTATCCTCATAAATGGATCCCCCTCCACCACTTCCAATGCCTCAAGAGGCATCCTACAAGGGGACCCTCTCTCCCCCTTCCTCTCTAATATAATGATGGAAGGACTTGGAAGAACCTTAAAAGAAGCAATCAATAGCAACAACCTTTCCAGACTCAACCCAACTGGTGACAATCTCAGGGCCTCACACCTTCAATTTGTAGATGACACAATGCTTTTGGTAGCTGCTACCATAAGGGAATCCCACACCCTCAAAAGATTACTCTCAATTTTCATGGATGCATCGGGACTAACCCTCAACAATGACAAGTCTGAAATATTCTTCTTCAATACCCCCCTGATCCTCTAGCTATGTATCTCCCAGCTCATATCCTTCAAAAGAGGGGCGCTACCTTCATTCTACCTGGGATCCCCTCTAATTTCCATAGCTTCCCGAAATATCTCCTAGTCCAAACTCATAGCCAAAATGGAGCAGCGCCTTACTAACTGGACCTCCCATTCTATTAACATTCTAGGGTGACTAGTGCTCCTCAAATCTATCCTTCGTGGCATGTGCTCATATATCTTCTCAATATTTTCCGCTTTGAAATTTTTTTTGAACGAAATTGGATCTCTCGAGTGGATGTTTCTTTGGGGAGGATCGAAGGAAAAAGTAAAAAATAAATGGGCCCTGGTCTCCTGGGATAAGTATGTAGAAACAAGCTAAAAGGGGGGCTAGGTCTAAGGGATCAAGCTATAGAAAATCAAGCAATGTATTCAAGGATCTGGTGGAGATGGCTCACATCTCCAAGCTCACTTCGGGCCCACATTTGGCATCGCAAATATGCCCCAGTTCCAAGACCTCATACATATTCAAGAAACTGGAGGGGGGTCTATCATATGGAAAGTCACTTGGCAAAACAAGGGACTAATCCAAGAGAACGCCTTCTAGGAAATTCGCAATGGATGCACTTCCCTCTTCTGGGATGATTCCTGGAAAAAATGCTCCAAACTTAGCTCTATAGAACATACTTAGCCGCTAATCCAAGCCTCCAATGACTCTAACAAGGTGTTGGTTGCTTAATTTTGGAACCTTAGGGTTGGGGAATCCCATTGGATGGATTGGATTGACAGGAAGCAATGGAATCCAAACCCCATAGACGAACAATGGTCCATACTTGAGAAGGAGCTCCAATCCCTCAAAATCATCACTGAATAGGGAGAATACATTCTATGATGGGGACATACCAGCAAAGGAACCTTCACCCTAAAGGAGGCCTGCAATAACCTAACCCAACATAATCAAATTCAGCAGGATGACATTTGGTCTCAAAAATGGACACAAAATCTATGGCCAAAGGTCTCAATCTTTCTCTAGCCTGTTTCCTGGAAAAGACTCATCACCTGAAACTGTCTAATTAAGCGAGGTTTCAGGACCCTCCATATGCCACCTATGTCACTCATCTGAAGAAACTGCAAAATACATTCTTGATATATACTACTAGAAAATTACCTTCATTTTGTTGTAGGAACACATTTGGATCTGATTTGCACCTTCCGAATCTTTCCGAGAGAAGGAAGGAGTCCATCTTAGCATACCAAGCTCTTGGGGCCTGTTTTAAGCCATACAATGACTTCTTCAATCTGCATACTAACTTTGGATCTAATATATATCCTTCTAGATGCTTCATATATATTTATTCTTTCAGATCTCCATGGAGAAATGCACTCTTCACATCCATATGGTGCAATTCCTAGTGCTTCGATTCGGCAATAGCTAAAACTAGACAGATAGAATCCATCTTTGCAACCGATGCAAAGGTCTCAGTGTAGTCCACTTCTTGGACATGGGAGAAACCTTTTGAAACCAACCGAGCTTTGTATTTGCATGTTGAGCCATCAGCAGCAAACTTTGTGTGGTAGACCCATTTACATTGGACTAATTTCCTCCCTGGTGGAAGAGAAACTAGCTCCCATGTAGCATTGTTTTGTAGAGAACTATACTCTTCATGCATGGAGGTTTTCCAACTCAAATCTCGGTGGTAATGATAATATGATTTAGGATCCGAACCTATCATCAAATAAAATTTCTCAGATCGAAAAGGATCGAAGAATGAAAGAGCTATACCTTCTCTTTGAAAGTCTTCTCGAGTCCTCCTTGGATTGGCAAGATTTCCAATGTTTTGACCAACAGAATTGAGTGTATTTTGGGCCTACTTTGGCAAGTGTTGGGGCACAAATGGATCAGCTTCTGAACATGATATATCATGTTCATCAAAGTTTGATAAAATATCAGAAATATCAGAACCAATACTTTCATCATCTTCTTCAAATTCTTCTTCTTGTAGAGGCGGTAAATCAGCAGTTTCTTCCTCGACTAGTTCTATATTTTGAAGCGGTTCTTCAAATATGACACTTCACTCAATGAATATCTTTTTGGATCTGATATACATCATTTTGTAGCCTTTTCATTCTTCATCATATACCAATAGGATTCATTCAACACTTTGCAGATCCAAATATTTTCTCTTTTGAGTTAGAATTCTAGCCCAAAAGGTTGAGCCAAAAACACGGAAATTGGACACATGAGGTTTGTGACCAGTGTAAGCTTCGAAAGGTGTAATATCAGTCAAATATGAATGTGGAACTATATTTTGAATGTATGCAGAAACATTCATGGCCTCATCCCAAAGGTTTTCAGCCAAACCTTTGATTCAAACATACAGGTTGCAATCTCTTTTAGTGATCGGTTCTTCCTTTCTGCTACACCGTCCATCCGAGGTGTGTAGGGAACTGTGTGGTGGATCTGAATGTTGCTTTTAGCACAAAGTTGCAGTAGCTTGATTTGATATATTCACGTCCATTATCATATCTAAGAGCTTTTATCTTTCTCTCGGTGGCAATCTCAACAGAAGCCTTAAAAAACTTGAATTTTTCTAGTACTTATGACTTGTTTTTTCGAAAGAAAACCCATGTAAATATGGAGAAGTCGTCGATGAATGTAAAAAAGTACCTTGATCCATTCATGGAGATATGTGGCAGTGGACCAATGATATCAGAATGTATCAGCCCCAAAATGAAAGAAGCTCTGCTAGCTTTTCCTCGGTCAAATTTGTGCTCGAGGTGCTTCCCAATGATACAACGTTTGCATATTCCCTTAAAGGATTAGATCATCGGAAGGCCATCAACCATGGAATTTTTATGTAGCAGCTGCAAATATTTATAATTTAGGTGTCCAAACCTCTCATGCCATAGCTTACTAACCTCATTGCCATGATTCAGAAGAGCGGTGGGCTTGTCATGCCGCAGAAAGTGTGAAAATTCACATGCTTTTGAAGCAAGATTTACTTTTCCGACCGCAATAATTTTTCCACTTCGAATATCAGAAATTTAAACTTTGTTAGGGAAGAATACAACTTTCTTTGGTGAACTAGTGTGTTTCATCTGATAAATGGAAAGAAGATTCGAAGCTAAGGACAGAACATAGACCACATTGTGAAAACTGCCATGCTCTAAATGAATAGTACCTTTTCCCTTTGAAGAGATCCGAGAGTCATCTCCCATGTGGATGGAGATGGTGATGTTGGGATCAAATGATGATAGAGAATCTTTATTTGCATCCACGTGGTTCAAAGATCCAAAATCAATGAGTAGAGTGGAAGAATTCAAAACAATTGCCATGAGTACATGACCTCTTTCAGGATGATCATTTTTGTCCTTCTTCCTTGCACCGTCCAGAAGGGTTATGTTGTTTTTCTCTAAGAGAAGGGCCATCTGATATATGGTCTTCTTCATGCATGAGGTTTCAAGATTATATCCCTTGCTTCAATAAGAACATTTAGTTTTCTCTTTGCCCTCTTTCCCTTTTTGCTTGTTTCTTGAATCGGATGGCTCATCCGCTTGCTTGGTTTTCTCTTTTTGCTTGGAAGGGTCGAATTTTGGCTTCTCTTTCTTTTGCTTCCCTTTTACATTCATATCTTTGGACCCTCCAGCAAAAAGGGCTTGATATTTGGAGCTTATGGACCCCATTTGAACAAGCTTATCATGCTCCTTTGTGAGAGATTCAATGAATGCATTTAAGGTAGGCATTTTCCAATTCCATGTTGTGAGCTTCCCAGAATTGAATGTAAAGACAAATACCGAATAATATTTTCCAAGTTTTGTGAGAATAGAAAGAATTAACTGTTTATCATCCTTTACAACTCCACTTTGCTTGAATTGTAATACCAAGTGCTTGAATTTTGTGAGGAACTCATTTATGGTATCGAAATTCCTAGGATTCAAAGCAATCAATTCATTTTCCAATTGAAAAGACCGCATATCATCTTGCTTTCCAAATAGATTTTCAAGTTTCTCCCATACTGCTTTTGGAGTAGACAATCCATTGAGGTGGAAATGAAGATCCTTGGAAATATTCAGGAAAAGAAGACCATATGCTTCATCCAATTTGTTGAAGTGCTTGGATTTCTCAATGAGTGTATTTGGCTCAAATTCGAGGCCCATGGTGACTCTGTAGAACCCTCTTGAGCGCAACACAATCTCCATGTCATCCTTCCATTCAAAATAATTGAAAGGAGTGAGAAGCTTTGAAGAAGAAGAATCCATCTCAATGATAACGAATGCTAATGGAGGAGTGATAAAACCTACAAATCACAAGAAAACAAGAACAATAAGGTCGAACAATCCACCATTTTTAGAGTTGCATCACACCCGTCATAGGAGATCAAGCAAGCTTGAAGATCCAATTATTCATATCCAGGAATTTTGTGGAAAACTCACGGCTTCTGGAGTGGATTGGAGAGAAAATTTCAGCAGTAGCGAATCCACAAGAGAGAATGCATGCCACAGTTGTGATGTTTTTGAGCAAAAATCACTCAATCTTCATGTAGAACACCTGCAAGAAAAGAATTCGTGTCCCTGCCATGGCTCTGATACCATGTGAAATGAAGCACAGTAGATCTAATTGAACAAGTAAATCAATTACAATAGTTGAAACTCAGAAAATATGTGTAAACTATGCAAAAGGCTTGCAGCAGTGCTCTATTCAACTCAGAAGTAGAATACAATCCAAGATACAGTCACAATGACTGAATGAATTCGAATTACCCAAGGAGGTCATTAGAAAATACTGCATGGAATAGCTTGGCTCCAGCTAGGATTCCTCATAATCAGATCAGTGGAGTCATCAATGCACTAGTAACGATCAAGCAGGTGTCAAAGTGAGTCTAACTGAGTGTAGTAGGTGTAATTGGCACATGGAGGCACTAACTAAATGTAGGAGGCTTAGGGGAGGGTGCATGAGGAGCTAACTAGAGTCAGAATAGGTAGTCTAGTCTCACTAGGGGTCCAACGGAGTGATACAATTAGTTGAGGAGTGAATCTAGCCTTAAATCAAGGAAAGAATTCAGCTAACTGAAGTGAATTGAGTGGTAGGCGAAGAAGTGTGCCTTTATCAGGTGGTAGGTGAGAAGTGAGTGCCTTACTGACTAGGAGGGCTAAAACTGCAAGGAAAGAAGCTATCAGGCATTGGCGAACTGGGGACAAGGTGCTGGAGGCATCAAATTGGTGACTGGGATGCATGCAAATAACTGGGATGCATGCAAATGCATGCAAAGTACAAAATTGAATTATGAGATATCCTAACAGGAACTTGGAGATTGGGAATTAAGAAAAATGGTTTCTATTTGGTTATTAGAATTGTGTCCATGAACGGATAGGAAACCCCACATGTTTCCTACAATTAGAAGCTTCATTGCTAGTTGGCTAGGAGGATTAATCCTAGTTCGTGCAAGCTTCAGCATTGTTAATTAGATGGACTAAACTATTAGGACTAGACCAAGGAATTACTTCCAACTACACCTACAGGAGTGCTCAATCAAGTAGATTGTAAAAGTATTATATTGCTTCAACTTGGTCATTTTTACTTAGACATACATATTGATTTTATTATGTTGCATAAGTAACCAATGGTAGATTTATGCTATGGAAATTTGTATTTTTAATTTTTTAATATATATATATATATATATATATATTAAAAAGAATAAAATGTATTTTTTTCACCATAATATATATATGTGTCATTTTCCCTTGGATTAGCATGTCAATCACCTCACCCTAGCCATAGGGTATAATTCCCAACAACATAAATGATGACCATACTAGGGAGGGATTGCCTCTGTAGAGCCCTGGTTAATTGATTTACCAGTTAATTTTTGGGCGTTTCAGTCACTTATAAGCTTACCCATATCCCAGGTATCTTAAAATTCCCATAAATTTTGAAGTTTCCTAAGGTTTTTGTCTTTTTAGTCCATCTAAGGTGCCATTTGCGCTTTCATGCGGAGACAGGAGCGAATGGTAGGGTAAATTTGCGCTTTCTATTGCATACAAGCATGAATGTTCACACATTTTCTTATGAGCATGCACAAATTAAATAGAGATTTGATTTTTCTTACATCTATCCCCTTTTTTCCTTAAAGACATGGGTTTCTTGGATTGTTTGAGCATTGTAGGGACCTTTTTGTCCTATCTAGTGTAGTCAGGAGTATGTTTAAGAGGGTTTAATTTGAGATTGATTCAAAAAGTTGTGAAAATATTTTGAGGTGTTTTTGTTTCATTTTATTTTCATTGATTGTGATTTTGGTAATCCTTGAGTGTGAAAGGCCAGATCATAATCAAGATATTTGTGCTCATGGTTACCTTATTTTTAAGGAAATTGGCTTCAAAAAGCTTGTTACCTTATAGACCTTCTTGGATTGTTTGAGTATAAGAACATTTGATTGACAGTTTTCTTCTCGAACTTTGCTCGCATATTTGATCGAAGAGTCTAGCGATAGAAGTTTTTCTCAGAAAAGTGAGAGGCAAATCAACTCTTGTTTTGTTCATTGCAATTTAAGCAGTAGTTGTTTTGAAGTTGCATTTTTATAAAAAATAAAAGTTTCAATCATAAAATTGCATTTGGTTTGTCAAACTAAAAATATTGATAGTTACATTTACATGAAAACTTTGATTGCTTGTATTTAAAGGTGCTTCATTTGTCATTTGAAAGACGATGAATGTGTGCATAAGAATTTGAATATATTTAGTAGCACTTATTTCTTGTTCTTTTGAATATCTTTTGAAATCTCTATTTTTGAAAAGTAGAAGCATTGAAAAGAATTGCGCAAAGGTTTTATTTCTAGAAACTCACAAATAGTTTAGGCTCTAGGGATTTGGTGATGGGTTTGGAGAGTTAACTTATCCAAGGACACATAAGATTGAGACTAGGAAAAACTAAAGAGTGTTAAATCCATTAGTAACGCAAAGTACTCATCAGGAAAGAACCTATAGCACAACTATCAAGCGGTAGGTAAATCTAGTTGGCGTGGGAAGATTGTCCCCTATTGCTTTGACTAGTGGGGTAATGCAAGTTTGGGATTTGTTCAAGTGTGGAAAGTCCTCAAGGTGACACTAGTACTCTCTGATATCTTAGGTTTTGGGACTTTTGTCCTACATTCCCTGTGCATTCACATAATCTCTATCCAATGACCTTTCTACTCAACTACCTAGTGCAAAGTGGTACCCTTAGTTTCTCTTCCTTGGATTCACCTAGGTGACTACTAGGGAAATATCTTGTGGTACCTAAAGCAAACAGAGAAAATATTTCTCACCTCCTTGGTAGCTTATTCATCAAAGAAAAGTACTTGCACCCTTGGAGATTATTGTGTGAGTATTAGTGTAGTTGTCTCTCACACCGTTGTTGGTTGGAATTGATCCCTAGTCATCCTAGGATGCGATTTGGAAGTTCCATGTTCAAATTTTCATTGATCGAACTCAAGGCTTAACCACCCTAGTTTGATTTTTGGGAGAATGAGTTTTCTTGGCTATATCTTAGATTTTATTTTATAGAAGTGTGTTGATTGCAATTTTTAGACCTATTCCATAGAAGTCCTCGGGGATTTATTACCTTTTGAATAAGAGTATATGGCTAATATTATTGACGAGACCAACCAAGGGACCCATATGCAAGGGGATCCTTGTGATCTTCCATTTGTTGGAAATATAGGTCCTCCCTTAATGACCACCTTGAATCATCCTGGATTCACTATAGGGATATGAATGTTCCTCTTTTCCACTCAAAATATACTAAATGCTCATGATTCTTCACAGATAGGAACCGTATGTCAAGAGAATCAAAACCCTTCTTCACTAGTGACATATTGTTCTCTTCCTTCTACCTCATGTGGTGAAATTCTAGATACTAGATCTGAAAGGAATAGAAATAGGAGGAATAAGAAGAAGATGCTAAGACAAGGGGGGATTATACTAGCCATTGCAGGTCATGTTGGGTGGAAATCCTCAGACAATGAATTCACACTAGGGGAATTCATTCAGTCATTACAAGTCATACTAGAAATAATTCATCGACCGTTGTTATTCATATTGAAGACACATCATTGACCACTGCAATTCATGTTAACGATAAATCACCAATCAATGCAAGTCATAATGGAGGAAAGAAACCAGCCACTGCAACTTATGTTGGGGGAAATAAAATATCTAGTGCATGTTATGATGGGGGAAACAACCATCTATTGCAATTCACCCAAAGAATGTGGAAAAACATAAAAAAATAGAATCTTAAGTTCCCTTCTCAACTTTGCAAGGGAGGCCGTCTTACTCACCTATGTCTTTCAATTCCATAGGCATAAAGTATTTGGTCCTCATCTAAAAACTATTCAGCTTGTGTGCAACCGTCCATTGTAAGTCATTCTAGGGACAATATGTTAAGCAATGTGAGTCATGATGAGAGCATTAATACTGCAAAGAAACCTAAAGAATATGACACTAGCCTAAATTCTCTTGTAATATTTGAAATGGATATTACCTTACTCAAATTTGCCCTATTATTCTGTAGGTAGGAAGAGTGTGGTCCATATCTAAAGCATATTTTTATCCTGATATATCTATAGTCTCCTAATAGCTCGTTCAACCTTTGTTTAATAAAGTGGTCGAACCAATGCAATCTTTGGTCAATCCCAATATTCCCTTGGGAAGTGAAAACATTCAAGCGGTTGAACTAATGTATCTTCAACCAATCCCACTCTTACCTTAGAGTGTAATGTGGCTATAGCTCAAGTTTTCTTCACTACCCATTTAGAAAATTCTAGAAAATGGGGCACTCCATTCACTTTGAATAATCCCTCTCCAAGCTATGCGATTGCTTCCTTTGACTGGAATAGTCTAGTTGAGACTCACCTTCCTTCTTCTGCACCCTTCCATGTAAGGGTTGAGGTAAAAAAAATAATGATCATTGATGTATTATAGATGAAAGAGCCTCAATTAGCATCTTATCTGCATATGCTTCGAGAGGTGTGGGTTCTCCCAATATTATTCTAGCTATTAATAAGTTGTTGGCTTTTGATAGAAGACCTACCATGCCTCTGGGGTTTTTCCCCCATATTCCTGTTACATTGAGCGGAAAAATTTTCTTAGTCAATTTGATGGTTATAGAGGGCCCATTCAATTTCAATATGCTCCTTGGGTGTGATTATGTATATACTATGAATGTTGTGGTCTATATTCTCTTTCACATGATGCATTTCCAGTCTCACAATGGAAGCATTGTTACTATTGATTAGCTTTCATTTTTTTATTCTTGACATGCCAAAACTTTAGACCAAGTATCCCCTTTGTATTTTCCTAGTTTTTTTGTATACACTACCCTTCCATGAGTGAATTATGCAACATCATATCCCCGGTTTCCAATTGCTTCTAAGAAGAATTCTTTGTATTCATGTTTACCTTCTTGGGACTCGGTTATGCTAGTTGACTAAGTGATCAATCCAATGAGGGAATTAGAGATTTATTTCCACCCTATTAGTCCAAGTGAATGTTCTGACATGTGTTTTCTGTGGGATGATATACTTCAATCAGATGAATATCTCCTAGAAGTTATGATTGAGTTTATCATTCCTTCATATATTTATATATCCTTTCCAAAGATCATCTCCCTAACCAATTTGCAATCAAGCATAGTCCCGATTTTCCTTCTAAGGCTAATCTCACTATTTGTGGATCCTCGGAGCATGGCATGTTTTAGTCTTTAGACTACACGATTAACTTGCAAGTTGGTGTTACTGAGGAGTTTGATTATATTAGTATATTTTTCTCCCACATCATGATGAGTATTTTCCCATGGACTCTATTATTGCTCCCATGTTTGAGCTTCCTCGTGATTTTGTTCTTGTTGATTACAGGTCCTTAGGCCTGAACATGCTCTTGAGTATTCATTGGTAATGAATATTGTCGATGTTGTTGAATTTGAAAATGCCCCTACAAAAGTGACCCTTATTAGATCTTTCTTTTCATATTTTACATATATGATCATAGTATTATTATTTCTTGGATATAGGATTTTAAACCTGGTTCATGGCTTCCTAGAGATCATTCTTTTCACATTGCATGATCCATTCAAGTATATTCAGAAACTCGCATATAGGTTTTGGCGCAAGGGAGCTCTCGACAAGGGGCCTCTTGATTAACTATGACACACAAAAACACACAAGTTCTCACACATACTGGATGTGAACGAAATGCCAGATGTTGGATTCTATTACTTGAATGAAATTACCAGTTACAATGTAAAATACAAAGCAATCTATCAAACTAGTCGGCCTTAGCCTATTACAAAATATAGAATTAGAACTCTGTCTCTCAGTGTGCTTCTTGGTTGTGTGTGATATTCCTCCCTCTCACTATCTCTATTGAATGAAAGAACTCAATTAGCTATGGATGAATGATCTCTCTCTATCCTATGATGACCGATCTATCCCATTCTCTCTATGCCTCCGCACTACTCTCCTACTATGCCTTGATACTGCTCTACCCAAGGTCCACTTCGTTCCCCGAGATGTCCTTCATCTCTGTCCACTGAATTCTCCCTGATCCTGCATACCTACAGTTGTTAGCACCTTCTAGCCGTGTTGTACAACCTCCACCTGTGGTGACATCTGGCATGACCCCAACCACATTCATAACTGCTCATAACTTCCTCAACAAGCTCCAATGGTTGTTTCCTTGAATCCTACACCTCTGAATCTGCTACAATTGTCAGCCCCATCACCTGTCTCGACCATACTGCAGTTTTTCACCCTTGACCTTGCTTGTCGGATTAACTTGGGTTCTACAGCTTCCAGTCTGCCCCGTCCTCCACGCTTGGCTTTCACCACACCTCGTCGGTGTCGTCGTTCGATAGCATGTCGACCTTCGACGCCTTTTATCTCTGCACCTGTCATTTTTTGACCTTAGATGTGTTGAATCTCTACCTTTACCCCTGCCAATCTCCTATTGACAGCTTCTGTTCGGCTACTTGGCTTCGAAAGCCAATCTCCCTTTCACACCAGTGGTTGTCGGCAATCCCCGTGGTCGAATTCACCTGTCAATCAAATTTGATTGTTTCTCCTAGGCCCCAATGCTCCTGCATCAGAATATCCAAGTGAAAAAGAACTCGAATTATTATTTGTAAATCCATGTCGCCTCGTTCGATTCATCATCCCTCCATTGAACTAAATATTCTTTCTTTCGCGAAATTCGCATGCGTCCGACTTCACATTCCTCTAACAATTCGGTGATCTCTTCCTTGTGTCGATATGGAATTTGCACTGTCCATTCGATGTTCGACACTTCTGCGCTGCTTCTTGTTGAGCCTTCTTCATACTTGTACATATCTGAGACATTGAACGTAGAAGATATGTTCAATTCCTTTGGCACCTCAAACACATAAGAATTGTCCAAAATCTTCTTCAGAATCTTACATGGTCCAATCTTCTTCAGCTTCATCTTGTTATACATTCCTGTCGGAAATCTCTCTTTCCTCAAGTGCACATAAACTAAGTCTCCTTCGTTGAACAACTGTAGCCTCTTCTTCCTGTCGGCTCTCATCTTGTATGTCGCGTTGCTCTTTTCAATGGGATTGCATACATATTCATGCACTTCCTTCATATGTTATGTGAATGATTATGCACCCGCATTTTTCCTGATCTCTATCGGTATCTCGACCAAATCCACCACTCGATGTGGGATTCGATCTTGAACAATTTGGAATGGGATCAAACATGTCGACCGATTCACAGAGTTGGTATATTTGAATTCTACTTGTGCCAACATGTTCTCCTACTTCTTGGGTTTGTCGGCCATCAAACACCTCAAAAGGTTTCCCAAACCTTCGTTTACCACCTCAGTCTATCCATCATTTTGTGGATTGTATGTCGAGCTAAACTACAATTTTGTGTCTAGTTTCTTCCACACGGTCCTCCATAAATGACCCATAAACTTGGTATCTCTTTCCCATGTTATACTCTTTGGCAACCCATGCAATCTGACTATCTCCTTGAAGAATAGTACAGTAATTCTTGTGGCGTCACTTGTCTTCTGACACAGAATAAAGTGTGCCATCTTCGAAAATCTGTCGACTACAACAAAGATTGAGTCGCTTCCTTGTTGTGTCTTCAGAAATCCTAGCATAAAACCATGCTCAGGTGTTCCCATGGGGTATTTAGCACTCGTAATGGTGTATATAGCCTTGTATTCTGACTTCTTCCCTTTTCCAACTAGAAAACATGACACTGTCGTATCCACCTACCAACATCTGTAACCATTCTTGGCCAATAATACTTTTCTTCGACCAATGCCTTGGTCTTGTCGATGCCAAAATGACTTGCTAATCCACCACTATGCAGCTCTCGGATTAGGTTCTCCCTTATGGATCCTATGGGAATACAAAGTTGTTATTCCTTGAATAAGTATCCCTCTTGGATAAAATAATCCAAGTATGGGGTTCTATCGACAATCCATGGTTCGCGACTAGCCTTCCATGCTTTCGCAAAATCCTCATCAGTCTCATACTCTATCTTCACTGACTCTATTCTCGTTTCCTGAACTATCGTCATGTTCAATAATGCAACTCTTCGACTCAGCGCATCGGAAACCTTGTTTGACTTTCCCGACTTATGTCACAACATGAAGGTATATCGCTGCAGGAATTCGACCCAGTTCATGTGCCACTGATTCAACTTCGATTGAGTATTCAAGTACCTCAATGTGTGGTGATCTGTGTACAACACAAATTACCTAGGAAACAAATAATGCCTCCACTTCTTCAATGCTTGGACAATAGCATAGAACTCTTAGTCATAGAACGAATACTCCCGCTTCACTTCATCCAAATTCTCGCTGAAGAATGCAATTGGTTGGCCCTCCTGGCTCAACGCTACACCAATTTCCATTCCACTCGCATCGCAATCGACTTGGAAAAATTTGTCGAAATCTAGAAGCGCCAACACTGGGCTCTCCGTCACTTTCTACTTCACCTTGTTGAAAGCTTTCTGGGAAGCTTTTGTCCACTTAAACTCCCCTTTCTTCATGTACTCTATCAACAGTGCACATATCCAACTGAATCCTCTGATGAACTTCTGGTAAAAACTAGCAAGTCCATGGAAAATTCGCACTCCCATCGCGCCTGTCAGTTATGGCCACTCCAATATAGCCTTCACCTTCTCTAGGTCCATCACTAACCCTTTACCCGAGATTACAAATCCCAAGTACACCAATTCTTCCTTCATGAAGAATCATTTCTACAGGTTCACCATCAGCTTTTCTTGCTGCAGCTTCCACAACACTTTTCGAATGTGCTCCAAATGTTCAACCTTGGTTCAACTTAATATCAATATGTCATCGAGGTACACTACGATGAAATTTTCCAAGAATGGTTTCAGTACCTCATTCATCAACCGCATGAACGTAATGGGTGCATTTGTCAATCTGAATGGCATGACTAACCACTCATTCACTCCTTCCTTCGTCTTGAAGGTTTTTTTCCATTCATCTCCTTCTATGAACCTGATCTAGTGATAACTACTCTTCAGGTCAATCTTGGTGAAGTATCTCGCTCCACTCAAATAATCCATCAAGTCATCCATCCTTGGAAATGTAAACCTGTACTTGATCATGATCTTGTTGATGGATTTGGAGTCTGTACACATCCTCCATTCTCCACCCTTCTTCGGCACTAATACTGTTGGTACCACGCACAGGCTCAGACTCTCTCTAATCAATCCTCTTTCCAACAATTCCTGGACTTATCGATTGAGTTCCTAACCTTCTGCCGGAGTCATTCTATGCAGTGCCTTGTTTGGAAAACTTGATTATGGAATCAAGTAGATCTGATGGGATATGCTTCTCATTAGTGGAAATCCCGTCGGCGCTTCAATGACTACTATGCTCTGAAACTCATCGATCATCTCTTCAACTTCGACCATAATTCTCTCCATTTTTTACCTATTGACAAATGGTCCTTTCGGAATGATGGAGAAACATCCTGACTGTTTCTCCTCCTCTGCCTGGAATTCCTTAGCTGAACACATCAACACTCGCTTCTCCCAATAGTTTCTTTCGCCCTGCTTGTAGTTGGCTTGGTCCTCCTACTTCGGTTTCAGTGTCCTCCGCATGCCATTTTTCTATACTGTGACTGTGTTGGCTCGACCATCATATATCATCTTCTGATCATATTTACATGGTCTTCCTAACAACAAATGACATGCATCCATTGGGATTACGTCGCACAGTACATTATCTTCAAGCTTTCCGACCTTAAAGTTATCAGGCACTGTCTAGTTACCGTGACATGATGTCCTTTCTGCAACCATGATATATTGTATGGGTGTGGGTGTTCTCAACATCTCAAACCCAACTTGTCGATGACCTCTGTCAACACAAGATTCTCTGTAACCCCACCATCAACTATGGTCTTGCAATACCTGTCTCCGATCAGCACTGTAGTTCAAAAAATAGCCTTTCGTTGTGTCAGCTTCTTCTCGTCACATCGATCATTCTGAACCGACGTTCTTCTCGTCCTCATGTTTCTACCTTTTCCTCTACCATCTTCACCAATTTCGGATGTCGATTCCTCCCTCTCATCGACTTTCTCATCTCTTTGACGTTTGGGTTTCAACTCCTCTGCAACGTGTAGGTTCTCCGGGAATTGATATGCCTTCTGTCTGACTCCTCGACACTTATAACAAACTACAGCTAGTCTGTCATCTCCTTTTTTCTCGGCTGGACCACTTCAACCATACGCACCTCGACCATGAGTCTCTCGATCATCTTGTTTGTTTTCCTATGCTTTCTCCTTAGTTGATGTCCCTTCCGCACATCGGCTATCTTTGACGACTTCTCTCCTAGTTCCGCTACTTTGTCCCTTCGCGAAAACAGTCTTTGTACCTCGACCAATCATTCTCCCTCTGGTCGATGTAGATTTCCTTGACAGTTTCTCTTCTACCTTGAGAGCTAACTGGTAGGCTTCACTGATTGCTATAAACCTCGACAGACTCAACTTGTCCTGTATGGCATACTTCAAGCCATTCACGTATCTTACGATAGCTTCTTCTCCTTCGTCGGTTTGTCCCAACCGAATTGACAGTATATAGAACTCTTCTGTGTACTCCTTCATAGTCATCTCTTTTAGTCAAAAGTTCTACAAATTTCTGAATAAGGAAATGCCATAGTCGTTAGGCAAGAACTTCCTCTTCAGCTTCGAAACCATCCTATCCCAAGACTTGATATTTTCCTTTCCTTTCTTGATTCTTTCAACCTGTACATTGTCCCACCTCAATGAGGCATGACCTTTCAACCTCAGACATGCAGTTTTAACCCGTTTAGGATCCTCTATCTTCTCTATGTCAAAGTATTTCTCCATTTCTTTGAACTTGTCTATCAAGTCTTCTGGATATAGACTTCTTGAGTAGGTACGTACATCCATATTTTTTCGACCTCTCATCTCCATCAGAATCTTGATGAGTTTATCTTCTGGTTATTCGACTACTTCTTCCCGAGCTTCCACTTCTTCGACTTCCTCATCGCTATGGCCAAGTGCATTAGGAATGCATCCACGTTTTTGGATCTCCTTGATCGTTGCAACCTCACTGGTTAGACTTTGCATTGTTCTCATGCACTCGTCAAACATTTCACGATCAACTGTGACTGCAACACCACACGCTCTTCGTCATCGGACATTAACGCCTCTTTGATCCATTTCAACCGCAGCTGAAATTGTCGCCTCATCCAATCGCAACCTGACTTCACAACTCATGCACAACTCTACCTAGCCGTAGTTGGAGCTGTCTACGCACTCGCAGGATCTTCTAACACTCTAGATTCAACTGCTCAAGACTATATTCTCTCCATCTATGATACAAACTGGTGTTAGTAAGGTTGGTATCATTATCTCTCCTGCTCACAGGATGCTTCCTCTCTGCTACCAACTGACGCAAGGGATGTCCCGATGAGAGGCCTCTTGCTTAAATATGACACACAACAACACACAAGTGCTCACACAGACTGGATGTGAATGGAATGCCATAATTTGGCTTCTATTACTTGAATTAAAATACTGGTTACAATGTAAAATACAAAGCGATCTATCAAACTAGTCGACCTTAGCCTATTACAAAATACAGAATTAGAACTCTGTATCTCAGTGTGTTTCTTGGATGTGTGCGATATTCCTCCCTCTCACTGTCTCTACTGAATGAAAGAACTCAATGAGCTATGGATGAACGATCTCTCTCGATCCTCTGATGACCGATATTTCCCCCTCTCTGTGTGCCTCTGTACTGCTCTTCTACTCTACTCTATTGTTTCTCTTCCCAAGGTCCACTCCATTCCCTGAGATGTCATTCATCTCTGTCCACTTAATTCTCCTTGATCCTGTAGTTGTCAGCTGCCTTTGGCTGTGCTACACAACCTCCAACTGTGGTGACATTTGGTGTGATCCCAGCCACCTTCATAACTTCCTCAACAACCTCCAACAGTTGTTTCCTTGAATCCTGCACCTCTAACTCTGCTACAGTTGTCGGCCCCATCACCTGTATCGACCATACTGCACTTCATCACCCTCAACCTTGCTTGTCAACTTTACTTGGGTTCTATGGCTTCCAGTCTGCCCCATCCTCCACGCTTGGATTTCTCTGCAACTCGTTGGTGTCTTCATTCGATAGCATGTCGACCTTCGACAACTTCTCTCTCTTCTCCTGTTGTCTATGACCTTAGACGTGTTGACTCTTGACCTTTACCCCTATTGATCTCCTATTGACAGCTTCTGCTCAACTACTTGGATTCGACAACCAATCTCTCTTTCACACCAGTGGTCATCGATAATCCCCCTGGTCTACTTCACCTGTCGATCAACTTCGATTGTTTCGCCTAGGCCCCGATGCTCCTGCATTAGGTTTAGGACTCCCCTCTATTATGATGTATTTGAATATTTTCCACCTAAATTTGACATAGGGTCGAACTTATTGGATATTGGTGTGTCAACCATATCTATATACATTTGGCACTAGTCCTATAGAATATCCTTCCTAACATGGGACATTACAGTCAGCACCCTCTCTCCATTTTAGTTCCCATGTTGAGTTTCCATCATAGGCTTGGGAGCCTTTTTAGTTTTATGATGATTTTGAGAAGAATATGCATGCCTCTCTTTCTCATATATTGCTAGCAATATAGTTTAAGTCTCCCATTTTTTTTTATCATGCATTTTCCTTTGCTCACATCTACTTGCACAACTATGCCTAATGCCTCATTACATCATTCATACTGTTATTGCATCCATTATGTTGCTCGTCACTTGCATCATTTGCATTTTCATTTTGGACTGTATCCTTGGAGGAGACATGCTGACGAGTGTCCACCTCTTACCTAGTACCTTTTTTGCATTTTTTTTCATAGGTTTGCTCCATGCGCATGGAACATAGTTGTGCACTTGAAACATAGTTGTGTTCCCTACAACACTAATTTCTTCCACTATATTAGAGGATTATTTTATTCCTTCTCAAGCTATATAATATGAAAAATAAACTTAAAATAAAAAATCATATAAAAAGAGAGAGGGGGGGTGTAATGTCCCCATTCAAATAATTACATAGCAGGACAATCCCATAAATCCTACCAGTTCCCTAGGTTGAATGGGTACATTTGGAATTATAATAAGAGAGAAAATGAATAATGTTTATACATTATAATAGTTCAAAAATTTAATAAAGAGGTTGAATAAATAAATTCAAGAGAAACTCTAGGTGGCAAATGGTTTTGAAGACATATGGAGGATGTGGGACCCACACTAGCTTGATTTCTCACTGCCACATGGCATATCTCTCTTGCAATTTCGAATCCATGAGAAGGAAAACATTATTGGGTGATTTGGTAAGTCATACACATGGCATTGAGCATCTTAAGTCGAATTGGAATGGAATGGTAACCTCCATGGAAGAGGAAGAGTCAAATTGGAAGCTTGTGGACACTTGGGCTAGATTCCCTAGCCCCTATGAAAACAATGATGAAGCATCCATGACATCTATGAAAAATTTCAGATCTGACTTCTGACATCTGACCATTATGACATGTCAGCTGCAAAACATAGGCCCCAAGAAGGTGCTCATGGGAGTTGGAGAAGCCAAAGAGATCCCTACTCGAATTGGGAGAAGATGGAAGATTGGGAACTAGGGAGACAAGTGGCAAATGTGGAATATTTCCTAAGTGAAAATATCTAGAAGCTAATGGGAGGAATTCGAACCATAGGAGGATAATTTTGGTTATAAAATGAAGAAATCAAACATGAGAATGGATTTTGATCATTTGAGAAAAATTGCATTTGTGAAGAGAGAGTTAGTGGATGACTAGTTTCTTGCCTTGGCCAATTTCGAGGGTGAAAGATTCCCATCCAAGTTGGTGTTTGGAGAGGCCACTCAGGTCTTTCATGGAGATTTAATGGATTTTGTATTTGCAGGTGTAATCTACATGGCAGCTCATGGTTTCTTCTAGTGTAACACTTTCTCTCAACCATTTCCAGTTTTGATGGCACATTCTTGCTCCTTGAGGGAGGGCATTTTTTATGAGCTCTTGTACTCTTTGGGAGAGCTTATCATGATCCATTTATGATTGTAATAAACTTAATATACTCTGTTCTTCATCTTTAGAAAGTATCAGGTCAAAATACCAAGTGGTTGTATGTAATAATGATTATTAATGAGCAAACCATGACCATTTCCCCACTACAGTGATGTATGCCATTGTAATGTTGATGATTTCGAATGAAAGAATGTTTCCCTAATATATTTATGATGAATGGAAATCAATTGAGGAGTGTTACAAGTTTCATGTGCATCACTTAAGTATTTGAAGTCATTTTGCTCAGTTTATTTGCATTTGGAATAGATTTGGTGCCATTTCCCTAAGGGTCGAATTAGGGATTTTTGATGTTGTTTGGGAGAAGGTTAGAATGGATTTAATAACTTATTAATTGTGCATATGAGACCTTATTAATTTCTCTCATACATGACCTACCTCTTTTCTGAATTTCGAATGGGTTTGGAAGCATTTGGAGAGCCATTTTCAATACTTACCCTAGGGGGATTTGATCCCCAAATTGCTAGTTAAATTCCATACTTTGTCCATAATATTAAACAAGTTTGTAGAAGTATTTGGAGGGTCATAAATCATCCCTGAACCTCATATTCAAGTCTTAATATCATTCATACACCCTCACAGAATATTTGGGAGAATTTGGATCAATTTGGATACCTAGACATCAAAACTAGTTAAAGGTCGAAATTGGGGAAAAAGTGAAAAATTGGGCATTTAAAAAAAAAATAAAAAAAGGGACATTACAAGTGGTATCAGATCCTGGTATTGGAACCTGATGGTCTTAACAAGAATTCAAAGAAATATACCACCACCCTTAGAACCAGAAGTTGAAGGTGTTGTTGTTGAAGAAGAAACAGTACGAGAAGAAAAGACTTTTGTAAAAACCATGGGTAGAGAGGAGGATGAAACAACATAATGTAAGGGGGAATTTATTTCAACCCTAAGACCATTCTTTCAAGACATGAACAAAAATATGATGAAGGGATTCTAATTAATGGCTAGTCAAATAGCAGGCCTTAAAGGAGAAATAGGAGGAAGTAGTAGTTCACAATCAGAAGAAAAGAAGACAATGGGTGGACATATTTTCTCAGGCATAGGACCCCATAATAGGCCTAATGAATTTCAGAGCACACTAAGGTCTACTGCACGCAAATTTCTTATTCCCAAAGAAGATCCTGACATTCAAGTGGATCTTAGTACCATAGCAAACGAATGGAATGATTTGAGTGAAGATTGTAAGAGAAGTCTACCATTTGAGTAGTACTTTACTATTGCAAATAAACTAAAAAAGAAGAAGAACAATAAGGCTCTACTCCAAAACAAAGAACTAAATTTTTCTATTGGTAAAATGCCACTTCCTACTTTTTATGGTTCCTCTCAAAATTCTGCTAACACTTGGGTGCAAAAACTAGATGTATATTTTCAACTAAATCCTATGGTGGAGGATGATGCATTAAAAATGGCCATTTTGCACTTGGAAGGAGATTCCAATGAATGGTGGTTTCATGGCCTGAAAACTTTGGGTCATGATCAGGTTAAAACATATGGGGAATTTGTTGACAGGGTACTAGAGAGATTTGAACAAAAAGATCCAGAATTGCCTTTCAAGGAACTAGCTCAATTGAAGCAAACTGGCACCCCTACTGATTATATGATGGAATTTCAAAAACTATTAGTGAAGGTGGGTGATGTGTCTATGGGAAGGTTGGTATTGTTTTTCATTGAAGTTTTAGTTGAACCCTTAAAAGGTTTGGTCAAAGCACACAAGCCAACTACATTAAAAGATGCAATGAGCTTGACTAGGGATCTCCAAAATGTGCTTCCTAGAACAAGATTTCTTCCCAAGCCTAACTTCCAATTTGAAAAGAAACCTTGGCAAAGAGATGCATATGAAAATAAGCCATGGAAAGAATATGAATGTGGAAAGGACAAGAAAGAGGAACTAAGGAGGGAAGATCTCATAAGGAAGAAATTGTGTTACTCATGCTTCCAACCATGGGCACCAAGACATAAATGTGCTAAGGGAAAGGCCCAATTCATTGAAGTATTTTGTGATGATGGGTATGAAGGGGGTATGGAGGAAGAAGGACCTAATTCATCCCAAGAAGAGGGATATACTATAGAAGAATAAGGGAAAAAAGAGGTAAATCACCCCTCACCCATCAAAGTGAGAATGGCAGTACTTTCAACAGTCCCCCGTTATCACACTATTCGATGCAAGGGTGTGGTACTAGGCCAAAGAACTTCAGTTTTGGTAGATGGAGGAGCCACACACAACTTCATTGGTGCAAACATGATGGAGAGAAGGTAGATGGAGGAGACACACACAAATTCACTGAACCATTCGATGGCTTCATAGTTGTCATTCCTGGTCACAACACAATGGAGTGCAAAACATGGGTTCCACAACTGCAAGTCACCATAGGTAACTATACTTTTGTTGATAGTTTTTATGTGGTTGATGTTGTTGATACTAATGTGGTTTTGGGAGTGCAATGGTTGTACTCTATAGGGGAGCATACAGTAAATTATCAAATTCCTGAGATGAAATTTCAAGATTCGAAAGGAATACTAAGGATTGTGAGAGGGCAGCACACCTATCCGAATCAGGTAGTTTCCTCCCATAGCATGAAACAAAAGAATGGAAATATTTTGGGAGATATTAATCATGGAAGGCCACCTGATAAAGGATGAACAAGTTTGCAGCATGATAAATTGAGATTGCTTGAGGGCAATCAATCTTGGGTGGGGAGGACTGTAATGTCCCCATTCAAATAATTCCATAGCAGGAAAATCCCATAAATCCTACCAATTCCCTAGGTTGAATGGGTACATTTGGAATTATAATAAGGGAGAAAATGAATAATGTTTATACATTATAATAGTTCAAGTATTTAATAAAGAGGTTGAATAAATAAATTCAAGAGAAAATCTAGGTGGCAAATGGTTTTGAAGACATATGGAGGATGTGGGACCCACACTAGCTTGATTTCTCACTACCACATGGCATATCTCTCTTACCATTTCAAATCCATGAGAAAGAAAACATTATTGGGTGAGTTGGTAATTCACACACATGGAATTGAGCATCTTAGGTTGAATTAGAATGGAATGGTAACCTCCATGGAAGAGGAAGAGTCAAATTGGAAGCTTGTGGACACTTGGGCTAAATTCCCTAGCACCTATGACACCAATGATGAAGCATCCATGACATCTATGAAAAATTTTAGATCTGAATTCTGAAATATGACCATTATGACATGTCAGCCCCAAAAATAGGACCCAAGAAGGTGCTCATGGGAGTTGGAGAAGCCAAAGAGGTCCCTACTTGAATTGGGAGAAGATGGAAGGTTGGGAACTAGGGAGACAAGTGGCAAATGTGGAATATTTCCTAAGTGGAAATCTCTAGAAGCTAATGGGAGGAATTCGAACCATAGGAGGCTAAGGTTGGTTATAAAAGGCAGAAATCAAGCATGACAATGGCTTTTGATGATTTGATAAAAATTGCATTTGTGAAGAGAGAGCTAGTGGATGACTAGTTTCATGCCTTAGCCAATTTCGAGGGTGAAAGATTCCCATCCAAGTTGGTGTTTGGAGAGGCCACTTAGGTCTTTCATGGAGATTTAATCGAGTTTGTATTTGTAGGTGTAAGATACAAGGAAGCTCCTGTTTTCTTCTAGTGCATCACTTTCCCTCAACCATTTCTAGTTTTGATGGCATATTCTTGCACCCTGAGGGAGGTCATTTTTGGTGAGCTCTTGTACTCTTTAAGAGAGCTTCTCATGATCTATTTCTGATTGTAATAAACTTAATATACTCTTTTCTTCATATTCATAAAGTATCATGTCTAAATAACAAGTGGTTGGATGTAAAAATGATTATTAATGAGCAAACCATGACCATTTCCCCATTACATTGATGTACGCCATTGTAATGTTGATGATTTCGAATGAAAGAACGTTTCTCTAATATATTTATGATGAATGGATATCCACTGAGGAGTGTTACAAGTTTCATGTTCATCACTTAAGTATTTGAAGTCATTTTCCTCAATTTATTTGCATTTGGAAGAGATTTGGTGCCATTTCCCCAAGGGTCGAATTAGGGATTTTTGTTGTTGTTTGGGAGAAGGTTAGAACAGATTTAATAACTAAATAATGGTGCATATGAGACCTTATTAAATTACATCAGAAATTACCTACCTTTGTTCTAAATTTCAAATGGGTTTGGAGAGAGAGTCATTTTCAGTACTTACCCTGGGGGGATTTGATTCCCAAATTGCTAGTTAAATTCCATACTTTGTCCAGAATATTAAACAAGTTTGTAGAAGTATTTGGAGGGTCATAAATCATCTCTGAAACTTATATTCAAGTCTTAATATCAGTCATACACCCTCAGAAAATATTTGGGAGCATTTGGATCAATTTGGAGACCTAGACATCAAAACTAGTCAAAGGTCGAAATTGGGGAAAAAGTGAAAAAATGGGAATTTTAATAAAAATTTTAAAAAGGGTACATTACAAGAGGGGTATATCTCATATATATTTAATTTAGTGTTATAAACTCAAATCATCCGTGAACATGGCACTAGTCTTGAGTCTCTTAGCAAATTGGGTTCCAGTTTTTGGCCTTAGGACTTAAACCTTGATCTCATATTTTGTACTCCATACATTGGTTACTCTTCTAATCATATGGAGAATATGTCAATGTTTCTTAGATTGCATATTTATATCATTGGTACCTTTCTTTCAAAATATTCTTAAGTCACTACTATGGCATTCCCATTGTTCAAAACTATATCCTGTTCCAGCTATTCTGTAGTTTCCTTGACCTCATGTGTTAGTCATTCCTTGATTTCAATCTCTTATTAGCATGTATCATTAAAACTAGTGTTCAAAATCATTCTAATGTGGAAGGTCCCTATTGACTTCTTACTAGAAAGTTTTGTCTTATCAATGATGTATCATCAACACTAAGGAATTAACCTAGAGCCATATCACCCTAGCCCTATTTATATCATTGAAAGGTAACCTTGCACTTGATCAATGAGAATACACCATTAGTCATTGATTGAGTGGCTTCCCATGATGTTCAACAATAAAAAAATCTATTCACATTATGGGATTTGTGTTGTACATTTGAGATCCATTTTCATCATTGGGGGAATTCCTCTCCCATGTCGATACCTTTCATTGTCATTTGTTTCTTATGGGGTCTCTTCCGTGCATTATTTACATCTAGTGCATGATAGAGATGTACTTGGTGGTTTTTTCTACAAAACTTTGCCCTGGTCCCTTTACCAAGTCCAACTAGTCCTTGATATGTGCTCATGTTCGTTGATGAGGGATGCCTTAATGCCTCCCTTCCAATGGATCTATTCCCATTGAATTCAACTCATCATTCTCTAGGAATGGGATCTAGAGTCTCAGTAGTACCTTGGGATTGCAGTCATTAGTGGTTTGTAATCATTAGTGGTAATTTCCGTTGCTATTGGGTAGTGGGAATACATCGATATATCCTACTTGATAGATTCTACAAGTATCCAACTCCAAGAAATATATTCACACTTGATAGAATGTATTATGTACCTTGGTGCCCATTATCATTATCAATGGGTTACACAAAGGGCTGGTAAATGGACCTTGTAGGAATATTAGGGGAAATTATTTTATAAGATCCACACAAAGGGCTGGTAAACGGACCTTGTGACTACTCTGTTGTTAGTAAAGGAGATAGCGAATTTACCCTAGGACTTCTAGTTGTTGTCATGCTCGGTTCGGCTCAAGGGGGTGACCTTTTGAACAAACCAGCAACGATTTTAGGTCTACGGTTGGGTGGAATGTGGAATTTTTCAAGTCAGTCGGAAAGAAATAAAGTACTGATAAGTATCTTCATGTTTATTATTAATTGTTCATAAATGAAATTATTTTTTTATATAGACCTGAACTATGTCTCTTTATATTTTGTTCATGTAATATTCTGGTTAGTATAATGTAAATATGTTTAAATTTGTCCCTAGAAATCAGTTTGGGGTTCTCCCGTAGATTAATTCCATTTTTGAATTAAATGCTTCTAAAAATAGTTATTTCCAATTATTGGTCATGCAGATTTAATTTTCATACTTTCATAATAAATTTTAGGATTTACATAAAATCATTGGCAGAAGTAATTAGACATGATACTTGGGTTACCTTTAAATCCAAAACTAGTGTTTAAAAACCTCATAACATATATGTTCAACATATCTCAGGAGAAAGCTCTTATTACTGCCTAAATAGAGAGAGAATCCTAGAAACAGGATTCCGTGACTAAGTCCCTAAACATTGAATATGGTAATTAATATATATTTATAAATTATATATATTAAAAACAAAAATATTAAACCAAAAATCCATCAAACATCAATCCCCATATAAAAAATCAAAACTCTACGAAATAAGACATCAAATAAATCTTACCATTATTCACATATCTTAATTACGAAATAAAATTTCAATATTCTACTACCCATGCACAAAATAGAACGAGATTGAAACTCTCCATAATCAAACCCCCAATGCAAGCTAATTCCTACATCCACGCCATACAGGGTCATGCCTTCAGCGTTAGAATAGGGATTGAATCCCATGAGGAACGAATTCATTCTACACATTCAAGGGTCACACTTTGAGTGTTTGAACAGAGATAGGATTCCACAAGGATCGATGTCCAACACACACACATAGGAAGGGTCATGCTCCAAGCGAATGAAAAGGGATCAAATCCTGTGAAGTAATAAGAACAAACTCCAACTTAAAGATAGGGTCACGCTCACGTGCTGATCAGGAAACAAATTCCTCAAGCTTTAACATTCAAACATTTAAACACAATAAAACTCCAGAGACTACATTACGAAAATAACAAAGAAACTCTTAAAAGTAACCATGGACAATCTCAACAAATTATAGATGCCAACAACAAAGTATAAATTCCCAACAACAGAGCATAAACGCCCAAAAAACATAGTGTAGATGCCTGAACCAATATTTATCATGTCATGCTAAATATGAATTACACATTAGAGAGAAAGTTCAAAACTAAGAGGCAAACTAGCCTTACAAAACACAGAAGGTCATTCGATTTATAGACTTGAAAACCATGAACATTTTTCTTCTAATAACACAGTATAGAGGAATTACAAAAACAACCAGAAGGATTATTACATTAAAATAAAACCCTTAGATCAATCTTGAGCATAATATAGTTACAGTCTGAAATATACAACGAAAACCCCAAATTGGAAAAATGATTACAGACATGAAAATAGAGCAATGCCCTGCTAAAACGAGTTATGGGATTGCTAATATTTCCTTATCTCTCCAAGAGCGTAGCCAACCAGCTCTTTAAAACATCAAACCACAACTAGAATCAACATCTCCATATATGTCTTCATAGAGGGAAGCGGTCCATAAGAGGTCATGAGCTTACCTGAATCCTTTTGCAGTGGACCACCATATTCACATAGCAGTCCTCAGATGTTAGAAGTCGTATACTTTCACCTTGCACAAGAGACAAACCAAGGGTCAGCCATTATGGAAAATAAAAATACACCTACGAAAATATTTACACAAAAAATAAACAACAACGACAGGGATGGATCATACCTGATCAAGCCAACGCTATGAAGTCACCTTCGTCCAAATGTGATGCTACATACCATGAGCGTAGTTCTGGTCGTGCGCATGTCATCTCCAAATAAATGTAGATAGGAAGCCTCTGCTTCCCTCTCCTACAACAAAATCGCATTAGACATAAAAATACTCCCCCCAAGGTTGTGGCTATGATGGTAAAACCCTACCTTTCCCAGACTTGACTGTAAACTCCAGCATGGAATACTTCATGCCTTGTATGCGCTTGGGCCATCACATGGACAACATTGAATGCCAACCACCCCCACTATGGTTTGAATTATATTTCATTGGCATTAAGTTGAGACCAAATAACCTCTACAAAAGCGCTTAACTCATGGAAAACCTTCACCAAGTTTCGCTAGGCATGGCCATGTATGGTCTTGCCTTGGGACCTTGTCCCCTCTTTTCTTTTAATTTGCACAGTGTAAACCTTATGAAATTTAGGAAATGGCATAAGCTAGGTCGTAAGAAACAGCGTGGGTCATCCAAACCACCTACAGAGAAATATAAACATAGACTTAGCTTATACAAGCTAAGTAAACTCATGCAACAATGGATCTGAGGTCCATCCATGGAAATGATAAGAACATCTTCCAACATATGACGAGTAACATAAAACAAGCATTAAACATTCACCATAAAAGAGGACCCCATGATCAATATGAATCAAGATAAAAAAACCAATCCAATCTTCAAGGATAAATATCATAGGAGTGATTTAAATGATATATCAGGTCATTACATAAAAATCGAGTACAAACATTCCCAAGTCAAGCAAAAAGGGTAACCGACAAATGCAATCCATTGAGAATAAATGAGTATCCAACCAAACTAAATGCAAACAAGTAAGAAAAATAATATTTAACAAGTGCTGAAGTTAATTTAAAGAATCATATGTTTTACTACTGACTAGAACCTTATATATATATTTTATTAAGGTGTATTTTTTAGGGACATTACAACTCACTAGAAAATCTTAAATCAAAACCCACACCTAGTGTTCACAAATAATTTAAACAATTACCTCATCCCTGGGTAGTCCTATCAACTTACCTTAACTTGTTTCTTTATATCTAGAAAATAAGATCTTTGTTAATGAAAATAAATTTTAGTAAAACATAGACTATTAGATTTATCCATAGTGTCCGAAACTAAATAAAAATATAGCTATCATTGGTAGTTGGTTTACAAGATCATATATATTCACTCTCGCCATCTGTCCTTGGATTTTTTATTGTTGACCTATTTCCTTAAACTTGACGAGAATACAATCTCTGAGCAAACAAAGAACGAGAGAAATACTTTTAACAAAATACATATTATCTTATTCTTCATCATCGATGGAACTAAATAAAAATCAAATATCCACCGAAGGTCAACTAAAAATAATATTAAGATAACACAAAAACATAAATGAACGTGATATGGTGATAACAATTATAACATATTTTATTCTAAGTGCATACACTCATTATAATTTCTATAAAGGAACCACACATAGCATGGTAAAAACATTATGATGACAAATATGTGCAATATGGTTACTAAACCAATTGTGCAATACATATTATCTTATTCTCCATCATCAATGGAACTAAATAAAAATCAAATATCCACCAAAGGTCGACTAAAAATAATATTAAGATAACACAAAAACATAAATGAACATGATATGGTGATAACAATCATAACATATTTTTGTTGTGAGTGCATACACTCATTATAATTTCTATAAAGAAACCACACATAGGATGGTAAAAACATTATGTGACAAATATGTGTAATATCTAAGAGCCTTGACTCATCAGAATTTCTATAAAGAAAAGAATGAAATAAAATACATGGTGAGATGATTAAAACACATGGTCATGACACTGTGAAACTCAAGAAGCATTTGCATAAAGCTATCTTTGATCAATAAAACAAATTCATAATTGTTTTCTTAGAACAACCATAAAAGATGTCGAACTATTTAAAAGCATTTTTTTCCATGATAATCATGCAATTAGTAGCTCTCATAACAAATGTTTAAAATATATTGAAGCCCCAAATATACAATCAATAGCTCTTAAGTTTTTAAATTGTATTCAAGCCCTCAGTACATGATCACTTTGTTGTGAAGGGATTATTAAACACCTTCAAAGTCTTTCAAACTCTAAAAATAACACCCATTGTTCATTTAATAGAATTTTAACATTTTCTTTCAACTATGGCTCTAGCAGATAACTGCCAATTTCACATTCAACCCAAACCAAGGGTCATACAATCTATATGCCAGGAAAACCAACTGAGCAATTTGGAAACAATGACAAAATCCATTCATACATTTGTAGTGGGAGACCAAACCCATCCTCAATCTGAAAAAAAAATATGCAATGGTGGAAAGTTTGTATGCAAATGAAGGAAGCAGGGTATGTGTCTAATAGAAAATCTTGTGTTGCAAGATGAGGTCAAGGAAAACATGCTATGTAGACATAGTGAGAAGCTGGCTATTGCTTTTGGAATCATGAATACAAACCTGGGCATGGGCATCCAGATCATGAAGAACCTTCGCATGTGTAGTGACTTCTGTAATGCCACAAAGTTTATCTCCGGGATTGCTAGGCAAGAAATTATTGTGAGCGATGCAAATCATTTCCACCTCTTTAAGGATGGAATTTGTTCTGATGGATATTTCTGGTGATTTTGATTCCACCAAACAACAAATATATTTATGTTTTGACACTAATATATGCATACTATTATTGTGTTAGAGAATGTCTAGATAAACCTATACAATGGGAGGGATGTGCTGACTTATACTGGGCATATCGTTGGATATGATGATAACCTCCAGAACTAATAGACTAATATTCACTTGTGTATTGACACAATATAATACTTCATATGTGAAAATATTTATAATATATTTAATAACTGCAACATGTGGTTGGTTTTTGTGAACTTGGCACTTTCATGAATCGATGGGATATGGATTAGAGACTCAAACACTACAAAACATTATTAAATCATTTTCACTTTAAAAAATCTTCTACTTGAACATATTTATTACCTTTTTACAGTTGCTATGATATTGATTGATAATCAACCTAAATTGAATATAATCTAACATAGATATTAATTAATTGTCCTATTTAAAAATACCTTATTTAGAAGTATGATTAGCTAATGCATGCTGTGTTGAAATGTGAAAAGCAACACAATCAATTTATGTGTTTAAATTTCAACTACCAAATAAAACAAAAGGATATGGATGTGCACACTCTCTTTATACAAGTTGGGAGTGGGACATCTCAGTTTCTGATATTTTCCACACAGAAGTTTGTTTCAAACATATACATGTATATTAGGGCGGGCGCACGAAGATGCTCCCCAAATTCGTTGCAATAGGGCCACGCTAGTGGAGAAAAAAAATAGCGCGACTGCACCTAAGGAGATGCACACGCACCTCTAGGTTCAGTACCGAATCGAAGCGCATGTGCATTAATGGCGCGTGCACGTTTCTAACGCATATGCGTAGAGGAGACGTGCACTCACCCTTGTTAAAAATATTAAAAAAAAAATAGTGGACAATTTCCACATTTTTCATTTGGCCGACCGAGCGCATCGTCTTCCTCCGCGTACGTGTCCATTCAAATACCAACGGAGTCCAAATCCACTCCAAATCCACCCAACAACACCCACAAACTCGTCACCACTTTGATTAATAAGTAAATATCATGTTTTTTTTTTAATTTTATTCATTATTTGTGTCAATATTTGTATTTTTTTGTTTATGTAATTGTAAATAATTCCCAAATTTTGAAAACAATGAACCAATTTTCAACTGTAGATTGCAACTGAGACAATGAGTGAACAAGATGTTAAACCTGAGTCCAGTGGAACACAAGAAAACCAGAACCTTGGACCCAATGCCGAACAAAACCAAAACCCACAACCTAATTTTGAACAATATGACCTTAACCACTATGTAAATTAAATGTGAGTGCACACTCGCGAACTTAGAAACTCAGGTGAACCATATCGATTGTCTCTTGCCACGTCAATTGAGAACTCAATCGACTCCCTCATACATGCACACCAGCAATTGACAGACATGACTCAATTTAGAGCTAGGATGCGGGAGTACTACTCCACGGGCATATCCAAGGAAGCAATAAAAGATTTGAACATTACAAAGGCCCAATTATATAGTATGTTCACCGAGCTGAAAACAGGCCAACCACCAAACATTACAAAGCCACGTGTCTGCATGGATTTGTGTCATTACCAACCGTGGAGGGACAATTGGATGTAGAGGTGGTTCATGGTGTACGATAAACCTCCTTCCAAGAATAGGGAGGTTCCACAGTACTTCCTTCGCCAACTGTGGGCTGAGTTTTGCCTCGGTTTACATGTCAACTATTTTGACATAACCGAGTTCCAGGGTGTTGGGCATGGCTCTACCCAAGATCGACCTACTACAGGGAGGAACCCACTGAGAGGGCCACCAGCTCTGAGGCGCGACCCCAACCTCTCTCCCCAACCACCTCAGTTGCCCCATAAGCTTGATCAGATCGAGGTGGGAATGAGGAATGTCACACATGGTCTCCTTAGAAACACCTCCTTTGTAGTAGTGACTACAGTGGAGAGGTCGGGTGACCTTGATAAAGATCCAGGTGCAGGGCCTTCACGACAGGGCCAGGATATACCCATGACCGATGGTAGCCATGCTAGGAATTCCAGTTCGATGGGGACAATGCCACATCTTTGTCCCCATTGCGGGAAGACTTGCCCTGGCCCGATTGAGGGTTGCGACACCCCACACAGAGGTATTTTCAGTAACTGGCACAATACTGTTATTACTTATGTCATTTATATTACTCAAGTATTTATATTTATGGCATACATGTTAATAGTTCGTACAATGTTTTTGAATATCTTGATTGCCTAAATATTGACTTGTTTAACATGTCCATAACATGCATGCATTTTGGTGTCTACAAGTGTTCCTTAACTATGGTGATCAACCACCCCTGCCAAGGATTGGCAAATCACCACATACATAGGTACAATGTGTAGTTATAAGCACACTTTTAATTTGAATTGTTCCGACTTACTATGGTTTAATTTATTGTTTGTTTACTAAATTGTGATATTACAAATGTATATGTAGGTGCCACCAACAGCTGCGGCTCCCCATTTTAGTCCTATGTATCCACCCTCTCCCATGAGTCCCCCCCCTCGCTTCCATCTAGACTCCTCCCTACGCCCACCCCCTCCCTTCCATCCAGCGTCCCCTCTCCAGCCAGCGTTCCCTCTCTAGCCATACTCCCCCTTCCATCCATCCACCCCCACTAAACCACGCCCCCGCGTCCATATATACTCCCTAATTTATCCATGCCCCCCTGTCTATCCATCCTCCCCCTCTCATCCACACCCCCCCTTCCTTCCAACTTCCCCTCTTCATCCACAACCTCCCTTCTGTCCATCCTCCTCCCTCTATGCAGTACTTCCCTCCCATGCACCATCTCTCAACATCCCCCCTATCCCTTTTGGTTCAAGACCCTCTATCGTACAACCAGCAGGGGTTCATAGTCCACAATGTCCTCCTCCACCCCATACCACCATTTCTTCTCCCACCATATCATCCCCACTTCCCGCCACTATTGTGGCATCTACCCTTCCAATATCCTCATCTGTATCTCCAGTGGTTGCACCTGTAGTGGCTGCCACTACATTTGCACCCCCCCCCATCACTGCATCGGAGGTGGTTGTTTGGCCATCTGCGCCACCTACTAGCCTAGAAGCCCAATCATGTCCATCGTCGGAGGTGTACACGGTGAGAATCAAAGTAATTTATGAAAATATTTTGATGCATTAACAAAAATTAATTTAAGCAATTATTACTTTTCAATGAAATGATTGTTGTAAATGTTTTAGGCTGGAATTGCAGAGAGGCTCCGTAGATCTAGGACAACTATCCAACGTTTCTCAGTCATATCAGAGGTGATTTATTTAAGAGTCGAATTCTACATTTGTTTTATAAATGTGGTAAATGTTGCAAATGCTTGAAAATGACGGTATCTTATATCATTTGTTCCAGAGCCCGGAGAGACGGTCTACTTCGAGACAGAGCAAGACCTGAGGTACCGGTAGCTCGAAGAGTAGGAAGATTGACTTTGGAGATGCACCTGGGAGTGACGGGGGTGGTCGCAATGCTTGACACACCATGTGTTATGTACATTAGCCATGATGTGGCACTTTTTTGCACCTGTTTTTATGTACTTTGTATCTACGACACGAGTTGCCATGCATTTTGGATCTACGGCATGAGTTGTCACATTTTGTTTAGGGCACGAGTTGCCACTGTACATACATTGGGAACCATGTTCCACTATTTGCCAGAAATTGTATATGTTTGGATGAGCTTTGCAGCCTCGATGTACATGGACTTTCAGTTACGTTTATATATCTCATTGTCTAATCTCGTTGTCTCATGTTGTGTGTATCAGGATGTGATGTTGTCTAAATTTTGGTTTTACCTAGATCTTAGAAGAGAAGTTGGATATCATAGTGTGTGTGTGTGTGTATTGGATATCTATGCAATTGAAAATAGTATAAAATGGATGTGCATGTCCAAAATTTTTCACTAATGAGAAAATGGGACAAAATTGACATATTTTTAGATACGATTGAATCCAATACTTGTAAACAAAAATAAATCATACACTATTGCAAAATACACATAAACGAAACCTAGTGGATAGGCATGTGTGTGAAAACATGACAAATACAATATTTTTCAGTCCATATAAGGAATCAATGTCAATTGATATATTAGAGTGTTGTTATTGACAAACTTATCGTATGTTTTAGTCAAATATATATATTTTTGGTTTTTTTTTAACGTCAAGTGGTCAATATCAAATAAATGATTGTGATATAGGAGAGTGGAAAATATTAATATTTTTGGCATACACGCGCCTATAAAAATAGTACATTGTTTGCTAATTTAATACATTACAATTATAATTGTGTTATGAAATCATGATCATGTCTTTGATTACTCCTTTGCATCCAAAGAGTAAGTGTTGCAGTGCATTAAATGACATGACATTTTTTAGGTACCCCTATATCATGTATATTTGACATTTGTTTTAAAAATCCTTGTTTTAGGCTTAAAATTTCAATGAATGACATTTGACTATGTTCAACTATTTTATTAGATAGCTTGCTTAGATTGTACATGATTCCTTAACTTGTTTTTGATACATTAGTCATCTAGTAATATGTCTATGATTCTTTGAATCCATCAAAAGCATGCTAAACTCAGTTGTGGAAGACCAATTTTTATAGTATTACTTATTCATGCCTAAATTGTCTCTATAAACTATCCTCATTGAGGTGCAATAATGTTGGATGTGTAGCTTTATAATTAAGAAACACTCAACCCTTTTTTCTTTTGCACTTGCAAATGTTCAATTATTGCTAGGAATGATTGAAATGTTTTTCCACAATACATTCAAAAAGATATGCATAGTATATGATTCACTGTAGGGTGGTTGGTGGATTGTTAGTACATGATCATTCGACTTGTTTTTGATAAATTTAACTACTTGAGAATATGTTTGTGATTGTTTCAACCAATCAAAAGCATGCTAAAATCGGTTGTGGAACCACTTTTATAACTTATCCACATTTGAATAGTCTACATAAACTTACCTTTATTCAAGTGCAATGGTGATGGATGTGT
Organism: Larix kaempferi; assembly: GCA_027924585.1. Classification (NCBI taxonomy): domain Eukaryota; kingdom Viridiplantae; phylum Streptophyta; class Pinopsida; order Pinales; family Pinaceae; genus Larix; species Larix kaempferi. The sequence continues at coordinate 23,205,310 of BSBM01000370.1, forward strand.
AGTGTATACTCCATGCTTGATTACTGGTTTATTTATGTGATTTTATGCACAATGAAGGCCATTGTTGACAACTTGCAGAGTATCTTGAGATTACTTATAAAATATCTACATGGTTGTTGATGGACAATATTTCGTAGTTTAGAGCATACTTGTTTCTAGCCTTCAAAATACATTATTTGACTGCTTTGATATCACAAGTTGATCTTTTCCTTTCTAAAGGAAACCTTGTGAGGAAATTGAAGGGACACTTCCCCATATTCAAGGATTGCATTTTTAGTAAACATATTAACATAAATTTGTGTGCATCACCTGGGGGGATTTGAACTAAGCATGTGTCGGAACATAATTAGTGAAATGGCCATAAAAAATGGCTTCAAATCATTGGGTTATCCCCTTGGGATACACAAATTGATCTTAACCCTATCCAAACAATTGAGGAGTTAAGTCTAAGAATTTTGAGATAGACACTCTACACTTTCTCGATAGATCTTAGCATGAAAGAGATTGGGGGTTAAGATGAATTTTTGCAAGTAAAGTTGATTAAAGGATTGAAATTTTTTTCCAAGTCATTGTAGACATTCATAATCTAATATGGAAGTTTTATTTGCAACAAATGGATCCCAGGGACTCTCACTTCATACAACACAAACCATTATAGTAGTTTTCCAAACATGGTTCATCAAAGAAATTGCCATCAATAGTTATATACTGCCTCTGAAAACAACTAACCATTTTTTCAGTTTTTCAAGGATGGTAAGGCGTTTTGTGTATTTAGTGAGAATAAATTTTTTTTCCCAAATTCATCATCATACATCATTTGGATATGGTCATCTCATTTAACCTCTATAGAGCACCAAATTTTTTCTCTATATCATCTACACAATGTTTATACCCACCCTCGCCCCCATCAATGGTTATTCTTACCATGTTCATGTGATGCCACAATTAGTTGATGTTGCTCGTGGTTCAATTCAACTTTGGGACTGTGACTATGGTTATTACAACTATGATTGTGTGGCATTTGATAAAAAAACTATCCCCATGATGATTATGATCACTACCTCTAATATCATCATCACCATATTCATCATCATCACTATCTTCATCATCGTGGTCATCTCTAGGTCCCTCATCACCATCTCCATCATCATCACCATATTCATCATCATCATCATCATCATCTTCATCACCATCTCCATCATCATCAAGGCCTTCACCATCATCACCATCTTCATCATCATCACCATCTCCATCATCTTCATCACCATCTCCATCACCATCGCCATCATCATCAATGCCTTCATCATCATCACCATCTTCATCATCATTGTCATCTCTAGGTTCCATCATCGTTGTCATCTCTAGGTCCCTCATCAACATCACCAACACCATCATCATCAACACCTTCATCATCATCACCATTTTCGTCATCATCATTAACTCTAACTCTAACCCTAATTCAATTTCCTTCTATAACTCTAGCCCTAACCCTCACCCAAACCCTAGCACTAAACCATCTCCTTCATCACCACCATCACCATCACCATCGCCATCACCATCATCATCATCATCACCATCTTCATCATCATCATTAACTCTAACTCTAACCCTGACTCAATTTCCTTTTATAACTCCAGCCCTAACCCTCACCCAAACCCTAGCACTAAACCATCTTCTTCACCATCACCAACACCATCACCATCACCATCGCGATCACCATCATCATCAACGTCTTCGTCAGCATCACCTTCTTTGGCATCATCATTAACTCTAACTCTAACTGACGGAATCCGAGTTTGCTCGCCGGTTTTGGTTTCGTGGCCGTGGAGCAAATGCCCAAAGTGTCCCTGAATGGCCCCGGGGTGCCCGACTTGGATGCCCGTAGCACCCGAACTGTGGCTTGGTTCGTGAATCTGTCGACTCCGATGGGTCTAGGATGTCGGGTTTCAGCTAGGTGACCCCCCAAAGCATGCCTCAAAGGCCGGGAAGTAGTGCCAATAGGCCATCCCGGAAGCTAGGGTTTCGTTAGTGAAGGCCATTCCAAATTCGCTCAAGGGGGCCATTTCTTGTCCGGAGGCCCCCAGGTGTGCATGGCCACCGTGGACAGGTCCACTATGGCCACATGGACCTGTGGGAGCCGACGCAATCCGAGTCCACTTGCCGGTTTGGGTTCTGTGGCCGCGGAGCAAATGCCCAAGGTGTCCTTGAATGACCCTGGGGTGCCCGACTAGGATGCCCGTAGCACCTGAACCGTGGGTCGGTTCATGAATCCATCGATTCTGGTGGGTCCAGGACGTCGAGTTTCAACTAGGGGACCCCACACAATGTGCCTTGAAGGCCCAGAAGCAGTGCCAATGGGCCATCCCCGGAGCTAGGGTTTTGCTCAGTGAAGGCCATTCCAAATTTGCTCAAGGGCGCCATTTCTCGTCCGGAGGCCCCTGGGCATGCATGGCCACCATGGATAGGTCCACTATGGCCACGTGGACCTATGGGTGCAGACAGAATCTGAGTCCCCTCACCGGTTTGGGTTCAGAGGCTGCAGAGCAAATGCCCAAAGTGTCCCTGAATGGCCCCGGGGTGCCTGACTAGGATGCCCGTAGCAACCGAACCATGGCTCGGTTCGCGAATCCATTGACTCCAGTGGGTCTGGGACGTTGGGTTTCAGCTAGGGGACCCCCCAAAACATGCCTCGAAGGCCCGGAAGTGGTGCCAATGGGCCATCCCCGGAGCTAGGGTTTTGCTCAGTGAAGGCCATTCCAAATTCACTGAAGGGGGCCATTTCTCGTCCGGAGGCCCCCAGGCATGCATGGCCACCATGGACAGGTCCACTATGGACATGTGGACCTTTGGGAGCCAACAAAATCCAAGTTCGTTCACCGGTTTGGGTTCTGTGGTCGCGGAGCAAATGCTCAAAGAGTCCTTGAATGGCCCCGGGGTGTCCGACTAGGATACCTGTAGCACCCGAACCATGGCTCGGTTCACAAATCCTTCGACTCTGGTGGGTCTGGGACACCGGGTTTCAGCTAGGGATCCCCCCAAAGTGTGCTTTGAAGTCCCAGAAGCGGTGCCAATGGGCCATCCCCGGACCTAGGGTTTTGCTCACTAAAGGCCATTCCAAATTCACTCAAGGCGGCCATTTCTCGTCCGGAGGCCCCCAGGCATGGGTGGCCACCATGGACAGGTCCACTATGGCCACGTGAACCTATGGGAGTCAACGGAATCCAAGTCCGCTCGTCAGTTTGGGTTTCATGGCCGTGGAGCAAATGGCCAAAGTGTCCCTGAATGGCCCCGAGGTGCCCGACGAGGATGCCTGTAGCACTTGAACCGTAGCTCGCTTTGTGAATCCATCAACTCCAGTGGCTCCGGGATGCCGGGTTTCAGCTAGGGGACCCCTCAAAGCATGCCTCGAAGGCCTGAAAGTGGTGCCAATGGGCCATCCCCGGAGCTAGGGGTTTGCTCAATGAAGGCCATTCCAAATTCGCTCAAGGGGGCCATTTCTCATCCAAAGGCCCCTGGGTGTGTGTGGCCACCGTGGATAGGTCCACTATGGCCACATGGACCTGTGGGAACTGACCGAATTCAAGTCCACTCACCGGTTTGGCTTCCGTGGCCCCGGAGCAAATGCCCAAAGTGTTCCTGAATGGCCCCGGGGTGCCCGATTAGGATGCCCGTATGTACTGGAAGTTCTGCATTTCTATTGACATCCTCCCAAATGCGTGCTCTGCAGCTGCATGGATGTAGGGGATCAATAATGCAAATCCACTGCAACTAGAACACGTCCCATATAAACATGATCTTTTATAATATTTTTGTCCTTCAGGTCCTGGACACATTATGCTATGTGTAAATTCTCTGGATGCATTCGGTGGTTGTAACGATGGGAAATCCTACACAATGTTAGTATGCAAATCACAAAATATATGTCTATATGTATCATAAAAGTACTCAAATTCTACATGGTATCTACAACAACATGTATTGCGATCATTGCAAATTTTAACATACCAGGGCTTGCATTTTTCAAAGGACCTTTGGCCCAAGTTCAATTGTGTGTGCTCATTCTTCAACCTCTCATAGAGTTTTGTTTGTGTCATGTCAAGGAAGTGCTTGACATGGGGTTCACCCCCCCTAACACCTTTTCTCAACTTTAAAAAATCTCTTTGATTCGATGACGGTCTAGTGTTATCATGCCAAAACTTATGCACTAGTTCTTTAACAGCATCAATGAGCTTCATGTCTGAACGAGGTAACCTACCAACAAAGGCCCAACAATCTTTTTGGCCTGGGGTCTCAAGTTTTTCTCTAATGGAAGAATACTTTTGAAGAGTCTTTCTATCTACTTTAAATATTTTACATGTGTGTGATAGTAGGCGACGTTGCCTTGTGGATTTGTCTACAATCGATTCCAACAATACACGACGGGCTGCATTAAAATCTTTTGTACAAGAAGTTTTTCCAATCAAATTAAATGCAGATTGTAGATTTCTAACAACATGATTGTTGACATCTGAAATTCTAACTACCTTTATGCTCAAAATTCTCCTAACATCCACTAGACAATGTGATTTTAACAAAGCAACAAACAATTGACATTTTGCTGCATCGGTTTTGGATTCAAAAAATTCTTTCGTTATCTTGCTACAATGGAAATCAATAGTGCATTTGGGCATCTTACCTTCAAGTCCTGAAAATGAACTTTCATCGACATGAATACAGTTGGGATTTCTTCGTCGTCCGCTTGATAGTCGAGGCAAGGGAGTCGGCAAGGAAGTATGAGTCCCATCAACGGCTTGTTGTGGCCTTTCGTTCACAACTTGATCCGGCAAGGGAGTGTGTTCTGCATGTGTGTGCTCTTCTTCGGGAGGTTGCCAATTAAGAACTTGTTTAGCATCCATCCCTTCATACTCGACATCAGGAAAGATTTGATTGGCTTCAACCACTTCGTCATTTCTTGTTGATGGATCTAAGGCACTAACATTTTGCTTTCTACGGTTTTGGATGTACAATCTGGCCTTTTCTCTTATCTCATGGGCCTTTTCAGGGGGCAGCGTCGTCCTTCTAGAATTTCTTTTATTATTACGTCTGTTGCCCATATTCAATGTGCTTTTAAAAAAAACAAAAATATCACCCTTGCAAGAATGAACAACAAATAAGATATTAAAACTCGATGTGCACATGATTATTAAAGCTCGATGTAGCAATTGATTATGTACAACAACATCTAGTGAGAATGTTTTCATATAATCTTAAAAGCTATTGGGAATGCCCTACATATAACTGCAAAGACACCTCTAAGAACTCGTAGGATGGTATTGAATGGTGGTATAGGATGTTAGTAGGAGCAACTTCCCTATGAGGGAAATTAGCCCCAAAAGACTAAGAGTTTTCAATTCTCTAGGTTTTTGTGTGAGTTGTTGTAGTGAAACCATAAGGAATTCAACAAATGTTTGTCTACTAGATGGAAGAATGTGATTATGAAATGTTATTGGTGGTGATGCAAGTAATTTCTTTTTATTATCTTCATGAAAGGTTGAAAGCATTGCTTGGTGCATTTTGTAGTTTTTTTTGGTAAGATGTTTTTATTGTCTATGTTGAAGATTAAGAAAACTAAAATAGATATATCATAAAATTCATGAGGAAAAACCAAAATAGATGCCATTCAAACAAGTGAATGAAGACTAAACTACATTTAACAAGATACAATTATCACCATACCTCAAGGATTATGATTGCTCTTTGCCTCAAATGTCAAATGCTCTTTTGATGTGTCCACTATATGTAAGAAGACTTCATGTGTGTCCAAGTAGCATGAGAATTCAATCCAAGGTGCCAAATACAGTCCAACTGTTGTGTATTCACTCGATTGATCCAAATAGAGCCCAAGAGGTGTGTATTCAATCCAAGGAGCCAAAATAGAGCCCAAAATGTTGTGTATTCTATCCAAATGGTCAAGGAAGCACCAAATGGTGTATGAATTCAATCTACCATTTAAATGCTTATCGGACTGTGCATGAAACCAGTGAAGAGAACACGAAAATGAGGAAAAAATTGCGGGAGAAAGAACACGGGTGATTTTCTAAATTTTATCTTCAACAGGGATGCACATGCACATATAGCACGCACTCGCATCTAGCGTGTGCGCATCCATTCTGAACATTGTATTGTTTGGTGGGTAACGTTTAGTGCATTTATTACCCAAGAGATATAAATGTGTCGGGTTATTCCTAGAACCCCTCCCCAAAAAGAGGCCCTCCCCCATAAAAGCCTTTAGGACCTCTTCTAACCCTTAATACCTATGTGCATTTAAGTGCTTCTAGGTGTTTAGGGGTTTAGGGGTATATTTACAAATATGTATTTTAATTTCAAAACATTAATTTAATTTTGAATTATAAACATATGTATTAGATCAAGAATAATGCTTCTAGGTGGATGATGATGATGCTGATGATGAAGACAGTGATGATGACTAATGGAGATGATGATGATGATGATGTTGATGATCATGATCACGATGAATATGAAGCACATCATCCTCATCATCCTCATCATCTTCTTCATCGTCATCTTCATCATCATCCACAACATGGTCATCATCACCATCTTCATAGTCATCATCATCATCATCATTGTGAGGACGAGGATGATGATGGTGATGATGGTGATGATGACGATGATGATGGATGATGATGAATATGAGTACGATGATGATGATGATGAAGAATATGATCATCATCAAAATCATCATATTCGTCATCATCATCTTCACTAGTCATCATCATCACCATCATCACCATCGTCATCATATGATCATGGTCACGATCATCACTGTCTTCGTCATCACTGTCTTCGTCATCACTGTCTTTAGCCATCTTCATCTTCGTCATCGCGATCTTCCTCCTAATCATCATCATCATTGACATATTCGTCATCATCTTCGTATCATAACCATCATCATTGACATATTCGCCATCATATTCGTATCATCATCATCATCATTGACATCTTCGTATCACCATCATCAATGAAGATGATGATGATGATGATGATGATGAATATGAGTACGATGATGATGATGACTAATTTCGAAATGATGATGATGATGATGATGATGGTGGTGGTGGTGAAGATGATGAGGAATATGTAGCACATCATCATCATCAACACCATGATCGTCATCATCAGCTTCCTCGTCATCATCATCATCATCATCATTGTGAGGACGTGGATGATAATGAGGATGATGAAGATGATGATGATATGATGATGATGATGACGATGATGATGATGATGGATGATGATGAATACAAGTACGATGATGAAGATGATGATGATCATCATCAGCAAAAACATCATATTCGTCGTCATACTCATCTTCATTAGTCATCATCATCACCATCTTCATCATCATTATCATTGTGGGGACGAGGATGATGATGATGGAAATGATGATGAAGATGGTGATGATGACTAATGGAGATGATGATGATGTTGATGATGAAGATGATGATGAATATGCAGCACATCATGTTCATCATCATGATCATCTTCATCATCATCAACACCATGATCGTCATCATCAACTTCCTCATCATCATCATTGTCATCATCAGCATTGTGAGGACGCGGATGATGATGAGGATGATGGTGATGATGGTGATGATGACGACGATGGTGGATGATGATGAGTATGAGTACGATGATGAAGAAGATGATGATGATGATGACGAATATGATCATCATCAAAATCATCATATTCATCATCATCATCTTCACTAGTCATCATCATCACCATCGTCATCATATGATCATGGTCACGATCATCACTGTCTTTAGTCATCTTCATCTTCGTCATCGCCATCTTCCCCCTAATCATCATCATCATCATTGACATCTTCATATCATCATCATCATCATCATTGAAATCTTTGTATCATAATCATCATCATCACTGACATCTTCGTATCATCATCGTCGACGAAGATGATGATGATGATGATGATGATGATGAATATGAGTACGATGATGATGATGATGATGATGATGACTAATTTCAAGATGATGATGATGATGGTGATGATGATGATGAAGATTATGAGGAATATGCAACACATCATCATCATCTTCATAATCATCAACAATATGATCATCATCATCAAAAATATGATCATCATCAAAATCATCATACTCGTCATCATCATCTTCACTAGTCATCATCATCACCATCGTCATCATATGATCATGGTCACGATCATCACTGTCTTTAGTCATCTTCATCTTCGTCATCATACTCGTCATCGCCATCTTCCTCCTAATCATCATCATCATTGACATATTCGTCATCATCTTCGTATCATCATCATCATCATTGACATCTTCGTATCATAATCATCATCATCATTGACATCTTCGTATCACCATCATCGATGAAGATGATGATGATGATGATGATGATGAATATGAGTACGATAATGATGATGATTAATTTGGAGATGATGATGATAATGATGACGATGATGATGATGGTGAAGATGATGAGGAATATGCAGCACATCATCATCATCTTCCTCATCATCAACACCATGATCATCATCATCAACTTCCTCGTCATCATCATCATCATTGTGAGGACGCGGGTGATGATGAGGATGATGAAGATGATGATGATATGATGATGATGATGAGGATGATGATGATGATGAGGATGATGATGATGATGATGATGATGATGACGATGGATGATGATGAATATGAGTACGATGATGAAGATGATGATGTTGATGACGAATATGATGATCATCATCATCAGCAAAAACATCATATTCGTCTTCATACTCATCTTCATTAGTCATCATCATCACCATCTTCATCATCATCATCATTATGGAGACGGGGATGATGATGATGATGATGATGATGATGATGATGACAATGATGATGAAGATGGTGATGATTACTAATGGAGACGATGATGATGTTGATGATGAAGATGATGACGAATATGCAGCACATCATCCTCATCATCATGATCATCTTCATCATCATCTTCATCATCATCTTCATCATCATCAACACCATGATCATGATCATCAACTTCATCATCACCATCATCATCATCATTGTGAGGACAAGGATGATGATGATGATGATGATGATGACGATGATGATGGTGATGGTGATGATGACGACGATGGTGGATGATGATGAATATGAGTACGATGATGATGATCATCATATTCGTCAGCATCATCTTCATTAGTCTTCATCATCACCATCATCATCGTCAACATCGTCCTCATCATCATCATCATCTTCATATGATCGTGGTCACGATCATCAATGTCTTTGTCATCATAATTTAGTCATCTTCATCTTCATCATCGTACTCATCATCTCCATCTTCCTCATAATCATCATCATCATCATCATCATCGACATCTTCGTCATCATCTTCGTATCATCATCATCATCATTGACATATTCATATCATCATCATCATCATTGACATCTTCATATCATAATCATCATCATCATTGACATCTTCGTATCATCGTCGTCGACGAAGATGATGATGAATATGAGTACGATGATGAAGATGATGAAGATGATGAGGAATATGCAACACATCATCATCATCAACAACATGATGATCATCATCAACTTCCTCATCATGATCATCATCATCGTCATTGTGCGGATCCAGATGATGATGAGGATGATGATGATGATGATGATGATGGTGGATGATGATCAATGCAAGTACAAAGAATATGATGATCATCATCATCATGACCATCAAAATCATCATATTCATCATCATCATCTTCATTAGTCATCATCATCTCCATCTTCATCATCCTCACCATCATCATCATCATCATATGATCATGGTCACGATCATCATTGTCTTCGTCATCATAATCATCATCTTCATCATCCTCATCATGCTCATCATCCCCACCTTCATCATCATCTTCGTCATTGACATCTTCGTCATCATCTTCTTATCGTGATGATGATGATGATGACGAAGATGTTGTTGATGAGGAAGAGGGTGATGACAAAGATGATGATGATGATGGTGGTGGTGGTGGTGGATGATGATGAATATGAGTACGATGATGAAGATGATGATGATGTTGATGGTCGGCATACTCATCATCAACATCATCATCATCATCTTCATCATCATCAACATCAATGGTGATGATGAGGATGATAATGATGATGTTGATCTGATGTTGACGATCAAGATGATGACCTAGATGTTGATGACGATGAGGAAGAAGAGGGTGGTGATGATGATGATGATGGTGTTGATGATGACGATGATGATGATGATGCTGATGATCATGAAGATGATGATGATGGTGATGGTGATGGGGATGATGAAGATGATGATGATGGAGATGAAGATGTTGATGATGATGACGATGGTGGTGAAGATGATGATGATGTTGATGAAGAATATGGTGATGATGAAGAAGATGATGATGATGGAGATGTTGATGAGGAAGGGGGAGATGATAATGATGATGAATATGTCCATGATGATGGTGATGATGATGATGATGATGATCATCATCTTCATCATCTTCATCACCATCATCATCATCATCCTCATCATCATCATCATCTTCATCACCAGCATGATCATCATCCTCATCACCATCATCACTACCATCATCTTCATCATCATCTTTATCACCATTGTCACCATCATCTCATCATCATCATCATCATCTTCATCACCATTGTCACCATCATCTCATCATCATCATCATCATCATCAACATCTTCATCATCATTGTCATCTCCCCCTTCCTCATCAACATCTTAATCATCATTGTCATATCCCCCTTCCTCATCAACATCTCCATCATCGTCATCTTCTTCATCATCACATCTTCATCAACTTTATGTATCCCTGTGACAAAGAAAATTACATGAACGCGTACGTGCACCTACGCGTGCGCACTTTCATGGACGAGTGCACATACTTACGCGTGCGTGCCTCTTTGCGCGCATGCATGTATGAATTCAAATTGTTTTTGGCGCCCTTGCATGCTTGGAATTAGCTTCGGACTACACCTTTAGGCTCGGTTTGATTTATCTATGATTTATGGTAGAACACATCAAACGCTGCAACTTCCTATTTTTCACAGCTAGTTCTGCATAAGATCTACGAGTGCACTGTAGATGAAATTGCACACACTTGTCGAGCTCTGTGTACAGATTCCAAATATATAAATTTTTAATAGATCTGTTGTTGTTCTCTATTTTTAATTCATTTTAAACTGCACTCATGTCAAATTCGTAAAAAACATAGGTCGTTTATTTGGCCTATAACTTTTGATTTGCTTACCTATTTCAAAAATGGAAAAGAACCCACATAAGAGCACGAAAATACCTACAACCTAAAAAAAAATGCATTTTGATTATTTTTAGACTATGATATGGTGGCTCGACAATTGACCATGTCGTTTTAGGGCTTCACTGACTTCAGTAATTTAAAAAATATATAAAATTGACTTTTAAAATTTTGGAAAAATAGCCCCTCACAAGATTTTTCTGATGCCTACGCCTCTACATATTTTTTTTCTCCGAAATTGAAAATTTACATAGCAAACAAGTGGGTCAACAAAAACATGTGCATTATATTTTATAAAAAAAATAACATACCAATCTTTGAATAATGACATTTTGGGGTTGTTATACCACTTTTCCATAAATAAAAATTATATATTCTGGAAGGTCATCCGTTTTTCTATGTTTCATATTTTTACACCTAATCAGAAAAAGTTTTGTAGGTTCCTCTAATAATTGATTTTAATGATAATATTTCTATTTTTCCAGAATGTCATTGCAACTAACGTGTCATAATTGGGTATCATTACCTTGCACCAACCCATTATAGTTAATTGAAATTATATTTTTAGTTTTCACTGTGGCATGAATTTGAACATGGGTTGATTCAACTAAAGTTCTTCAACCACCATTTTCTCGATGTCATAATTGAAGAAGATCACATGACATTCTTTCTTTGGATTTTTTTAGGGCAGACTATAACTGGGGACTTTGTTGTACTAATTGCAAGACATTCTTTCTTTGGATTTTTTTAGGGGAGACTATAACTGGGGACTTTGTCGTACTAATTGCAAGCTTTAAGTTTGTGGCACCAGACTTGAAAATGAGAAAAGCAATCCTTGCTAACATAATTGGACCACAAACAGAAGAAGAAAAGGTGCTCCTTGAGGAAGGTGAAGCTAGAGAAATTAGAAGGAAGAAAGAGAGACAAAGACATTGAAATAATTTTGAGGAAGGCCATAAGATGCATAATGATTGTGAGAAACCAAAATCTTTGTTGAGAGAAGGTCAAATGTTGTGTAATAATCTGTTTTCTTTAGAAGACAGGGACATCATCTTCATAAAAGAAACACAGTTTGTAAATGCATTAATTTTTTAACAACAGCAACACAACTTACCCGACATAATATTTGGAGGATTTATCATGCATCATGCTTTTGAGTTGGCATTTTATGTGTTATGATTTTATTGGGAACACTCCTTGTTTTTTGAAAGTTACTCATGTTGAATTTTTTAGACTAGTATGTTACTCTACCTGGAAATACATAAATATCCCTTAGCAAAGACATACTTACACAAATATATATTATTCATATAAAAATAATATCAAATATAAGTTAATAATATTATTATTTATAATATATTGTTTATATATTATTAACATATTACCATTATATACTAAAACATTCTATACGATATTTTATTTAAATACTATGTATTATTTTTATTGTATATAAATATATAATTAAATAATAAATCTTAGTATATTTAAATTTTATATAAATCATAGTGTATATCACTATGTCTTAAATATTATTAAAATAATATATATATAATTCAAAAATTTATACAATAAACTTAATTTTATATCTTATTAATTTTTTAAAATATTATTTTAATATATAAATATAGTTTCAAATATATTTTTAAGATTTAAATAAATATTTTAATTTTAATTAATATTCATATCCAAACTCCCAACATCACTACCTATGCAACATGAAAGAGCTCAAAACCAACCTAACGATAGAATGACCTTCCCAAATTGCCTTGCCACTTGCTCTTTTGAATACGAGTTTGCTAATGCATTTTTAATTACTTGCTCAAATTTAATGTCTTATTATCGGCCATGCCCCTATCCCAGAATGCTGACTTTAGGAAAAACTCGATTTCTATTGGGAAATAAAACTCGATTTCTATCGTCATTTCCCAAGGGAGTAGCTAACACAAGCTTCCTTTACCAACGAACCTTCACTTGGCCGAGGTAGTGTTGAAGTTATTGTTTCTTTTTAACCAAAGAGGTTTAAATTGTTCCAACGATTGTTGAAGTTGTTAGATGTAGCCTTTTGATTTTTATATTTGAAACCAATTTTATTAAAAAAAACATTTTAAGCTTATCTTATCTTTCCACTCCATAAATAGTGGAGATCTTGAACAATCGAACAATCGCTTCTGAAATTTAATATGAAAAAAAATCCACTCATCAATCTGGCAAGGATTTGTTCATTTTATTTGAGGGTTAATCTAAAATATAAGTTATATTTAACAGACAAAATGGCCAATAACAAACATTTTACCCATAAATTCCAATCTGATAACTACCTAATAAAAAAATATTTTTTACATTTAGCTTTTCATGCATGCCAAAAAGAATGGAACATATCACGAGAACAAACTTTATATTAAACAATAATAGAAGGGATATAACAGCTTAACAACTTGCATTCTATTCTATATAGTTACCCAATAACGGAAAGTATAAATCACATATTGATTGAGCATAGTTAATACGTATACCATACGTAGGTAATCACTCTCATTTGTGTGAGAATTATTATTTTAGAAGGCACAGTTTATAGTTGAGTAGGGGATGTACGTATACCATACGTAGGTAATCACTCTTATTGTAAGATTTATTATTTTAAAAGTTATATTTTATAGTTGCATATGGGATGCATAATTTTTTTTGAGTATATATGTTTTTTTAAAATAATAAAATATTGATTTAAATTAATATTTATGATGATATATATAAAACTAAACAAATTAGATAAATTAAAACCATAAACATTATATTACACATGAATAATGCCAAAAATGTAAATGTTGCGGAAGGCTTTGCATCTTTAGAAATTTAATCCTTTTAGATGCTTGGTAGATCCCCTTCATGCTGGTTATGAACCTACTTTTAAGTAGATGCAACTAGAAATGCTACTATGTGCATTAATTTTGCACCAATCATATATATGAGTTGGTTATGTATAAATATTTGTTCACCCATATTACATAAAATATTTTTTGATTTAGTGGATAGTTTTTTTTAGTTTATTAGAATATCCCTCACTTGCAGGAGTGACCTTTGGTCTAAGAAACCATAACCTGGTGGCATCTAAGTCGTCATCACACCAGTTCTGGGCCACACCAACCCTCAATTGGCTGGATTTTGGGTGTCTCCTCCTAATAAGATCACCCTTAAAAAAAATTCAAGTGAGACTTAACCAAATAAACTAACAAAAATTGACAATTAAGTAGATAATTATTTTTATAATGATTTTCATTTAATAAACTAATGCTTGTTATCATAATGCTACTTTGATAACTATTAAAATATAGTTTAACTTTATACCATAAGACAACGTTGTTATTTATGTCTAGTAAAAAAACAAATATCGAAATGAGATTAAAAAATTAAAAGTTTAAAAACCTAATATCAAAATGAAATTTAAATAAATTAAAACTTAACAATAAAATCTAACGTTGATATTACCGTTCATCAAAAACTATGTACCAAAAAATGGAATTATAAAAATAAAAAGATGTGGCTTGCTCACGAGGGAAAGAGACAACGACGTCATCAAGGCTTATGTCTCATCTTAACATGTATATATTTAAAACTACAATTATTTTAGTTTCGATGTAGTTTACAATATTTTATAATTTCTTTTAAAATGTGGTAAATTAGTATACATCAATAAGCAATTTTAGAATTTAGTCTTTGTAAGTTAAAAGCCTGCGATAGAAGTGGCAAGCTATAGAGATGCAAGTTACCCAAATGGTTGAACATCAATTTCACGGTTTAATAATTTTCATGAGCATACACTATAGTTCGAATTTCAAATTTTAATTGTTGTGATGAAGATTCGGATGTCACCTCGTATGACGTTGGTCTTAGGTAGTGATGCAACGGAGCGCATTGTTTTGTACTAAGGCTGGCCTAGATAACACATTTTCCCATCTTCTACTCTTTTCAATTTACCACACACGAGGTTGGCTACTTAAAGTTGAGTCACGGAATGAGCAGAAAGTATCTGCTTTTTAAAAGGTGTGCACGTTGCCATTTTATAATTTTATGAATACTTCATGGATGATGGAATAATAAAAATCTGATGTATAATTAATATGTAAAAGTTTTAATTGATTCCGTGCTTTAAGGAAAAGTACAATCATAACTAGTTTTTTCAAACGTGTGCAACTTGGTAATATGGTGAAGTCATCCAGGAATAACTATGTGACGAAACTATGGTAATATGGTGAAGAAGTCGTCGAATAACTCTGTGATGAAACTACCATCTAGAAGCTTAGGGCGGTGGAGCTAAAGCCTAACAAGTTACAACAAATTAATTAAATATATATATTGGGGTCCAACCATTTTTAAATATTATGCCATTTTGAATACATTTCATATCAACCATTATTTACGGTAGTGGAAGAATATTACTTGCGTGCAGTGATCAAATTTGAAGGGTGGGTCTTAACTTCAAGGACATTTGTTCTTGGATCCCTTCAAAGATTTCAAAGATGAATAGAAATATTAAAATTGTATTTCAATTGAAAAGTATAAATTAACTAAACTCTTCCCCCTAAAATGTATAAAACAAATATTTGACATCCAATTTTTCATAATTATGAACAAATAAGCACTCCTTAATATTTACATGAAAATGACATATTTTCAATAAAACTTAATTTGAACACAATAACTTCTCATATATGTAACGTTAATTTTACAATTCATTATTTAAATAACAACTATTATGTTGTATTTTTCGGGGTTGGAGCACATTTCATTATGTACATAAAAACTACTTAGACTAGATGCAATAACCATATTGGGGCATCCAAATGATCGTATGGATAGTCTAGGGCATTGTAACTAGATATAGTCTTAAAATAAAACTAGAACCATGAGAAAATTACTTAGTGTTAATTATGTACAAAAGGAAGCCACTAAGCAAACTGAGGCTATAATAAACCTACAACCAAAAATACATATAAAACCAATCAAAAAATTAATTTAAACCAGAGAGAGGGCATCCATTCAAGCCTGCGAGATGTAAGAATCATGGGCATTAAGCACCTAAGAAAAAATAATGCATATCTCATAAAACATTTAAAAAATCTTCAATACCAAGCAAGTTAGCAACGCTAGCATCAGAGGGGCTGGGGCATCAAATTTTGTTGTTCAACACTTGTTGCAACAACATACAGGTATGGGATGGAGGGGAAATGGAATCAAGCCTAAGTCAACTAGAGCCTTGCAACTCGTTGCATGTTTGAGTCTCGACAATCTGCTTTTTAAATTGAACCAAAACACCAAAAGAAGTTTGTTAATGGTTGGATTTGAGAAGATTCTATATGTGAGTAATTGAGAGCTCGAAGATCTAAAATTTGTTGTGTTTTGTACCAATCCACGATTCTTTGAATTCGTAGTCACTGGCATGAAATTTAAGTTATTTAATGAAAGTAATTAATGTATCTACCTCTATGTCGAAACCATCTTGAATGTTGATGCCACTACCCTCCTTATTGTCTTACCAAAAGGCATGAATCAAATGAGGAAGAAGACTTAAAATTTTCGACTTCACCTTCAAAGAGTGCCTTACAATCACATTGATAAGGAATGATAAGAAGATCACAACAATCCAACATGTACAATCTTAGTTGATAGTGTCAATTAAATACTTATATGGTAAATTTGATATAAGACTTACTTATAGTTGCCTCTTACTCTTTGCAACTTGACACATTTTATATTTTATGGTTGTCTCTTCACCTTGACCCAATTGATATTATAAGGTGAGGATTTGCATGCATGATAAACCTTAGTTATGAATATGAGACTCTGAGGATTTAAAGAGAAAATGATGTAAAGACATGTAATTCTTATATGTATTTTGGTGGGGAGCACCAAAGACAAATATGGTGAGAATAATCCTTGGTTATGACTATGCGATGAGGATTTAAAGAGAAGATGATGTAAAGACATGTAATTTTTATATGTATTTTGGTGACGAGCGTCGAAGACAAATGTGGTGAGAAACCACATATGTTTGGAAGGACGGAGGGAGATTACATCATGATCATTCCACCCATCAAATTGAGACTATTCCGGAGCCAATTTTTATTTTTTTATTAATAACCATTGTGGTGCTTTGGTCCAAATGTTTTTTCTCTGTTTCTCCATATCGTGTGTCCAGTGCCACTTCACTATATCAATGCATAAATCAACCTCTACATGGTTTGTTGTCCTAGCTGCATGCCATTATTTGTAGTTGCATGCCATTGAGTGTTATGTAGAGTTGTCATGAGTATGTGGCATTCATGCAAGAAATGAAGTATTGTAGAGGATAACTCATCAAACCAACCATTTGAATTTCATTTTGATAAAAAACGAGTGGACATTGGTAACCAGCTTCACATAGGTAGTAGGCACAAAGTTTCAGTTTCGTTTTGGGCCTAGTAGTAGACTAGTAGTGGTTCTCTGTTGTTACAGCTATAGTCATTGACACATTGTCACACCTTAGATCTCAGCCCAAAGTGACTCGAGATTCTGAGTAAATTCTGAATAATTTTTAAGTATTGAAAATTTACATAACTATGTCAAATTTCATGTTTTCTAATAGTCACTTTTTATTTTTTTGGCAAATGATAAGGTATATGTTTTTGTGGGTGCAGCCTTTCAATGCCTAAGTGACAATTTCAGGATACAAAAATTGGTAGACACGTATAGAACCCATAGCACTAGTGTAGCGCTATTTTCCCAAAATTAAATGTTTAATTTTTATTTATTTTTGAATTATGTAAGTGATCAAACCTCGAGAGTGATACGTCAAATGTGGGTGTAGCCTTTGAATGCCTTAATGCAATTATTTCGACTTGGATTTTTTATATCATGTAAAGGTCAATGTCTTCTAGTGCAGCATATATATATTTTTTTAAATGGTTGTGAAATGAAAAAGTTACGGAATAAACACTAAGAGTATGTTTTTTGACCAACGGAGTGATGAAACAAGAAAATTAGGAAATAAATAGAAAATATCAATATATTTTTTATTAAATTACATATTTGGAATCTAAATAAAATATTCTATCTATGCATAAAATTTCGTCAATAATGGTCATGTATGTCATGTTGTAGAGAGTGGTGAAAAACATGCATATTTAGGTGCAGAATTGCACCTAAAGGGTCACTCAACTTTGTGCACAAACCCTATAGATAAATAAACAAAGTATGTCAAAACATTTCAAACATAGGATTTTTACATCGAGCCTAACAACTCAAATAATATTCACGCATTTTAGGGTTATCAACTCCTAGATATGTTTCCAATACGACACTTCATACAAGAGCCAAGAGGCTCAAACATGACTTTTATACCAACGTCAATAACATAAGTATAAATGTAATATTTTGCAGACCAAACATTACTTCGAAACTCAAAGTTCAACATTGAAATATTTAAATACAGAGGAAAAATGTTAAGATCAATAGCATCTCTTGCATAGAGTCGAGACCGAGTATTTATTTGAAAACGAAAAGCTTTCATATTTTAAAATATTAAACACATAGCTAAAAGGCTTAGTTCAGAACCATAAACATTCTTAGTACAGAGTTCCTTTACATTACAACACTATAAACAAAGAAACCATTAAGGTAAATGAGGAGGTCGTAAGGCTAACCCTAAACACTTGTTTATTTGAAGCATTCACATGGGAAAATGTGGAATCTTTACGCATTGCTTCTGCACACAAATCTCCAACTAAACAAAGAGCATGGTGATTCGTTACTTAAACTTGTGTGAGGGTGAGAGTAGGATTACCTGAGTCTGCACCCAACGCCAAGATAAATAATATGTACATGCACCCACAAATTTTATAACACGGCTTTAGTAATGGAGGAAACCGGTAATAATGACATAAGGTAAGAGTTTAAATGTTGGAAAAATGATTTACCTAGTATCAAATGTAAGTGAATCTGAACTGCATCCAAGACCCCAAACTTTTGCAGGGTCTGAAAAACTCTTTGTTCATTGACGACACATCCCGAACCTGCATAAAGGAAGAGCAGTTACTTAAATTTCTACAACAGAGACCTTAACACATTTATTTACGAAATTACCAAGCTAAAAGGCGTATGCTTGTAACATACCCCTTTGCTGAAAACATTTTATGTTTGAAGAAGACATTATCTTAACTTTTATTGTAAAGTTTTATATTTGGACAAGTGTCCAAGGAAGACTATAATTGCACAATATTATTATTTAAATAAATAAAATAGGAGACACTCACCTAAGGAGAACTGTTGAAAGAGTGTTTACTGACCCACTAGGTGGAATGGAATCTGGGGTAGAAGGAAATGGACAAGTGGCAGCATCATGAATCAAGTAACTAGCTATTGGTATGGGACAACTCCCTTGAATTGTGGTCATAGTACCCTGAAAGATCGGACTGGAGCTTGAGGCTCATTTATTGAAAAATTGACCACCAAAAAGACCTAGGCATCTTTTTAAGAGGCATTGAATTTGGACTAAGGTTCAACACTTTTCCCGATGAGGAAAATTACCTTATGGTTCTGTTGTATGCACACAAGAGATTCGATGAGGGAAAAAACTAGGTTTTTTATGATGGTGTAAGTCTGTCTAGTTTACTGCTGAGTGTAGAGTTATTTCCTACTTAGGGCAGAAGTTTGAGGTGTATTGCAAGTCTCCATTGATTGTTGGAAGTATAGCCTGGGTGCCTTTCTTCTACACATATTCTTCTACTTCTACCTAGTGGTTCAATAAACAGGCTCGGGGGTCCAAAGGAGGCAAGTAGTTTGGCTGCTTCTTCTGGAGAAGGTTGGGAGGAACATGCCTCCTTGGGTGTTTGTCCACCCTATTCACTTATCAGTTTCTACTTGCTATTTTAATTTCATCTAGTTATATCTTACTGTTTTTATCTCTGTTGGTTTAGGATTATTAACTAAATACTGATAGAAATCATAGTTCAGATTTAAATGATTGAAAATTTTGAATTATGCAAATAGATGAAGAAGTCTTTATGAAATTGATAGAATTAATTTCCTTCCCTGTATTTTTCCCCACATTGTTCTTTGTGTCATACTCTAGTACAGGAAGTTTTAATTAAAAATAAATAAATGATATGTAGTGAGCATAATGAATGAATAGACCAACTCTACTATGATTTCCCTTATCTGGTATGATTTACAATTTAAATTATATTATTTTCAAAATCATAGAAACTTACAGCTACATATTTTAGGCAAACATTAGAATATCTTCACAGAAATAACCAAAACTCAAATAGTTCCATGATTTTGCATAAATCTATGATTTAGTTACAGGATGACTATCTTACAGTAAATACTAGATACACTTTATCTTATCATTTTCCCTTTTAAACACATTTCTGTATTTCAAACATCACGATAGTTTTGCATCAACAATTTACAAAGTAACATAGTTGAAAACAACCATAGCTATTAATACATAGCTACTACACTATTATTCAAAACCACAGGACTGATACATAATGCTATTACAACCTCAGTCTTCTCATAGTACTTAAGTAGACTTTATTTCTATTCTTAAGTTTTACTTTTAAACATTTCTATTGTGGGCATTAGTCCCAAAATTTTCAACCCTAGTTAGTTAACAAACCCTATCTTTAAAACAATTCCTAAATCGAATAGATTATACAAGACAAAGTGCAATTACCCAGAAAACACGCTTTTTCACATATCAACCATGGGTTCAAAACCTTCTTAAAGTTTTAACAAAACCAAAAAAATAATCTTTCGTTTTGAGACAAGACCATAACCAGCCTCATGACTAAACACTAGTTCATGATGCTAGGGTTCCAAACAAGATTTACTACCCATGCTCATTATTAGAAAAACAAAGTCACATTTCCCTTATCCTGTACAAAACCAACATAGACGAAGGAATACTTTCAACAGCCAAAAACAAAACAACAAATTAACCCTTCGGCCAAACATTAGATATATGAGACTCGGTCTCAGTACTAAGATGGACTTTATAAAAACCTTTCGAAGTTATCTTCTAACAAAACAAGTACAGGGTTTGAATGCACCAGACAAGGCATATAGCCTATGGCTCTCGGCCATTAATAACACAAAACATTTCATAAACTAAGTATTGAAAAATAATAACATAGGTCCTGGAGCATTGCTCTCAGACATGATGAATACCACAACATTAAATACAAGTACCAGAACTTTCTTATTTCATCAAACGACCGAGGATAAAACCCCTCAACAAACATTACATTTCAACAACAAATTTTAGAGTGAAACGTTGCAAGACTAATACCAAGGTAGGTCGAGGATCCCATCCTCCCTACGCTTGTCTCTTTGCCTAAAAACTTTAAAACGGCGGCCACATCCTCAGCCCAAAACACAAACTAAAAAGCTTTGGCTAAAACCAACAATGTGCAATATTTTTCCAAGAAGTAACCTACAAGAAACCACCGAGCCTTACCGGTTGTGTAAGCCATATCTCCTGATAGCTTAAATCATAGCACCTTGAAGACGAGCGTACCTTCCATCAAAACCTTTGAATGGTTAAAAGAAATACATTACGAAGCTTCGAAAAACAATGTTAGATAATAGTAACATTCTGAGACTAATACATTACCTTCTTAAAGAGAAACTGTGGTTCAAAAACAAGCACTCCTACAACCGGCGTGAATCCTGAGCCATTCAAACTACCAAAACAAGTGCAGATAACCTCAGTTCATAGCTCGGACCTTAATACTATAACTAATGATTGTAGTTCCCCTACAGGTCATGGTTCGAAACCTAGGAGGTGCCCTCACACCCTGTTAACAAACACTCCAATGACTGCAAAATGAATACCAAAGAAAACAACCTCGACAAGACATAGTGGAAGACTAGGGTTTAGTCCAAAACCCGAGAGCACCACGAGATCAATGGTGGATACCTTGCCAACAATGCACATGTCCTATGAGCACCAACTGCATTTAAGACCACTTTAATTACCACTTCCACCATGGAGTCCAGCTCAGCATACTTATAAGTCAAACCTTGAACAGCTCGATGACGAGGGCATTATCCTTACAACGCCTGCACGTGACATTATCCACGATAGCAGCCACCGAGAATTTCACCAAGGTAGTAGATAGGCAAGTTAATGTTAAGACTGGACACGAATGCCTACCAACGTATAACCACTAAGGCATTAATACCTTGCCCTTTATCAGAATTTGGAATGAAGGTTATGGTTGTAACATAATATAACATATCATACTATAAGCACATAGTTACCACCTTTTGTGTTGTATCACTATGCATCGAATTATGTATAAAGTTCCACAAGGTGGTCACATTTCATATAGTCACATATTTTGTACCATTGTATATAGTTTACGCATTATAGGGAATACATGATATTATGCATATAGTTTATGCATTATAGGAAATGCATGGTATTTTGCATATAAGTTTATGTTTCACAAATGCACACACTTAACCATGTAGGTATTTCATTGTGCATATTAAAAGAACAACGATAAAAATGAAATACATCACTATCCAATAGCATAGAGAAGTTATTTCATATAGTAAGGTGATGCTTTTCCTTGATCCTTTAATATTTAATAAGTTATCATAACCTAGATGATACGTTGAATAATTACAACAACATCTACATAGTATTGGTTAAGACCCATGTTATGTTTTTCAAAGTCAGTTTTTTTAAATTGGATTTCATGAGAAGGTTCTTCTATTTTTGTATTAAATTGAAAACGTAGGTATTCAAATTATAATTCAATTAAAACAAACCAAGACGACGTTACATGAAGTTCACTAGGATACCTGACTTGACGAAGGGAAGATAACCCTTTTCTATAGTTTTATAATACAATTTCAGAATGCAGAACATTACTGTAGGATAACTTGAATTTATCACTCTTAACAGT
Organism: Larix kaempferi; assembly: GCA_027924585.1. Taxonomy (NCBI): domain Eukaryota; kingdom Viridiplantae; phylum Streptophyta; class Pinopsida; order Pinales; family Pinaceae; genus Larix; species Larix kaempferi. The sequence goes on from BSBM01000370.1 coordinate 23,228,632, forward strand.
GTTCCGCCACATCAAGATTCAAATGCTTTAGCTACATAGCTAAGTAAGCCTCATGGTACCCCATAGGAGCTAGGAGCCCTTCATCATCATCAGAAAGCAAACAGTCAGCACATATAAAGAAAACTATATCGCAAGTGAACATAATTACATCACATAATTCCAGAGTTTAGTATAAACAAAGTATCTATCGTAATATGTTTCAAAAATTATGAAGTGGCATTATCAGTAATAGTTCATTAGTTAAGAAGATTGGCATTTATTTTACTTCCGCACATCAACATTAGTCTTAAATACCTTCTTAGAAAAATTTTAAATTTTTATGAATTTTCGGGATGCTACATGTGGTATCAAAGCGCGAGTTCAAACACTAGGCCTAAAATAGGCTCATGCACGCAAAACAGAAAACTTGTTACTAACTTTTATTTAATTTTGTTTTTGTATAGAACAGTTTGACAGTTAATTTGCAGGTATGGATATACCGGAGGAATCAATAGAGCACAGATCTCCTCATAATGAATGTAATAATAACGAATAAGAAAATATTAATGAAGACATCTACGTAGAACTTAATGATCAATCATCTGAATTATTACGTACTGTTAAGGATTTAAAATCTGAAATAAAAAGTGTTAAGGAAGAAAACGAAAGGATTTTAAGAGCACAAGAGGAATTAAATCAGATTCTGCTAGAAAAGTAACATCAAGATGAAAAAGAGAACAGAAGTAAAAAATGAATCTGGAACAATGTCCTACAAACACAGAGATAAGAAAGCTAAATATTATAAAACTGAAAGTAACTCTTCTTCTTCTGAATCTGATGATGAAATTTATCACAGAAAATATAATTCTGATCAGGACAACAGTGACAATGACTGTGGTCCTAAGAAAAGATGTAAAAATTATGAACAAATTTTAGGAGAGTTTAAAAAGATAAAACTCCAACTTTTAATGGCGAAAATGAAAAGGGAGAGGCAGTTGAAGCATGGTTGTCCAGAATCAAGAAGTATTTTCATATTTATAACTACTCATCGCGATTAAAATCTAAGATGGCCATATACAATTTGACTGGAAGGGAAGAAATTTGGTGGCAAGATGTCAAAAGAGTTTAAAATCTTAAGGATAAAGACATAAAATGGAGTATATTTAAAAACATGTTTAAGAAAAAGTTTTTATTAGAACAGTACTACGAAGATAAGTCGAAATAATTTTATGATTTAAAGATGGGTTCAATGACCATGAAGGAGTTATGCGGCAAATTTCTCAGCTTGTTAAGGTATGTACCTTACTTAGCTGAAGAAAAACCTAAGATACAAAGGTTTCTAAAGTTGTTTACCCTTCCACATAAAGGACAAAATTGAGTACGATAACCCTTCAACTCTTGAAGAAACCACAAGGAAGGTTAATGTATGTTTTGAACAGAACAAGAGAAGAGAAGGTGTATTGAGTTGGAGAAGTAATAAGTCTAATAATTTTGAGCATAAAAGGAAAAGTTTTAATCAGAATTATGGAAGTTTTAAGAAAAAAATTAATAACAGAAATTTTCAGAATCATAATAATTACATAGGTAATGCACCACAGAATTTCACTGTTGCAAGGAATGTGCGTAATAATAATAACAACACCAGATACGCTGAACAGAAGCCACCTTTGAAGTGTTATGACTGTGTTGGACCACATACTAGAGCTCAATGTCCATGCAACAGAAAGACAGTCAACAAAATTCACATCGTACAAGTGGAACCGGCAGTTGGTGATGTAGTAAGAAAAATGCCCAGGATAAATGCATCGCTAGAAAATCGACAAGCATACCATCACACTTCTATGGTCGAGATGGAAGGTATGATACAAAACAAATATATTTCCATTTTAATAGATCCAGGTGCAAGTTTGAGGTACATTTCACCTGATTTAGTGAAAAGTTGCAAGTTAAAGATGGAAAATTTTGATAATTCATGGTTAGTACAGCTAGCAACAAGCACTAAAAGAAAGGTTATAGAATTTGTCAAACGTTGTGATGTACTTATGAGTCAACTGAAAACGCAAGTTAATTTGAATTTTTTACCATTAGGGTCATATGATGTGTTAATTGGCATGGACTGGCTTGAACAACATAGAGTAGTACTTAACTGTTATGAAAAATCTTTTACTTGTTTGAATAATGAAGGTAATACTGAAACAGTAAAAGGAATTCCTAGGAAAACATTTGTAAGACAAATTTCTGCTTTGCAAGTAAAGAGAGCTGTAAGAAAGGGTTGTAAAATGTTTGTTGTGAATGTTATTAATGACGAATGCTCATCTAAACAAGATAAGATAAAACTGGAAGATATACCCATCCTTAGGGACTTTTCTGATGTATTCCCGGAAGAAATTCCAGGACTACCTCCGAAAAGGGAACTTCATTTCACCATTGAGTTAGTACAAGGTGTGGTACCAAACTCAAAGGCTCCCTACAAAATGAATATTCTGGAGTTAAATGAACTAAAATCTTAGTTGAAAGAATTAATAGATAAAAACTACATAAGGCCTAGTGTGTCTCCTTGGGGAGCACCAGTTATCTTTGTTAAAAAAAAGGATGGTACTTTGTGACTGTGCATAGATTACTGTCAACTTAATAAAATGACAATTACAAATCGATATCCCTTGCCCCACATTGACGATCTATTTGATCAGGTACGTTGAGCAGAGATATTCACTAAAATTGATTTAAGGTCTAGATATAATCAAGTTAGAATAAAGGATGAAGACATATTCAAAACTGCTTTCAGAACTCGTTATGGACACTACAAGTTCGTAGTTATGCCTTTTGGGCTACCTAACGCACCGGCAGTATTCATGTGTTTAATGAATAACATACTGCATAAGTACTTGGATAAGTTTGTAGTTGTGTTCATTGATGATATTCTAATTTACTTAAAAGCTAAAGAAGAGCACGACGAACACTTAAGAATAATTCTACAAGTTTTAAGGAAACATCAGCTTTATGCTAAGTTCAGTAAATGTGACTTTTATAAAGATAAAATACAGTACTGAGGTCACATAATATCTAAAGAAGGAATTTATGTTGACCTAAATAAAATAAGATCAATTAACGAGTGGTCTGTCCCTAAAGACGTAACTGACGTACAGTCATTTATGGGAATAACGGGTTACTACAGAAATTTTATTGAAGGATTCTCTAGAATTGCGAATCCCATAACTTCTTTGCAAAAGAAAGGGAAGAAATTCATCTGGGATAAAAAATGTGAAGAAAGTTTTAAAAAGTTAATAGAGTTATTACCAACAACACCTACATTAAAAATTGTTGATCCTAATAAGGACTTCGTTGTATGCACCGATGCATGTAATGATGGACTTGGAGGGGTCTTAACTCAAGAAGGTCCTGCTATTGCTTTTGAGTCTAGAAAGTTAAAAATCTAAGAAAAGAACTATGCAACTTATGATCTAGAGCTGGCAGTCGTGATACATGCACTAAAAATGTGGTGCCGTCACTTGATTGGAAGAAAGTTTACCTTAATGACAGATAATAAACGTTTAAAATACTTGTTGGATCAAACAAATCTTAACGCAAGGCAAGCTAGGTGGCTAGCTTTCCTTAGCGAGTATGATTTTGAAATTCAACACATTAAGGGTAAAGAGAACAAAGTTGTTGATGCCTTGAGCATAAATTCTAAAGTAAGTTTTGTGGCAGCAATCAGCACATTCAAGACAGATCTAGAAAATCATATCGAAGAGGGAATTAAGCAAGATGAAAATTATCAAAAATTGCATGATAAGGTTGCTACAAATTTATCTGAAAATTTAATAACAGATTACAACATTAATGAAAAAGGCTTAATGACGTATAAAAAAAGAATTTATGTACCTAATGTTTCAAAGATTAAACTGCTGATTTTGGATGAAGTTCATAAAAGTCCTTATTTGAGACACCGTCGTTATCAGAAAATGATAACTATGTTAAGACAGGATTACTTTTGGCCCAACATGAAGAATGAAGTGGCTGAATACATAGCTAAGTGTTTTGAATGTCAGACCATTAAGGTTGAACATCAGCACCCAGCTGGCCTATTACAACCATTGCCAATTCCGGAATGGAAATGGAAAATTATAAGTATTGATTGTATTACAGGTTTACCTAAGAATCAGAAAAAGAATGACTCCATAATGGTGGTTGTGGATAAACTTAGCAAATATGCTCATTTTATTCCCGTTAAGACTACTTTCAAAGCTGCTAACATTGCAGATGTGTTTATGAAACAAATATTCCGCTTACACGGAATTCCAAAAGTAATTATTTTTTATCCAGACTCCAAGTTTGCTGGAAATTTCTGGACAGCATTGTTTAAGGGTTTAAATACTAAATTAAATTTCAGTACTTCCTTCCATCCACAAACTGATGGACAGACTCAAAGAGTTAATCAGATTTTAGAAGACATGTTAAGAATGTATGTTAAAGATCAGCCAACTAAGTGGGAAGACTATTTGCATCTAGCTGAATTTGCATACAATAATCATTATCAAGCATCTGCTAGACTTAGTCCATTTGAGATTTTATATGGAAGAAAATGTTGTACTCCTATTTCTTGGGATAACAATGTTGATAGATTAATGTTAGGACCAGATTTGTTAAAAGAGATAGAGTTAACTGTGAAACAGGTACAAGGCAACTTAAAAGTTGGACAAGATAGACAAAAAAGTTATGCAGATCTGAAACGCACTAAAAGAGAATTTCAGGTTGGAGATCATGTCTTTGTAAAGGTAAAACCCAAGAAAAGTTCTTTTAAGCTTGGGATTTGTGCTAAACTAGCACCAAGGTACCGTGGACCATTTGAAGTCCTATCAAGGACTGGACCTATTGCATATCAGTTGGCTTTGCCATCTAATTTAAGAATCCATAATGTTTTTCACATTTCTGTTTTAAAGAAGTACGTGCATGATGCTACTCATGTGCTGAATTGGAATGACATACAGGTGGAACCCGAAGGAGATTTTCAGGTGGAACTGGACTGTATTCTCGACAGGAGGGAAATTATGCTCCGGAATCGTACCATAGGGCAGGTAAAGGTGCAATGGAGGCACCTTAGCCCTGATGAAGCTACTTGGGAATTTGTAACATCCCTCAAATTCAACCCCTATTGTTATTATTGTTGTAAAAGTATTTTTTAAATTTTGTAAATGGTCGTGGTGAGGAGCTCAAGGCCAAGGCCCCACCAGTTGACTTTGGAAGTGTTATTATTTTATTATTTCCTAGGTTGTAAATTCTATTATTACACTTATGAAACTTAAGGCTGTGTCGCAGCTAAACCCTTTAGGGAAGCGATAGAAGGCATCCTAATTACAAGGACGGACGATGCTAAACCTTTACCATGGGTGAGGAATCACACACACACACACACACACACACACATATATGAGTACTACACAATAGTCATGATAACAAATTATAAAAGAATATATATGCCAATATAGGAACATAGGTATACACAGCGTTATATATAAAGAAAAATAATTATGCTTAGTATGCTAATAAACAAACTGAATATATCTTTATATATTTATATATAGAAAAGAGAGGAAGATCTATTTTAGAAAATATAAGTATTTACTTTTACTTCTCACTTAAAAACTACCATACTTTGGGATATGAAAGAGGATATTTAATTAACATATATATATATATATATCGATTTATTTTTTATATATAAATCAAGTGACTTGAGCATATTTTGGTTGTATAAATAAATTACATCATAATAATGTAATGAAATCATATTGAGTTTGGACTATAGAGATAATCCAAAGGAGAACTATATGAGTATATGGTTGACACCCTTAAAAGAAGGATAAAACGTTACACCAACATATGCTTATATATAAATGCATATGATGGAATCTACATATAAGAATCTAGAACAAACTTGTACAAGCTCTCGAAGCTTTATAAATTATATTTTAGAAATAAAATATTTGGTTTCAAATTTTTACATTATGGAACCCTAAGTAACTCGAACTTAGCCGTTAAAAGAAATTTGTTTGGTTTGCTAGATTTAAGGAAGTGGAAGAAGTGGTTGTCTCCTTGGTTGAAGTCGCAAGTGGAAATACTATATATTAGGGCTCCCCGAATAGCACTTGAGAAAGTTGTTTTCTTAGTAAAATCCGTTCAACAACCTTTATTTCCACTAGGCATAATTGAGGAGGACGTCGAGGGATTTGAGGAGTGTGTATCCTTAATTGAGCACTCCATCACACTAATTATTAATCTTTCCATAAATAAAATTTCCTTAAAAATATCCCACCATTTTCCTCCTTGAGGGATGCTACTCTCTATCAGCACCATCCGGTCGAGGTTTGTTGCCAGCATAGTTTGTTAGTTATTGTGTTTCAAGTAATAATCTTATTTATATGCATGATGGAAAGGGAAAAAGGGGAAATGGGGGTAACAAATCAACGATAACACTGAGGAATCCATTTAGTATGAGGGGGTTGCTAAGTATGGAGAAGGGTAGAAGGAGTTGGGCAAGTTGGAAGGAGACTACCTCATGCACCGTGGTTCCATTGATAGCAAATGCCAGTTAAGCTTTGACGGATATGCGAGGTATGTTTTCTTTAATAATGTCGAAATCCTTTTGCAGCTATTTGAAAAAGGTTTAATCTATGTGTATACCTTACTGCAATAGTGAAGTGTGTCTATCTGGACAGAGTATTATAATTCGCACGTCGTAGGTGATTGAAGTTAATGTCAGAGTCGAATCTCTGCCCTGATCAATGGGATCAATATTTTTAGTGCATTAAATGCATACTATTGTTGCATTATTAACTACATATTCTATGCCTGATTTAAATCTCTTCTTAGATCGAGTGAATCAATCTTCACCACTTGATTAGATATTATAGTTGCGTTTTATCCGCCAACTCTATACCAGAGCTTAATCCCTGCATCTGGCAGCGTGAATAAGTTCTTGATATTTTTGACCTCTGTGATCATTGTTTTCCTGATATTGACATCCACACCAAGTTGTGCGTTAGAGTTCGCATTTAAACCATTCCATAACCCATGACAGAGATATTCTTGTGACGGCGATCCTAGTACAATTTGTGACTTGTGTATAGAGTCTTCTTGTGACTGACAACGAAAGATACAAGTATGTATTTATTCTCATAAATTTTCGTTGATAGGTTGATCGATGCGTGTCAAGACCAACGCTATTGTTTACTTAACCTAAACTCTTATCTTATGCAATCCGGTCATAATATTTTCGTCAATGATCTACGAATTATCTTTGCATTTTTTTTAGTTACCCTTAAATAGAGATTTTTACTGCCCTTTCACCGCAATGGAGAGGAAAGGTCGAATTTCCTTTGAGCATTTATTCGCAATGGTAGTATATACGTCATCAATAATTCTTTGTAATGTTAAATGCTCTAAATGATGATCACTCTTTGGAATGGGTAAGAGTATCTACTCATTAGTTAAAACTCTGTACACAGTTTTCCTTATTGATGCATAGCTTCGATAGTTGAGCTACGGGAGGTCATTGTCGGATAGTTCATTAAAACCCTACTCACCGTTTAGTTTCTGCATAGTATCAATAGTAGAGCTGCGTTAGGGTAAACATCGGCTCAGTGTAAACTCTGCTCTTTTTGATATATTTGTTTCAATATCCTTTCATGATACGGACAACCCTACCATTAGTGATCTTCCACTAACAAAAAATCAGCCCTCCTTATCTGGCTAGTCTTGCATGGAAGCTGGGTATTGAAATCTCTGATAAGGAGATATGTTGGTTTTCAAGTTAGCCACTATTTATGATAGAATCGTAGATCCAGGTTAATGATATTATGTACTGTATGTTAGTGTTTCGTTTCATTGCTTATACCAGGTGTTCTGACTGTAATAACTAGAATCACAGATCCAAGTCGGAATAATAGTTTGTATGCTTGATTATTGATACATTTATTACTCATACCTTGTGTATTGAATTGCAAATCCCCATATCGTAAATTCAGATCGTGGTATCTGTTGGGTAATCGTAAGTGTCATGTTATAATGGCAGAGATCTATTTATTTCGGGAAGTTATGCTTACGTAGTATGTCTTGATGTATCATTGCAGAAGAATCTTTATATATACATCCTCAGATAGAAAAATCGCAGTAATCTTTATTGCTAGTGAATGTTGTCTTGTCGTCAATGGAGGTGAGAATATATATACAGTTATATTTGGAAATGGTATGTAAGTTAGTGAAATTATTCTAATAATCCTTTCCCTTTTATCTTGTTTGTTAAAAGTGAAAATGGTTCCTTTTGTATTTAGTGGTTCTTGATTAAAAGGAACGTCTTGTATTAAAGATGTAAGTGCTTAGGATTTCTTAAACTCGAAAAATTGTTTAGTTTAACTTAGATCATTGTTTTCCCATATAAAGGAATTGTTACCCATAGTTAAGATCTTCTAAATATATATATATATATTGAAATTATTTATAGTTGTTCCTTAGTTATGGTCTTGGTTATAGCGTGATGTAAAAGATCATTTAAGAGGGGTATAGCCGTAAGAGTTTGACGAGAATTTTTCAAGCATAGAAACCAAATACATTGTTACTGGCCATTAAAAGTATCATATTTTAAGTTCAGCATTAATATACTTATTGGTTTATATATATATATAGTTGACTCATGAAAAGAGCTATGTGATAGAAGCTTGACGTAAGGAGAAGGAATCTTGTTGTAGCAACCATGTTGCTCATTGTAATCCTATTACCTTTTCCCTAATAATAAATGATGCACACACCTTTCTGGACTAGCCCGTGTACGGGTGAACCACATTATTTTTGGTCTCGTTACTTGTCTATGGCCTTTATTATATGTGTATGTGCCTTCATGACGATTGTATGATTTTCCTCTCATATGAGTTATCTTAATAGTTGATGTTATAACACATTTGTCGAATGCATCTTGGTAAGGGATATTTCATGTGTTCTATAAGAACCATAAAGATGCAAGTATCATTTTGATTCAAGTTTGTTAATCTTCAATTTATAATGGTAATATTTTAATATATATGTGCTAGTATGTTATCAATGTTTGAAAGGTCTCTATGGTTGAAATTATATTTTGTAAACATAATATGTAATCACATTGGTCCTTTACATACAAAGGTTTCTTACAAGAACCAATGAAGTGCATAAGAGTCACTTAAGATAAAAAGGTAAATTCCACCTGTTGTAAGTATGTACTAACACTTTTGCATAAATTTTCAATGATAAATTTTATGAAGCGTTACATGTTGCATTTATTAAATAGAAATTTAGATACTGATTATATATTTATAATTCCGCAAAGCATTTTAATGGCGATTAGACCATTTGGAAGAGAAAGAAGACATCTCAGAAAAATTTTAAATTTTCACAAATTTTGGGTACGTGACAAATGGTATCATAGATTTACCTTGGGGTTCTGCTGCTTGCACCCAAGAGATTCGATGAGGGGATATGCTAGTTTTTTATCATGGTGTAAGTCTGCATATTTTACTGCTGAGTGCAGAGTCCTAAAAGATGAGGAGCAAGTCTTAATAGTTTGTTGCCTATACAATTTCTGAGTGCCTTGCTTCTACACAAAGTTCATCTACATGGTGGTCCAGTAAACAAGCCTCCTTGGGTGTTAGTCTCCTATTTAATGTATTTAATAATAAAGTATTGTGCAAATTATAGTCATCCATGGACACTTGTCCAAATATAAAACTTTACAATACAAGTTAAGATAATGTTTTCTTCCAACATAAAATGTTTCAGCAAAAGGGAAGCTATGTTTCAAGTTGTTTTGTAAGACTGTCATATACCTGTTGAAATAGACAGATGAATCCTTGCTAAGCTACAGAGTAAGAATAACGTGTTCTTACTGAGATGGTATTCTTTACAAGAGAGGACTCATATTATGTATGCAAGTCTTCATGATTGCTTAAATACATAAGATTTTTGTATGCAAGTCTCTATGATTGCTGAAATACAAAAGAGCATTTTGAACGCAAGTCTCCATGATTGCTGAAGTACAAAAGAGTTTGATGATCAAAGAAAGTTTTGTTGAAAGAATTGTTTTATGATATAAACAAATGATAATGATTTGTCTTGTGGCTAGACCATCAGAGGTATTTATGTATGAATGTTATGCATGTTGGAATAAGCAAACTATTTCCTCAAGGAAGAGGAAAAATGATGAACATTTACTGTCCTGAAATTTTGTATACTAGTGTTATACTAAAGAACCTTGGGAGATCTGGTATGATCTGTGTAATGTGCAGGATATAAGTGATAAAATCTTGCGAGATCTGCAAAAATGAGAAAACAACAAAAGCATAAAAATAAAGCAAGCGAAATATGGGGAAGGATGCAAAAGACAAAATGTTGAACACCGAGGACAGTGTTATCTTTAAGGGGTGGAGTGTGTAACATCCCTCAAATTAAACCCCTATTGTTATTATTCTTGTAAAAGTATTTTGTAAATTTTGTAAATGGTCCTGGTCAGGAACTCAAGGCCAAGGCCCCACTAGTGGACTTTGGAAGTTTTATTATTTTATTCTTTCCTAGGTCGTAAATGCTATTATTACACTTAGGAGACTTAAGGCTGTGTCGCAGCTAAACCCTTTAAGGAAGCGACAGAAGGCGTCCTAATTACAAGGATGGTCGATGCTAGGCTTTTACCATGGGTGAGGAATCACACACACACACACACACACAGATATATATATATATATAGATAGATAGATATATATAAGAGTACTACACAATAGTCATGATAACAAATTATAAAAGAATATATATGCCAATATAGGAACATAGGTATACACAGCGTTATATATAAAGAAAAATAATTATGCTTAGTATGCTAATAAACAAACTGAATATATCTTTATATATTTATATATAGAAAAGAGAGGAAGATCTATTTTAGAAAATATAAGTATTTACTTTTACTTCTCACTAAAAAACTACCATACTTTGGGATATGGAAGAGGATATTTATTTAACATATATATATATATATCGGTTTATTTTTTATATATAAATCAAGTGACTTAAGCATATCTTTGTTGTATAAATAAATTACATCATAATAATGTAATGAAATCATATTGAGTTTGGACTATAGAGATAATCCGAAGGAGAACTATATGAGTATATGGTTGACACCCTTAAAAGAAGGATAACATGTTACACCAACATATGCTTATATATAAATGCATATGATGCCGTATATATATAATAATGTAGAAAAAACTTATACAAGATCTCGAACGTTTATAAATTATATTTTAGAAATAAAATATTTGGTTTTGAATTTTTACATTATGGAACCCTAAGTAAGTCGAACTTAGCCGTTAAAAGAAATTTGTTTAGTTTGCTAGATTCAAGGAAGTGGAAGAAGTGGTTGTCTCCGTGGTTGAAGTCGCAATTGGAAATACTATATATTAGGGTTCCCCGAATAGCACTTGAGAAAGTTGTTTTCTTAGTAGAATCCATTCAACAACTTTTATTTCCACTAGGCGTAATTGAGGACGACGCCGAGGGATTTGAGGAGTGTGTCTCCTTAATGGAGCAATCCAACACACTAATTATTAATCTTTCCATAACTTAAATTCGCTTAAAAATCTCCTGCCATTTGCCTCCCCGAGGGTTTCTACTCTCTGTCAGCACCATCCGGTCGAGGTTTGTTGCCAACATAGTTTGTTAGTTATTGTGTTTCAAGTAATAACCTTATTTATATGCATGATGGAAAGGGAAAAGGGGGATTGGGGGGTAACGAATCAATGATAGTTCACTGAGGAATCCATTTAGTATGAGCGGGTTTCTAAGTATGGAGAAGGGTAGAAAGAGATGGGTGAGTTGCGAGGTATGTTGTCTTTAATAGTGTCAAAATCCTTTTGCAGCTATTTGAAGAAGGTTTAATATATGTATATACCTTACTGCAATAGTGAAGAGTGTCTATCTAGATAGAGTTTTATAATTCGCATGCCGTAGGTGATTCAATTTTATGTCAGTGTCGAATCTCTGCTGTGATCAATGGGACCGATATTTTTAGTGCATTAAATGCATACTGTTGTTGCATTATTACCTACATATTCTATGCCTCATTTAAATCTCTTCTCAGATAAAGTGCATCAATCTTCACCGCTTGATTACATATTATAGTTGTGTTTTATCCACCAACTCTATACCAGAGGTTAATCCCTGCATTTGGCAACGTGAATAAGTTCTTGATATTTTTAACCTCTGCGATCATTGCCTTCCTAAGATTGACCTCCACACCGAGTTGTGTGGTAGATTTTGCATTTAAACCATTGCATAACACATGATAGAGATATTCTGGTGACGGCGATCCTGGTACAATTTGTGACTTGTGTATAGAGTCTTCCTGTGACTGACAGCGAAAGATACAAGTATGTATTTATTCTCATAAATTTTCGTTGATAGGTTGATCAGTGCACGTCGAGACCAATGCTACTGTTTACTTAACCTGAAATCTTATCTTCTGCAATCCGGTCATACTACGCTCGTCAACGATCTATGCATTTTCTTTTAGTTACCCTTGAATAGAGATTTTTACTGCCCTTTCGCTGCAATGGAGAGGAAAGGTCGAATTTCCTCTCAGCATTTATTTGCAATGGTAGTATATATGGCATCAATGATTCTTTGTATTGTTAAATGCTCTGAATGATGATCACTCTTCGGAATGGGTAAGCGTATCTACTCATTAGCTAAAACTCTGTACATAGTTTTCCTTATTGATGCATAGCTTCGATAGTTTAGCTATGGGAGGTCATTGTCGGATAGTTCGTTAAAACCATACTCACCGTTTAGTTTCTACATAGTCTCAATAGTAGAGTTGCGTTAGGGTAAACATCGGCTCAGTGTAAACTCTGCTCTTTTTGATATCTTTGTTTCAATATCCTTTCATGATACGGACAACCCTACCATTAGTGATCTTCCACTAACAAAAAATTAGCCCTCCTTATCTGGTCGGTCTTGCATGGAAGCTGGGTATTTAAATCTCTGATAAGGAGATATGTTGGTTTTCAAGTTAGCCACTATTTATTACAGAATCACAGATCCAGGTTAATGATATCATGTACTATATGTTAGTGTTTCGTTTCATTACTTATACCCAGTGTTCTAACTGTAATCACTAGAATCGCAGATCCAGGTCGGAATAATAGTTTGTATGCTATATTATTGATACATTTATTACTCATACCATGTGTATTGAATTGCAAACTACCATATCGTAAATTCAGATCATGGTATATGTTGGGTAGTCGTAAGCGTCATGTTATAATGGCAGAGATCTGTTTATTTCAGGAAGTTATGCTTAGGTAGTATGTCTTGATGTATCATTGCAAAATAATCTTTATATATAATTCCTTGTATAGCAAAATTGCAGTAATATTTATTGCTAGTGAATGTTGGCTTGTCGTCAATAGAGGTGAGAATATATATACAATTATATTTAGAAATGGAATGTAAGTTAGTGAAATTATTCTAGTAATCCTTGCCCTTTTATCTTGTTTGTTAAAAGTGAAAATGGTTCATTTTGTATTTAGTGGTTCTTGATTAAAAGGAACATCTTGTATTAAAGATGTAAGTGGTTAGGATTTCTTAAACTCGGAAAACTGTCTAGTTTAACTTAGATCATTGTTCTCCCATATAAAGGAATTGTTACCCATAGTTAAGATATTCTATATATATATATATATATATATATTGAAATTATTTAGAGTTGTTCCTTAGTTATGGTCTTGGTTATAGCACGATGTAAACGATCATTTAAGAGGGGTATAGCCCTAAGAGTTTGACAAGAATTTTTCAAGTATAGAAACCAAATACATTGTTATCGGCCATTAAAAGTATCATATTTTAAGTTGAGCGTTAATATACTTACTGGTTTATATATATATAGTTGACTCATGAAAAGCTTTATGTGATAGAAGCTTGATGGAAGGAGAAGGAATCTTGTTGTAGCAACCATGTTGCTCATTGTAATCCTATTACTTTTTGCCTAATAATAAATGATGCACACACCTTTGTGGACTAGCCCATGTACAGGTGAACCACGTTATTTTTGGTCTCATTACTTGTTTATGGCATTTATTGTATGTGTATGTGCCTTCATGACGATTGTATGATTTTCCTCTCATATGAGTTATCTTAATAGTTGATGTTATAACACATTTGTCAAATGCATCTTGTTAAGGGATATTTCATGTGTTCTATAAGAACCATAAAGATGCAAGTATCATTTTGATTCAATTTATAATGGTAATATTTTAATATATATGTGCTAGTATGTTGTCAATGTTTGAAAGAGATCTATGGTTGAAATTATATTTTGTAAACATAATATGCAATCACATTGGTCCTTTACATACAAAGGTTTCTTACGAGAACCAATGAAGTGCATAAGAATCACTTAAGATAAAAAGGTAAATTCCGCATGTTGTAATTATGTACTAACACCCTTGCATAAATTTTCAATGATAAATTTTATGAAGCGTTACATGTCGCATTTATTAAATAGAAATTTAGATATTGATTATATATTTATAATTCCACAAAGCATTTTAATGGTGATTAGACCATTTGGAAGAGAAAGAGGACCTCTTAGAAAAATTTTAAATTTTCACAAATTTTGGGTACGTGACAGAACTGGAAAGTAACATGTGGGAAGCATATCCAGTTCTGTTCCAGGGAGGCTTTGACGAAGAATAAGCAACATCGAGGACGATGTTGAGCTTAAGTGGGGGTGTTTGTAACATATCCCTTTGCTGAAAACATTTTATGTTTGAAGAATACATTATCTTAACTTTTATTGTAAACTTTTATATTTGGACAAGTGTCCAAGGAAGACTGTAATTGCACAATATTATTATTTAAATAAATAAAATAGGAGACACTCACCCAAGGAGAACTATTGAAAGAGTGTTTACTGACCCACTAGGTGGAATGGAATCTGGGGTAGAAGGCAATGGACAAGTGGGAGCATCATGAATCAAGTAACTAGATATTGCTATAGGACAACTCCCTTGAATTGTGGTCATAGTGCCCTGAAAGATGGGACTGGAGCTTGAGGCTCATTTATTGAAAAACTAACCAACAAAAAGACCTAGGCATCTTTTTAAGAGCCATCGAATTTGGATTGAGGTTCAACACTTTTCTTGATGAGGAAACTTACCTTGTGGTTATGCTGTATGCACATAAGAGATTCGATGAGGGGAAAAACTAGGTTTTTGATCATGGTGTAAGTCTTCCTGGTTTATTGCTTAGTGCAGAGTTTTACTGCTTAGTGTAGAGTTATTTCCTGCTTAGGGCAGATGTTTGAGGTGTATTGCAAGTCTCCATTGATTGCTAGAAGTACAGCCTGAGTTCCTTTCTTCTACATAGAGTCTTCTACCTAGTGGTTCAGTAAATAGGCTTGGGGGTCCAAAGGAGGCAAGTAGTTTGGCTGCTTCTTCTAAAGAAGGTTGGGAGGAACAGGCCTCCTTGGGTGTTTGTTCACCCTATTCACTTATCAGGTTCTACTTGCTATTTTAATTTCATCTAGTTATCTCTTACTATTTCTATCTCTGTTGGTTTAGGATTATTAACTAAATACTGATAGAAATCATAGTTCAGATTTAAATGATTGAAATTTTCGAATTCTGCAAATAGATGAAGAAGTCTTTATGAAATTGATAGAATTAATTTCCTTCCCTGTATTTTTCCCCACAGTGTTGTTTGTGTCGTACTCTAGTACAGGGAAGTTTTAATTAAAAATAGATAAATGATATGTAGCGAGCATAATGAATGAATAGACTAACTCTGTTATGATTTCCCTTATCTGCTATGATTGACAATTTAAATTATCTTATTTTCTCAGTCATAGAAAATTACAACTACATATTTTAGGCAAACATTAGAATATCTTCACAGAAATTACCAAAACTCAAGCAGTTCCATTATTTTGCATATATGTATGATTTAGTTACAGGATGACTATCTTATAGTAAATACTAGATACACTTTATCTTATCATTTTCCCTTTTAAACACATTTATGTATTTCAAACTTCACGATAGTTTTGCATCAACAATTTACGAAGTAACATAGTTGAAAACAACCATAGCTATTAATACACAGCTACTACACTATTATTCAAAACCACAAAATTGATACATAATGCTATTACAACCTCAGTCTTCTCATAGTACTTAAGTAGACTTTATTTCTATTCTTCAGTTTTACTTTTAAACGTTTCTGTCGTGGGGATTAGTCCCAAAAGTTTCAAACCTAGTTAGTTAACAAACCCTATCTTTAAAACAATTCCTAAATTGAATAGATTATACAAGACAGAGTGCCATTACCTAGAAAACACGCTTTTTCACAAATCAACCATGGGTTCAAAACCTTCTTACAGTTTTAAGAAAACCAAAAAAATAGTCTTTAGTTTCGAGACAAGAGTTAGATACACATTATCTTATCATTTTCCCTTTTAAACACATTTCTGTGTTTCAAACTTCACGATAGTTTTGCATCAACAATTTACGAAGTAACATAGTTGAAAACAACCGTAGATATTAATACACAGCTACTACACTATTTTTCAAAACCATAGAACTGATACATAACGCTATTACAACCTCAGTCTTCTCATAGTACTTAAGTAGACTTTATTTCTATTCTTCAGTTTTACTTTTAAATGTTTCTGTTGTGGGGATTAGTCCCAAAAGTTTCAAACCTAGTTAGTTAACAAACCCTATCTTTAAAACAATTCCTAAATCGAATAGATTATACAAGACAGAGTGCAATTACCCAGAAAACACGCTTTTTCACATATCAATCATGGGTTCAAAACCTTCTTACAGTTTTAAGAAAACCAAAAAAATAGTCTTTAGTTTCGAGACAAGACCATAACCAGCCTCATGGATAAACACTAGTTCATGATGCTAGGGTTCCAAAAATGATTTACTACCCATGCTCATTATTAGAAAAACAAAGTCATGTTTCCCTTATCCTGTACAAAACCAACATAGATGAACGAATACTTTCGACAACCAAAAACAAAACAACAAATTAACCCTTCAACCAAACATTAGATATACGAGACTCAGTCTCAGTAATAAGATGGACTTTATAAAAACCTTTCGAAGTTATCTTCTAACAAAACAAGTACAGGGTTTAAATGCACAAGACGAGGCATATAGCCTATGGCTCTCAGCCATTAATAACACAAAACATTTCATAAACTAAGTATTGAAAAATAATGACATAGGTCTTGGAGCATTGCCCTCAGACATGATGAATAGCACACCATTAAATACAAGTAACAGAACTTTCTTATTTCATCAAACGACCGAGGATTAAACCCCTCAACAGATGTTACATTTCAACAAGTAAGTTTACAGTGAAAAGCTGCAAGACTAATACCAAGGTAGGTCGAGGATCCCATTCTCCCTACGCTTGTCTCTTCACCTAAAAACTTTACAATGGTGGCCACATCCTCAGCCCAAAACAAAAACTGAAAAGCTTTGGCTAAAACCAACAATGGCCAACATTTTTCCAAAAAGTAATCTACAGGAAACCATCGAGGTTTATCGGTGGTGTAAGCCATATCTTTGGATAGCTTAAACCATAGCACCTTGAAGACAAGCGTACCTTCCATCAAAACCTTTGAATGGTTAAAAGAAATACATTACGAAGCTTCGAAAAACAATGTTAGATAATAGTAACATTCTGAGACTGATACATTACCTTCTTAAAGAGCAATTGTGGTTCAGAAACAAGCACTCCTGCAACCGGCGTGAACCCTGAGTCATTCAAAGTACCCAAACAAGTGTAGATAAGCTCAGTTCATAGCTCGGCCCTTAATAATGTAACTAATCACTGTAATTCCCCTACAGGTTATGGTTCGAAACCTGGGAGGTTCCCTCACACCCTGTTAACAAACCCTGTGACCTCGCAGGTCGGTCGGACTCTCCAACACTCCAACCACTGCAAAATGAATGCCAAAGAAAACAACCTCGACGAGACATAGTGGAAGACTAGGGTTTACTCCAAAACCCGAGAGCACCATGAGATGAACGGTGGATACCTTGCCAACAATGCACATCGTGCTACGAGCACCAACTACATTTAAGACCACTTTAATTACCACTTCCACCACGGAGTCTAGCTCAGCATACTTATAAGTCAAATCTTGCACAACTCGACGATGAGGGAATTATCCTTACAAAGCCTTCATGTGACATTATCCACAATAGCAGCCACAGAGAATTTCACCAAGGTAGTAGATAGGAGAGTTAATGCTAAGACTGGACACTAATGCCTGCCAGCGTATAACCACTAAGGCATTAATACCTTGCCCTTTATCGGAATTTGGCATGAAGGTTATGGTTGTAACATAATATAACATATCATACTATAAGCACATAGTTACCACCTTTTGTGTTGTATCACTATGGATCGAATTATGTATAAAGTTCCACAAGGTGGTCACATTTCATATAGTCACATATTTTGTACCATTGTATATAGTTTACGCATTATAGGGAATACATGATATTATGCATTATATGAAATGCATGGTATTTTGGATATAAGTTTATGTTTCACAAATGCACACATTTAACCATATATGTTTCATTGTGCATATTAAAAGAACAACGATAAAAATAAAATACATCACTATCCAATAGCATAGAGGAGTTATTTCATATAGTAAGGTGATGCTTTTCCTTGATCCTTTAATATTGAATAAGTTATCATAACCTAGATGATACGTTGAATAATTACAACGACATCTACATAGTATTGGTTAAGACCCGTGTTATGTTTTTCAAAGACAGCTTTTCTAAATTGGATTTCATGAGAAGGTTCTTCTATTTTTGTATTAAATTGCAAACGTAGGTATTAAAATTATAATTCAAGTAAAACAAACCAAGACGACGTTACATGAAGTTCACTAGGATACCTGACTTGACAAAGGGAAGATAACCCTTATCTACATTTTTATAACACAATTTCGGAATGCAGAACATTACTGTAGGATAACTTGAATTTATCGCTCTTATGTGATGAACCTGCAATAATTAATTAATGCAAATACATGAGATATCAGAAATAATAGAACAGAATCGCTTTTATATTGATCACGGGCCACTTCGAGGGGGCAACCTCCTTTGAGCAAGCTCAATACAATTAACTTCACGGTGCCTTGAATGACCTCAACACACACTTATATACTAAGTCTATGCCCAATACTATGAGTCAAAACCATGGGACATATAATACTACGGGACGACTTACAAAGCATATGCGTCCAATACTATGGGTCAATACTATGGGCTAATATAAACTACGGATCAACAAATACTACGGGACGACTTACAAAGCATATGCGTCCAACAACAATATACTAACATAGTAAAGAGAAGGGTTGACATAGGTTCCTAACATCCCCTCTCCCTTAGAAAAAGCTTTGTCCTCAAAGCTTTGGTTGGAGAAATTGCTGCAGAATCTGAAGGAGTGGTTCCTCGGTAGCATCCTCGGTTTGCATTTCAGGCCACTGACGCCTTTGGAGTGTCAAGGAGGATTGCTTGGAAGGTTATAGATGAAGAAGAACCCTGTCAGCTGCGTGGAAAATGCACTCAGAACGGTGTTGATCGGCTTGTTGTTTCAGGCGAATTCTGGCCATGTGAAGATTGTCCTGCAGAATGAGAAGAATCTGATCATGGTGTCGAAGAACTGAGTCAATTTCCTGAACTGGAGAGCTGCTAAGGGTGTATGGCAGAAGAACAGGCGGTGTTTTTCTATAGCCTGCTTCATATGGTGTCCTTTGAGATGTGGTATTGTCCCACCAGAGCGCTGCTAGGAAATCCATAGAAATAGTTGGCCAAAGTTGTGTAGGGATGGCCACGGGTTTGAGCAATCCCGAAAGGAGTGTCGTTTCCCCCTTGTTGACTTGGAAAGTATCATCGTCAGCCACCATCTGTTGAATTGTCATTTTTAGTCCCGACCAAAAGAAGTTACATTGTTCCCGGTCATACATTTTGCAGAACCCAGAGTGCCCTGTTGATGAAGAAGCATGGAGTTCATAGAAGAGATAGCCCTGTTGAACATATTGCAACCAATTTGGAACAAGCAGAGAAAGAGCTGTAAGAGAAACTGGGTCATCAATTGTGCGAGAAGGAGCATCTTCCACCATATTGTCCTTGCCCTTCTTGTAAGTGATCACATAGGGACAACCCATGAGTTGGATAACCCATTGCAGGTGTGTTGGGGAGGAGACCCATTGTTCCAAAAAAAATTTCCAGACTCGGAAGATCAGTCTTGATGCATAAATAATTTCCTAATAGGTATGGCTGCCACTTCTGTACTGCATGCAAAATAGCCATCATTTCCTGCTGAGAGGTAGATGTGGCTACATTCTTACCGGAAAGGTCTCTTGAAGGCAGCAAGCGCATTGGTTCAGCAAAGATACCTGCATATCTATCCAAGGAAGTAGTGGAGACTGTTGATGGGTGCATCTGAATGGAATTGAGCTGAGCGATGACACCATGTGAATTCTTCTTAAGGATTTTTTCCAGGCGATGTGAACTGATGATGCAGAGAGACCCTGGTTGTAAGCCCATAAATTTGTGTTGTGCCCCATTGACTTTGAACTGCATCCAAAGTTTCGCAGAATCCCATAAAATGGGGCCAAGTGTGCGTAACCATTGAACGCCCAAAACCACATCACATCCGCCTAAGGACAAGGCAAACATGTCAGAGCGTAGGTTATAATCTTCCATAGAGATACGCACATTGTGACACTTCCCCTTGCAAGGTAAGGTACCCCCATTGGCAACCATGACTTCAAAGTTGGAGCAAGGATGGACAAAACAATCAGCCTGTTTGGCAATCCGAGGGTCAATGAAGTTATGAGTGCTACCAGAATCAATGAGGATGGTAAGAGGGAGCTTCTTGAAGTATCCCCTGACTCGCATTGTTTGTGGGGTGGTGACTCCGGTTACAGCATGGAGAGAGATCTCGGGTGGGTCGTCCAGAGATGGGGTGTCAACAGGCAGGTGTTGAATGTCGACCTGATCATTTACTGTATCTGTAGCTTCTTCACCAAGTTCTAAGGCAGGCAGAGAATCCACATCCAAGAGATATAGCTTTTGTTGAACACATCTAGGTCCCCGAGTGAATTTCTCATCACAATTATAGCAAAGCCCTTTTTCTCGGCGTGCCTGCATTTCTATTTCAGACAAATGCTTGATAGGAGTTGGTTGAGGAGCAGGGGTGATGGAAGGTCGTTGGGAACCCATATTTCTGAAAGGAACAAAGGTGGGTTTGGAGCGTTGTTGAGCTGCGATCTTGTCCTCGGCCAGCTTAGCCAACCCTAGGACTTCCATCATTGTGTTGGGACAAAACATTTTGACCTCTGAGCGGATTTCATCCTTGAGACCACTGATAAAACAAATCCTGTAGAATTCATCAGACAATCCTTCTGTGTGATTGGCTAGTTTCTCAAATTCCGTCTGATACTCTCTCACTGTGCCAGTTTGGTGAAGTTTAGTGAGTGCTCCTGTGAAGTCGTCAAAAGCACTAGGACCAAATCGTGGCAAAAATCTGTCCAGTTTGGCTCGGGATGAGCTTTGATGTACCAATGGTACCATTGAAGGGCTTCCTGTTCCAAATGAAAGGATGCAAGTGGAACTTTCTGAACATCAAAAGTATTATGCAGACTGAAATATTGTTCTGCCCGGTATATCCATCCGGTCGGATCAGTACCATTGAAGCGAGGAAAATCAAGCTTCGGCCCATGAAAATTGCTAGAAGAAGAGAACCCAGTGGCTGCAAAAGATTCTGGCTGTCTGGTATTGTTCATGGCTGAATGCTGAAGATGGAGGCTGAGAAATTTTTCATCCAGATCCTGGAGTTTGGCTTGGATGGCTGCAAGTGCTTCCTCCATGGTTGTTTCTCCTGCATGGGTGACAACCATAACCAGGATTTTTTTTTTTGGTTGACTGGGTAGGAAAACAAAAACAGGAACTACTTCAGTAAGGGAAAATTTGGATTTGGAAAAATATCAGAAGGGTAATTAGGGTTTGACTAGGTTTTGGACACTGTTGGATAGACACGGAAGCAAAAATGAGGATTTCAGAAGCGGGGTGAAAGAATGGGAAAATTTGGCAGAGGGGAACAAAGAAGCAGAATTCAGAAAGGAACTCTGTGGTAAAATTTGAAGGTGATTGGGTGAAATCTGAGGAAGTTATGACAAACCCTAAAAATAGACAAATGTGAGATTTTGGGCTGTAGGAAGGGGAATTGAGGATAGGGTCCTCAGGAATGAAATATGCAGACTGGAGCGGCTATGGCTCGGATTTTTTTTTTTTTTTTTTTTTTACAGACTGGAGCGGCTGCGGCTCGGAAGGAATCTGGAACAACGCCGAACGGCTGGATCTGGAACGGCTTGCAAAATGGATCTGAAACGGCGCAGCAGTGATCGACAATAGTTCAGCTGAAAGTAGATATGGACCCCAGGTATGTGCGGCTTCCTAACAGTTCAGGGGTTTCACTCGGCCACCAATGCTGTCTGACGGCTTGCGTATTGCGGCAGTACCCCTCACTCCACGGCTCAGGTAAAACTGATAACCGCTTTGCCACAAACGACAGCTCTTGGTTTACCTCACGGGTGGGAACTAGTCAATCAGGTAGGGGTCGTTGCCCTTTTCGCTGGAAGGTCCTCTCAATGCACCAGCTACTTCGGGGTTCCTATGGTACTCCTCACAATGAGTTTTAGGGCTTATGCCCAAGTACTTCCCACAGTTAAGCGGATAGGGATTATTCCCAGATCCGAACCTGCAACATAAAAAATTTGGGCAGAAATTCCACCCAATGTTCAAAAACCATATCTATATTGCTCAGAATCGCTATTATAGCATGTTTCCGGAATTGGAACAACCACTCTGCTTCTTCTCATGAAAGTAGAATAGAAATCTGGGCAGTCGGTCAAAAGATTTTCTTGCCGCAATTTCTGTGGCCGTCACCGAAATTCTGAAAAATTGCTGATTTTAAATCCACGATATCTCCACTTTTAGAACTCCAAATGAGATATATTTTTTTTGAAACTGCGTATTTTTGAAAGAGGAATTCAGATATGCAATCGGTTTCTTCTGATTTTGTGCAGAAAGTTTCAGAAATTGATCTGAAAGTCGCCGCCCAAAAAAAGAAAAAAAATTTCCCACTTGTGCCAAGGAAAGTGCTCTGATACCAGATGTGATGAACCTGCAATAATTAATTAATGCAAATACATGAGATATCAGAAATAATAGAACAGAATCGCTTTTATATTGATCACGGGCCACTTCGAGGGGGCAACCTCCTTTGAGCAAGCTCAATACAATTAACTTCACGGTGCCTTCAATGACCTCAACACACACTTATATACTAAGTCTATGCCCAATACTATGAGTCAAAACCATGGGACATATAATACTACGGGACGACTTACAAAGCATATGCGTCCAATACTATGGGTCAATACTATGGGCTAATATAAACTACAGATCAACAAATACTACGGGACGACTTACAAAGCATATGCGTCCAACAACAATATACTAACATAGTAAAGAGAAGGGTTGACATAGGTTCCTAACATCTTACCTGTGTTCTGCCACTTCAAGATTCAAATGCTTTAGCTACATAGTTAAGTAAGCCTTAGGGTACCCCATATGACCCCTTCATCATCATCAAAAAGCAAACAGTCAGCACATATAAAGAAAACGGTATCGCAGGTGAACATAATTACATCACATAATTCCAGAGTTTAGTATAAGCAAAGTATTTGTCGTAATATGTTTCAAAAATTATGAAGTGGCTTTATCAGTAATAGTTCATTAGTTAAGAAGATTGACCTTTATTTTACTTCAGCACATCAACATTACTCTTAAATACCTTCTTAGAAAAATTTTAAATTTTTGTGAATTTTTTGGATGTTACAATGCTGGTGAAGACCATTACCTTTGTGCCAAGAAAACCTTGGCTAAGTCGCAACAAGAATAAACAAGAAGAAATATCAAGTCAAATCAACAAACCCTACATTACACAAGCATCAAAACTCTTAAGGAACCGCAGTTGGAAACGACATAACTCATTATTGATAGTACGGCTGCCGTTACACCAAAACCCGCAAGTGATTGGTAAACTCACCACCACCATATTTCAAGGATCGACAAGAGGCGATTAGTCCCTTGTCACGATAGACCGGGGAGCGCTAACTACTTGCAAAATCATGCAACAATCTCCCCCTCAACGCGAGCTGAGTGTGTATCAAACTCGTGACCTCTAGCTCTGATACCAATTGTTGGTAGCACAACTACCATTACACCAAAACCCGTAGGTGATTGGTAATCTCACCACTGCCAGATTTCAAGGATCCACCAGAGGCAATTAGTCACTTGTCACGATACATTGGGGAGCGCTGACTACTTGCAATTTCGTGCAACAATAGAACTCCTAATCATGCAGGAACTAGTAACAGAGATCTATTCACTTTGAAATGCCCTAAAATTTCTTCAGATCTCTCCAAGCTAGTAAATTACATTATCATCATAGACTTCAATTAAACTTTGTTTCCATACTACAAGATTAAAACCCTATTCACGCATAGGAACCCTTCGCCAAAAATTTTACAACAGAGTGCCTTCGACACCTCTGTTTTGCAACACAACAATGAAACCCTGAACGCAGCCCTCAAAATTTACCAAACAATGTAAACGCATTAATTAGCGCTTGTATCTAAGATTTGCTACATCTGAGACTAGCCAGATCAATGATGCACAATAACAATCCATTCCAATTTGGAGGGTTAAGATCTTGCATTCACAACAAGGCATACGATGTAGTTAAAAATCGTCACTAATAAACCTCCCTACCATTAAGTAGATGAGACAACCAAGATCTTACCATTAAGTTATTTGCGATTTGTCACATGGCCAGTTGCCATGTTGTGTGCCACAAACACTGATTCGTATGGTTGTTCACATGGCCCAGTGACTTGGCAAGTCAGCACAAGGACACAAAGTTGACCATGACATGGCAACCTACTTACTTAATCAAGTAGATACAAGAATCTTCAAAGTAATGGTTTAACGAAAAAAACCATAAATCTATAGTTAACAGGATATCGATCCCCATACTTTTAATCTATAATAAGCATAATACAAATCCATTATGTAGACAATTGTTCATTAGTGAATACTTTATACAAGTTTTAGGATCATATTTAATCATTTAGGGAATAAAAACTTATGTATAGAACATGATGGAAATATATGCGAATTCGTATAAATCATAAGACCATAATCCATGTTCATACTAAGTATCCTAACGTGGGTCAATTCGACCATGATAATAGGCGATAGGTTTGTCATTACACCATGATACTAACTTGTATTCACATAAGAAATAATTGACTTTAGTATTGTTATGCAGCGTAGTAAAGTAATAGTCTTCAGTTCTATTCATTATGCATTTGAAAAGCGAGAAAGGAGCGATTGACGAATCTACACCATCTGCAATCATCGCATCCTCTATTTTCATTACAAATCAGAATAGGCGGGCTATTTCTCTTCCAGAACACATGCTTGGATTTGCTCCCCGTTGTTTTCCCCAACAACACCTTTTCAAGCTTCACCGTGGAAACTGGTTTCAGCCAATTTGTATCGAATCTTTCAACAGAAATCCACAGATCAACAGTATCTCCCTTAGACACCTGCGTATACTCCATCAAGAACTATAAACATTTAGATGCTTGTAAACCCCGAGGTCGATCTCGCTGTTGAAAGGCATAGAATTGCTGCCTACGCTTTTCAAAACTGACATGCACGGCCTTATGTCCGCAGAGTCTTCTGGAGAAACGCCCTTTGCAAAAAAAAAACAAACGCTTCACATACTGTCTTTGATGTTGGTATGGATCCAATTTCTTCACTCTATGAAAGCAAGAGGCTGAAAATACAGAACATCCCTTCAGCCGATGTTCTTTTACAAAGGAATTAGGGTGCACGATCTACAATAATCTGGAGATCCATCTGGCGTGGAAGTAAACAACCTTGGAGCAGAATGTATATAGAAGGTTATGACAAACGAAGCTTGCATCGGATGCTGCCAGCCATATAAAATTTGCGAAACCACCTTGAAATTCTGTTTGCAGAAGTATAGAGCACGTTCCATTTGTGTTATAGTTTAACTTTTCTGTGGTAGATTTTGGTAACCATTCGACCTCTACGTACTCCCTGGCACCTGGCGTGGACCGGGACCCCAATACACACTCGGACTTAAAAACTTGCACCAAATTTTTGTGTTTTTCACCCTTTTTATCCCTGGAAAAACAAAATCCCACATGCAAAAGAAAAGGTGCTCTCTTGGCGTCTGTATACTCCAAACGCTTCACACTACATCAAGTAACAAATGGAGGTAAAGCCATTGGGCTGAAAGCTTGGGTGTAAGTATGTGCGTGGGCCCCCTTGCACTTAGCAGCTGGTCGCATGATAGGATTTCGGTGGGCAGGGCTGGGGCTTGGCCCAATACGTCTTTCTGCTTCGTCTTCCTTTAAAAATTTGGCCCGCTCATAAAAAAATTCTAAAACCTTTCTGCATAAAACTTTCGTTTTCATAATTTTATTTTTGAAATTCTGGTCTTTATGGGAGCTTAAAGCCTTTGTCCACAACGCAAACAAATCAGAACCTACGTCTTTTTGCTTCGGTCTTCCTTTAAAAATTTGGCCCGCTCATAAAAAAATTCTAAAACCTTTCTGCATAAAACTTTCGTTTTCATAATTTTATTTTTGAAATTCTGGTCTTTATGGGAGCTTAAAGCCTTTGTCCACAACGCAAACAAATCAGAACCTTGGCTTTAAATACATAAAGCCAACAAAAAACCCCTTGATGTCTTTTTGTTCAAAACTTCCTTTAATCTTCCTTTGCTTATTGAAAGGCTGCAAAACTTTTTATGCTCTGCCAAGCATGCAAAACCTTGACACTTGGTCGCTTTATTCTTTTGCTCCATATTATTTAAAGCTTTTGTTCAATCATAAAAAATTTTAAAACCTTAGGTTCACAAAAATTCAAACTTTGGGCCAAATGCAAGGACTAAAAGGTTTTGCTTCCGCAACAATTTAAACCTTGGCTCAAAAATGTGCAGCCAACATTGGCTTATAGAATCGACTTTTAGCAAATTTCTAAAAAAAATAACCTTTTCTCCTTTTTATTTGCCCAAGGCTTCCTTTACTCTTTGGTTTGCAACCATTGGATGAAAAATGCACTCAAATTTCTGAACTGGAACTTGAAAATGCAAACTCGACTGTACAAGCTACAAATTGAAAAAACTCTTGAGACCAAAACCCAATACTGAAACTGTACATTCTGATAATTTGATGAAAGAGATGCTCAACTGTGAGCTTATTTGACCTATCTACCTACTCTAAGATTCCAAACTCCCTACTCAATTAAATAATGCAGAAATGCCAATGCAAATGGTTGAACAATTGGACTCCTCCACTATGCTTGAAATCAGTCAATGACAAGGGATATTGCTGCAAATTAAAAATGAAAATTTGATGAAAGAGATGCTCAACTATGAGCTTATTTGACCTATCTACCTACTCTAAGATTCCAAACTCCCTACTCAATTAAATAATGCAGAAATGCCAATGAAGCCATTCAAGCAAATGGTTGAACAATTGGACTCCTCCACTATGCTTGAAATCAGTCAATGACAAGGGATATGGCAGCATAGGACAACCATGATTCTTTTCATTTTCAAGGTGAAAATATTGTTGCAAATTAAAAATGAAAAACCTTTCCACGTATTCACCTACAGGGTCATAAAAAGCATGACATCTTTCAAAAAATTCTATTATTGGTTTGTCATGACAGGGCTGCCCCAACTGTAAACTTTCCTACACATTATCCACCCATTCTTCAAGGGAGTCTAGAATGGAGTTCTCCGGACAACTTTCATGTGAAATATCAGCAACTTCATCGCAATTCTCAGAATTTAGAACTTGATCTTCTACATGCAATCTAACAAAAACATCATTGTTTTCTTCAACAAAATCAAGTGAAACAAATTCTTCTTGACACAAAAATTCTGAAAATGAAAGGCATCAAGAACAACTTGACTCAGATGACTGATCTTTTTTCTCATCAAATGAAATCTGACAAAACTACTGCACATGTTCCACAGCAAGGCCACTGCCATCTTCACTTTCAACCAAGGGAGAAACTACATCTTGAAAGTTTTCATGAGTATTATGATAGCTAGCTTTTTCTATGACTTCTTCTCCTTCCCTTAATTCAACAGAAACTTCAACTTGACTTTCAAAGGAACTCAAGATAGCTTTTTCTTTCTTGAATGTCTAAATCAAAAAATGGACAAGGAGCAGAGACAATTGATTGGCTACTTTCCTCATTAGCTTAGTTGTATAAAGAATGGCAAGAGGGCTGCAAACTTTCATCCAATTTAGGCAAGGGAACATGACTTTCAATAGTGTGTTGTCCTTCTTCATACACAACCAAAGGAGAAACTAGTATTTGCTTGGGATTGTCTTGAGTGTCATGCCACTTATTTTGCATTTCTTTCTTATGGAAGGGATTTTCATGCAACATTTCTAAAAGCTATTCATCCATAAACTCATCACTACCATACATGTCTTCCAAATCTTCAATGAAACCTTTAAAATGCATGCAACAATCTTGAACTAGTAGCAAGTAGGGATACTGATTTCTAAAATGCCCATGAAATGCTATGTGAAAATCTTCAAGGGAAAACAAACTTGCTGATGGTAATCCCTCATACCATGACTTTGCATTCTCTTCTAATGTTGCCATAAACATTTTCATCAAACAGTCCTCAGGCAATCCAATTCCAAGCTTATGTATATGCATATGAAATTTAAGCAAATGAATAGCAGCATCATCTCCTTTCTGATCTTTAAATTTAGGTAAACCGGTTTGCCAATCTACTTTAGGAATAAGATTTGGAAAACCAAGGATGTGAGCTCTGTTCATATGAGCATACCTTCTTGATAATGCAGCCATCTTGAAAGACTGGAGCTGCAAATTCTGATTTAAGACTAAAGAGACCAGCCTGTGAAATAATGAAACACTGGATTTCTTTGATGTGGAGTTGCCATGAGACTTTCAACATCTCAATTCTGATATAAGGTCACTGATTTTCCTAGTGGAGTCACCTTAATACTGGAATTTTGCTGAGTGGAGTCGCCAGGTGAATGATACAACCTTCTCGATGTCTGACTGTTGTTCACCATCAGCATTTAGATCTGAAACCTTTGTCGTTCTCCTAGGGACGATAGGAAAATTTCCTTCCCCGGCAACGGCGCCAATTTGTTAACACCAAAATTGACCCCCTAGGTTGTGGAGAGGGTAATCCTGGGTAACTACTAACTAGTCTTTGGCTTATATCTCTGACCTAACACATGCAGAGAGGGATCTCTCTTTAACTCACAGAAAAAGATGGAAATCATCAAAAGTGTCAATAATGAAGAAACAGACCAACATTCAACAATTCAAGATATTCAATCAAAACAGATGCAGAAGATCAGATTTCTGCTGGAAACAAAGATGATTTGAAACATTGTTTGGAGAGAAAATCATAAGACTATTGGGCAATGGAGTCAAAACATGAAACTAAAAACAAATACAGTGCTGCTGCTATGGATGTCAAAACTGAGGCAAGGCAGCCAACCATTCACAGTGAAAGAGCTATTAATTTGATGATAAGGAAGAAATTAGAAACAGTCCATCAACATTGGGCATCTAACAAGGATGAATCCTATGCCAACTTTACCAGAAATCAATTGTGGAGTACTTGGTAAGACTTGAATAGAGCATTATTTATATGAATTCCATTCAAATACTACACTGAACCAAACACGAATTACGCATTCACAAAATGGATAAACAATGAAAGAAACACAAATTCACATGGGAAAGGAGATGAAAAAACTATGAGGAGAATGACACAGGAATCTCAGCCATTAAAACCAGCTTCAATCACTACAATTTATTTCAAAAAAATGTTTCAGAATAGAGTAGAGCTCTCCCAAGGCCTCAGCCACTTGATTTTCCAACCTATTCTTCATCTATTACATTCAATTTATAGATCTATTTGGCCCTGAGGGTCGATATAGCTCAATAGGAGACTGTTACAACAATATTTGACACCTGCATAAGAAGATTCAACAACCTGGGAGTCGGTTCCAACCATTTTTTACCCGATTTTGGCCGAGGACTGCTGAAAACTGTCTCTCGGTGAGACAGCTGTATATCCAAAGCAGTGATAGCTTTGTAAAAATTGAAACAGATTTTTTTATATTGGTCCATGTTGCAAAGAAACCTCTTTCAGTTTCCTCAGATTCGCCTCCAGCTATGCAGGATCTACTCCGGAAAATGATGACTCACGCAGAAAACGTGAAAACAGGAAAATTACCCTCTGCAAAACCCTTCGGTTCTCTTAAACTGTGACACCTTTGTAAATTATGAGAGAGGCTATTGTATATAGGCTTGTTATGGAGAAACACCTCTCTCGGTTTCTTGAAAATCATTCCTGTTTGGTGGATACAGCTTCTGCAAAACGATGACCAAAATAATCATTTTCAGTAAAAAACAATCCCGCCCTTCATTGAATTTCAAATTTGGCTGTTCTTCTTGCAATTTGAATTTGGGGACTTGGGTGCTGAGGTGGTGGGTGTACCAATCGACATGTAAACCTTAGCATTATTCAGCATTATTTCATCCTAGTCTTAGGGGCCAATGCTTGAAATTTGCTTGATTTTCACCTTCTTTGGGCATGTGGCTCAAGGAAATGAGATTTTGTTCATTTTTTCATAGGTCTAGACTCCTTCACCTCTCTAAAACACTTAGCACAAATCTGGTGCTAACACTAAGTATCCTAATGTGGGTCAATTCGACCATGATAATAGGCGATAGGTTTGTTATTACACCATGGTACTAACTTGTATTCACATAAGAAATAATTGACTTTAGTATTGTTATGCAGCGTAGTAGAAATAATGGTAGGTCTTTAGCATAGGCTCAAATCGTAGCATTGGCTAGTAAGCTTAGGACATTAGTGATAATGCTATCAAGTTTTTAAGATGAGTTACATAAAGTGTGAATTATAATATTAATGATTCCATGTCAATTAATAAGCCAAGCCATGGCAGTAATAGAAACCTATAGACGTCACATAAAGACTGACGTTTATTCTGTAAACTGCATCTTTTATTACACTAAACTTTAAGAATATCACAACCCAAATTATACCTGACAGATGAGAGATGCTGAGCATTATTGCATCCTTGTCGATTACATACCTACGACAAAAGAAGCAATGTCATCATAAATATTTATACAAAAAAAAATTATTGGGTAAATTTGGGGTTATGCAATAGAGCATTCTTCAAACCTAACACTTCTTTCAATGAATATTTTTTCTTTACTAGGGTTTGATAGCCTATACTCATTGAAACCTTGTGGATATCTAACCACTATGGACTCTTGACTCTGAGGTTCAACAACAAATGCTACAAATATTCTTGAAAACATCCCCATCGCAAAATAGAAGGTGACGTGATTCCAACATATTCAACTGGAGAGACGTTGATGGTGTCAATATTAACAAAGATGAACATGTAAGTCCCCCTTCCACCAATTCTACTAGGCTTGAATTCCTACGTGTCCATAAAATATTTCATGAACTTGAAATTTCAAATCATAAAGTCAAAATCCAAAGGATGGGGTGGTATCTTGGATTCCCAAGTACAACGATGAGTGCTAGATTTATCATTCATTGGTATTACATTAAAATGTATAACTATTCTTTATTTTGATGGGTTGAGGTCAGGAGCAGGAGATGAGGCCTGATGGTTTCCCTAATGGAAGCCCAGTTTTGATTCCTGTGAGGGAGGTGCGGCGGGCATATGCTCCTTCAAAAAACTGCACCCCAAAAAAATATTGTGCAACCACGGTGGTGGCCACACTCATTGTTGCTAGTTCTGGCCAATATTTAGGCTGGCCCCGACTCGTGGTGTAATATCCCAAATTTTGGACTAACTATTTTTGTTGTTATATTGGGCCACTGCCCCAGCACCTATGTTTTATTTTGAGTATTGGGCATGAGCCCTAGCACCTATCGTTTATTCTTTTATATATCGGGCATGGACCCTGAATGACTTCTTTATTTGAGTGTATACTGGGTGAGAAGGCCCCAATGTTTTAATGATGTTCTTCAGCTTTCATATGGGTATTGTCACATACCCGATTTTCATAAAAAAATTAAAATCCTTCCAAAAGGTCTATTTACTGATAACTACTACACGGAAGTATAAAATTTTGGCATTTTAAATTACTATTAAAAATAAAAACAACATTTAAACATCTCGCAATTATTTAATTGCCTAGATAATTACATCATAGAAAATATTGTAGTACTTAGATTTGCAGTCATCAATCCATACATGTCATAATGACGTGTAATGATGTAACTCTATATTGGATGACGTATCTTCACCTATTTGTGCAACCCCGTTTTCACCTTTAAATCATTATAAAATAATAAAGCAACATCATAGAATTTAATTATTTTCTTGACAACGTATGTCTACATAACCAAATAATTCCTTGACATCATGCGACATTTTAGTTGGATAGCATGACTACGATTATACTTTCACTGAACCGTTTTCCATATTTAGTTGTAACTATAGAATATTCGCCATTATCAATCCCATAAAGCAACTAATGACGCAAAATAAGGGTACATTAGGAGTTATCAATTGCTAAAACATTCGCTTGCGTAAAGAAAGTCAACACAGATAGAATAGATGAAATGTACATGTACATCTTTTAACAGTTGATCGAACCAGGAGAACATCATAAGTGATAGCAATATTAACATAATCATAAAGTGAACATATTGGCATTATCATAAACATTTAAGAAGGAATTTAAGTACTCATACGCATAGGCACATTGAGGAATACCAAAAAAAAACATAAGGAGACCAAGAGTAACGTCGTTCACCCGTACATGGGCTAGTCCACAAAAGTCTGTGCATTATTTATTATTAGAGACAAAGTAGTAGGATTACAAGGAGCCACTTAGTTTCTATGACAAGACTCATTCTCTTTCCAACACGCCTCTACCTCATAGAGCTTTTCCTGAATCAACTGTATAAAACATAATGGACTAACATATAGATACATATTACACTTATCATCTTGAAGTCTTCGAAAGTATATACATCTCTTCTTTTAACTACAACCACAACGGTGAACCTCCTATTAATTTATTAAACTCTACGTTGAGAGATACAGAAGATGCATAACACTTATTAAATTGTATCTAAACTCTGATATCCCAAGATATGAAGTTTACTTTTATTAATAACTTGACTATAAACTTTCCATCACAAATGTTAGAATTAAGGGTACTTAGCTATGTCCCCCCACTTGTATTAACCTTGAAATACATACATGTAAAGAGGCTTCACTCTCATATATATATATATATAATTATAAGTCTATCCATAATCTTTATACCTATGTTCCATCAACCTAAGTAGGTAGATATGAATATAAGATTCTTCATAATATTTATAATTTAAGTTTTTATTTTAACACCTTTCTTGGTAAGGGTTGCATGGGTTATGAGAATTTGGAGATCCTCTACCCACTTAAAGAAAACATACATGTATATTATAAATTTAACGTAAGGTATCCATCTATGAGACTACGATTATCCTTACGATATTTTGGGCATTTTGTCAAAGTTATACTTGATTAAAAATAACAATCTTTTGGGGAAAAACTATATCTTTGATTATTTTAACATATGAGTAAAGGTAAGGTTTCCTTCCATGTCATGTAATTGACTCCCCATACACATGTAATACCATTTAGAAAATATGACTTCTATACTAAACTTCAAGACTAAAATGGTTGAACTTTTCAATTATCTAAAATGCAATTATCTATACCTCAGACATGTATCTAGCAATAATCCTACGCATGCATCCAAAACACCACCATTTCTACATACCTATATATATACATATTCTTCAGGACATTATAAAGAGATCCCTCCTATTTTCCTGCGCATGCATTCAATACATTAACAGGCATTAATTATATAATATACCAATAAGAGTATGGAAGATCAAGTTCCCCACCTCTGCGATATCAATAGAGACACACTTAAAGAATGTAAGCAAGGAGAGCCTACGGGGGTTCCTCTCAGTTCTAGAATGAATATAAACAAAATGAAATGAAAACCAAAGGACACAAGGATTCAATCTTCTCAAGCACCTACATTGTGCACATGACATTCAGCTTTACAAAACTCAGAGGGAACGCATCAAGCAATGGACCGCTGGGTATATGGATGAAATCCAGCTAGATATACATATAATGTATGAAATGGAAGTATTCGGGGTCCCTTGATGCTCTGGCCATCCTGCATTCTTAAAACACATATAAACCCAAAGAAATGATAATCTGGCATACATAATAATAGAGAACATATCCCCCCCCTCCCCTCTTCTATACATTTAAAAATTATAATTAAGACAGTAGTTAAAAGGTGAACTTGGTTCTCGTGAGAATAGGGGCGTTCCTAAATTCTTAAAGAAGAGAAAAAATGAATACTCTCATACTATTAGAACGAGACTCATCTATTAACAACGAGACTTCTCCTTCTCTAAACTAGTATAATGCCAGCCAAAACACAAGTAATGAGTCTTCACTTATCTCTCAATATGAATCGTAAGATCGCAATTGATATCAGTCTCTCCAAGGAAACACACGGGGGTTCAATCCTCGGGCATGCATAGCAATCCTCCATCCGGCAACTGTAAAACCTCAACATACTACAGGGGTGCTCCCCAACTCCACACCTCTCTCGCGCAACCTGCAAAGAAACGAAAACCCTATACCCCAAACGTCTGTTTACAATCCTCCCCTCTCCTCTGCCAGCAAAAATGATGATATAACCACCATAAATACATCATAACATCCCTGCAATAACTCACTCTCCACGCAGCCAACACTCCCAGTAACGCTCCTCCACGCCCCCTCTAAACGTTTGAGCTTCTTACAAGAAATGGGGATGCGTTTTTCAACCTGGAGCCCAAGCAAGAAAAAGGCACAACCAGGGATACCCCCAGTCATGCTCTAACTCCCCGCTAAAAAGAAGGTTAAGTGAAGCTCCAACGGAAACCTGGCATGGGAGTAATACAAATAATATATGCATAGCTTACCAAAAATAAATACAAGACATTGTTATACTAATAATATTTTATAGCTGCACAGTAATATTTATAAAATGTTCATTTCCTTAATGCACAATAAATAATATAATTAAATAATGGGACCATTTTTGGTCGTTTTCATTGTACTAATAATATTTGCAATATTTCATAATATCTATATAAATCTCTTTAATAGAATTTTCTACTTTATACCTTTCTATTTGCATACGACTGCACATATAAGGGCGTTTCAATAAATACCAGCATTCTCATTTAATTCAATTCGATAATCACTATTTCACCAACAATATAAACAATGTTTTATTTCCGTAATCTAAAACATAACCCTAGTGAAAATAGGTATACACATATTATTTATTTAAGTATAAAATTCCATTTCTTTTATGCATTTAATAGCTCCCACGACATAGATAGGATTTCATCATTTAATGATTCTAGTCAACAATTTTCTCATGGATAAATTATCTATTTCTAGGTACATATTTATTAAGATCTCCTACCAACCTTTAGATTCTGTATTTGTCTAAGACACGCATATATATAATATGTATTTAATAGTTATTATAACTATTTATTTGCCTGTCTTAAGGCTATAAAACATACTCATTTCGATATATAATTTAATAATGAACTCAACTCTATAATCTTATATATTTGTAAATATATATATGATATCTCCTGCTACACACACATATATATATAATGTCCATTTTCATGGCTTACTCATGATAGGATTAGGATAATTTAGGTCAAAGTATCTTAATGTCATATGGCTTCATCATTTATCATAAGACTTGTTACTTAGATCTTTGTCGCATTTCACCCAATTGTTATAACAGCCGTTAGATTGCCCTTTAGGATGGTAGGTTAATGCATGGAATTAGGTCAAAGATGCATAAGTTTACTATTTAAATATAGTAGCTTAGGTCTTCTACTTAGGGCTAAATTATATTCGTATGGTGCCCTAAGATTCTCATGGCTTGTCTTCCATCTCATCTTTTCTTTTGGATGGGTTTGGTCGTTTATCATTTAGTCGCATTTACTATTCTTATCTTTGTAGTCTCAACTAAGACTTATAATCATGACACTGACTCGAGGTCCACTGGTGGGGCCTTGGCCTTGAGCTCCTCACCATGACCTATTTACTTTTAATCTATAATAAGCATAATACAAATCCATTATGTAGACAATTGTTCATTAGTGAATACTTTATACAAGTTTGAGGATAATATTTGATCATTTAGGGAATAAAAACTTATGTATAGAACAGGATGGAAATATATGCAAATGCGTATAAATCATAAGACCATAATGCATGTTCATACTAAGTATCCTAATGTGGGTCAATTCGACCATGATAATAGGCGATAGGTTTGTTATTACACCCTGCTACTAACTTGTATTCACATAAGAAATAATTGACTTTATTATTGTTATGCAGCATAGTAGAAATAATGGTAGGTCTTTAGCATAGGCTCAGATCATAGCATTGGCTAGTAAGCTTAGGACCTTAGTGATAATGCTATCAAGTTTTTAAGATGAGTTACACAAAGTGTGAATTATAATATTAACGATTCCATGTCAGTTAATAAGCCAAGCCATGGCAATAATAGAAACTTATAGACGTCACATAAAGACTGACTTTTATTCCATAAACTGCGTCTTTTATTACACTAAACTTTAAGAATATCAGAACTCAAATTATACTTGAAAGATGAGAGATGTTGAGCATTATTGCATCCTTGTTGATTACATACCTACGAAAAAAGAAGCAATGTCGTCATAAATACTTATACAAAAAAAATTATTGGGTAAATTTGGGTTGTGCAATAGAGCATTCTTCAAACCTAACACTTCTTTCAATGAATATTTTTTCTTTACTAGGGTTTGATAGCCTATACTCATTGAAACCTTGTGGATATCTAACCACTATGGACTCTTGACTTTGAGGTTCAACAACAAATGTTACAAATATTCTTGAAAAGAGCCCCATCGCAAAATAGAAGGTGATGTGATTCCAACATATTCAACTGGAGAGACGTTGATGGTGTCAATATTAGCAAAGATGAACATGTAAGTCCCCCTTCCACCGATTTTACTAGGCTTGAATTCCTAAGTGTCCATAAAATATTTCATGAACTTGAAATTTCAAATCATAAAGTCAAAATCCAAAGGATGGGGTGGTATCTTGGATTCCCAAGTACAACGACGAGTGCAAGATTTATCATTCATTGGTAATACATTAATATGTATAAGTATTCTTTAGTTTGAGGGGTTGAGGTCAGGAGAAGGAGGTGATTCCTGATGGTTTCCCCGATGGAAGCCCAGTTTCGATTCCTGCGAGGGAGGTGCGGCGGGCATATGCTCCTTCAAAAAACTACACCCCAGAAAAATATCGTGCAACCTACATGCGTATTCGATATAAGATCGTTTTTAGGTTTAGCGGGCTACTACTGAAAGTTCATTGAGAACTTTTCACGGATTGCATGTCCCATGACCACCCTGTAGAAAAAGGAAAACAAGTTTATTTGGACGGATAAATGCGAAGAAATCTTTCAAAAGCTGAAGCAACTACTGATTAGTGCACCGATTTTGCATATTGCAAATCCCAATGGGCACTTCGTCGTTTGCACGGATGCAAGCAAGGAAGGACTTGGGGGTGTCCTTATGCAAGACAATTTTTCCATATGCTACGAATCGAGGAAACTAAAAGAACATGAGCAGAACTAGCCTACGCATGACCTCGAACTAGCCGCCATCATCCATGCTCTGAAGATGTGGCGACATTATCTCATGGGAAAGAAATTCCTATTGATGACTGATAACATGAGTTTGAAATACCTTTTCGACCAACTCGACCTAAATGCCAGGCAGGCCAGGTGGTTATCCTTCCTTAGTGAATACCATTTCGAACTAAAGCATATAAAAGGAAAGGAAAACAAGATTGTGGATGCCTTGAGACATCGAGCACATATGCGTTATGAAGTCACGGTGAGTCAAACCGACTCAAACTTACACCACAAGATTCGAATGGCATGTAGGAGTGACCGTTACTACACGAAAATCCTTGCAAAGATCCAGGAAGATAGACTATTCCAGCAACAAAATGAATATAAGATAGATGAGTCAGGACTACTGTGGTTGAAAGAAAGACTCTACGTCCCGGAGAGTGGAGACATTAGATCAAACATTCTCACCGAGTTTCACCAGAAACCCAGGGAAATCATTTTCAATCGAGACAGGAAGTTCACTAGCCACTTCTGGAGAGCATTGTTCTCCGGTTTGGAAACCCAGTTACAATTCAACACTATGTATCATCCCCAGACCAACGGAAAAATAGAACGAGTAAACCAAATCCTCAAGGACATGTTGAGGATGTATGCATGAACAACCCCACC
Organism: Larix kaempferi; assembly: GCA_027924585.1. Taxonomy (NCBI): domain Eukaryota; kingdom Viridiplantae; phylum Streptophyta; class Pinopsida; order Pinales; family Pinaceae; genus Larix; species Larix kaempferi. The sequence continues at coordinate 23,267,385 of BSBM01000370.1, forward strand.
AAGTGGGAATATTATTTGCACCTCGCAAAGTTTGCCTACAATAACGGTTATCAAACCTCGGCCAAAATGAGTCCTTTCGAGGTACTCTGTGGCAGGAAGTGTCGGACACCCATGACCTAGGATAGTCCAGTAGACATACTTATGTTAGGACCCGACCTACTAAAAGACTTGGAACAACTACTCTCCAAGGTACAACTGAAATTGAAAGAAGCACAAGGACGCCAAAAAATTTATGCGGACAAGAAAAGAAAAGACAAATACTAGCAAGTCGGTGAACATGTGATTCTAAAAATAAACACAAAACGAAGCTCGTTGAGCTTAGGACGTTGCGGGAAACTAGCCCCAAGATTTTGTGGGCCTTTTGAAATACTGGCCAAGAAGGGCCCAATGGCTTATGAGTTAGCCTCACCAGTGCATATAAAAGTTCATAATGTCTTTCATGCTTCATTATTAAAGAAATATGTATACGATACTAAACATGTTATTGATTGGTCCTTATTACAGGTGGAGCCCAAAGGGGAGTTCACGCCAGAACCACTCCACATTCTGGATAAGAGAGAGGTGCAGCTTAGGAGGAGGACCATTACTCAGTTGAAAGTGAAATGGAGGCACTTTGGACTAGACGATGCTACTTGGGAGAATGAGACCACCATGAAAGAGGCATACCCCGCCTTGTTTCATGACCTCATTCCTAGTCCCTAGAAAGACCAAGACGATGTTGTTTCTAAGCGGGGAGGGATGTAATATCCCAAATTTTGGACTAACTATTTTTGTTGTTATATTGGGCCATGGCCCCAACACCTATGTTTTATTTTGAGTATTGGGAATGAGCCCTAGCACCTATGGTTTATTCTTTTATATATCGACATAACGGGCATGGACCCTCACTGACTTCTTTATTTGAGTGTATACTGGGTGAGAAGGCCCCAATGTTTCAATGATGTTCTTTAGCTTTGATATGGGTACAAACCCTAATATATTGAGATGATCTTTTTTTACTTACTGTGCAGAGCTATGATTTTACATGATTTGACTTATGAGTGTGTTGAGCGTGGACTCAGAAACACACATATAACCTACGTACTGGGCATAAGCCCCGATGTACCTAGAAGAATGTTTATGTACTAGGAGTAATCCCTGAGGTACATTGAGTATTGGGCCTAAGCCCTGGAGCACTCCAAGCTTGATAAACGAATACCGGATCCGAGGCAACTTAAATATTCTAGATGTGCCTCACAACCACATTCTAGCACTAGTGTTGAGCAGAGGCTCTGGAATTGCACTAGCATAATGCCCATGTGACAGTGTTGAGTTAAAAGGATCTGAAGACACTTGGGGTTACTGGATCTCAAAGTGTTGAGTCGGAAAAGACTCTGAAAAGCACTTTTACTTTCATCACATTTATTTAATTTGATTAAATGATTCATCTTTTATCTATCATCAAATAGTGCGGGAACTACCATGTTAAACAAGGGAATCCGACATGCAAAGAGAGAGACTAGAGGTGCCTATCCTAGCTTACCGAAAGAACATCCAAAGAAGTGGACCTTACACTTAAGTTGTTAAAACTAAGTATCATATAAAGATACAAGATTTAATATTATTATTAAGAATATTTAATAGATAATGATGTGATTAATTATTTATGAAAGACATTATTGCATATAGTTTATGCATAGTGGGATGCCACATTATTTAATAGTATTAATAAAGTATTAATATTTAGTGGACAACCACATTTATAAATAGTATTACTAATATATTAATACCTAGGTTAGAAATATTATTATTATAATTATTGTTATCATAATTATTACGGAGAACTTAAATTAGAAATCACAGATAGATTAAACGATTGAAAAAGTCTTTGTGCAAAAGACTAGATATTTATTAAATAATATCTTTTAAATATTATTTACTTAATTTAAAGAAACTAATTATCCCAAGAGTCATAATTCAAGACTCCCCTACATAAAGAGGGTAGATCCCAAGTTTTAGGGGATCATCTATTTTTTGTCATTATCATTCTCTTATGATAATTAGAGAGAAGTTTTTTCTGCTCCAAGAAACTGAACCAACAGTGAACCTAGGGCCTCTATCTCTCATTGCATGTTGGAACCAGCTCGGGGGGGTCCAGTTAGAACCAAGAATGGTCTAAGGGTCATGGTTGGGAGAAACATGGTAGCCCCAAACTTATCTAGTGAAAGAAATCATCCTAACAGGTTGGCTAAATACAACAGGTTCTCCATTAATTATGGTTGAGTGTGCAGGTTTCTACAGGAAGGAATCAAGTGCCAAGCAGCTAGGCTTCTACAGGAAAGGATCGGTTTCCCAAGCAGCCAGGTATTTAGTATTAATTGTTCCATTTTCCAGTTATAATAAACCTAGGCTTTTAAATTAGAATTGATACTTCAACATTGTTCTCATTACAAATATTATCAACTTAGAGGTTTTGCCCAGAACCCAGTGGAGGGTCTAGCAGGTCTAGCCAAGCTAGCCTGTGCTAGACAACACCCCATAAGCAAAGTTAGGGTTATTATATTGTTTTAAATACTTCTATTTTTTGTCTGAACTGTCTTACTAATTTGTAGTGCAGGGATTTCTTATGTTCTCTTTAAATCGTTTATTGTCATTCTCTTTATGCTTGAGAAACATTAAATAGAAATGATAACACTAGCAAGACAAACATCAGATATCCTAGTCACACTACACATCAAATAGTGGAAGAGACCACAACAGTATTATCTATTTCTTTATGTTCTTTAAATCTAGGTATACTTCCATATTATTAACATCTATACGATTTCTACCAACAACCAACTCATTACAAAGAGTTAATGCGTCAGGCATTTCAAGGAGATACGATTTGCAAACTTAGAATTAGACATTCCATTTCTTTTACAACCTACTTTATAAACTTTTGAACCCCAATGATTATCATTTCAAGGATCAAACAGCCCACAGCCCACATATCTTTTCACCTATCGTTTTCTTTAAACGTATCAACCTACTGGTCAAGAGATCAAACCCCACCCACGACTTTACCATTTGGCCCTGCTATCACAATAAACACTGCAGCATAGTATTAACCTATCGACCCATATTTTTTCTTGAAAGTAAAACATTTAGCAGCTAGGGTTACAACTTTAACGAAAACGCAGGAGGTTTTTACACAGTCACTTTTCCATAAAAGGAGTTGACAATCGTCAGCACCACATCCACTTTCAATCAAAACCATATACATTAACATACAAACAAGCGTTATTTTTAAATGCAGGAACTGGGATCGAATCCCTCTGTCATTTCACCCATTTAAACCCTCCTGTTTTCTACCTAATGCAATCCTAGAAACACTGTAGTAAGAAAAGAACCAAATCTCATCGTTTAAATCATTCAAGAATTAAACATGGGAACTTTACACAGTACCCACGATTTATTGAAGCCATAGCGAAATACAGTAGAGATTTCAAGGGTTACTACTTCTCAACACAACAGATACAGACTTGTAAAACTTACATTGCAACTTTAGAACCCTGACGGACTCAAGGATCCAATCCCACAATGAAAACGTTAGACGTCTCAAACTATTAGAATTAAAATCCCTAGGTCAGGTATCGAACTCGGGGAGGAAATTCAAAAGCCCAGGTCCCATTTAATAATCTAGACAAGAGGCAAAGGTATCATTGGCAACAATGTTTAAGCCAAATTATCCATATAGAGGAGGAAAGCGATTATATTCAGTTTGAAAGTACTATCAATAGTCACACATATATAAATTTTCATGCTATAGGAAAACGCAGAACAGAGCAAGGGCGATCTTCATAAATGGCATAAACCCCATTTTCTCCACGCATACATTTGGGACTCATATATAAGAAAATGCAGAGGTAAATTCCCATTATGAACAACAAAATGAGAACCCACAATCATTACAACATACTTGGAAATATTATTTCAAACCCATTTATACATAGGCACGAATCCAGTAAAAGCAACCGAGACCGAAACCTTAGACCTTACTGTAAGCATGCAAACCTTCAGAATTTTCACCCATCAAAAATAATATTTACAATGATAGTTTCAAAACACCTGGTCAAGCCAAACGCGACCACTATGGAGACTCTCAAAATTTGAGTGAGCCAACGGCGTCACGAAGTCTCTCCATCGCAAACCATCAAAACTTTCTCCAACAACCGAGACAGGTAGGTGTGAGGGGTTGAGGGAACCTTGGACTTACCACTTCAATGCTTCGTATAGTTCGTATTGGTTCCCTGCTACCCCACGATGAGAGCCACACCATACCTACAAATGGAAGAAACCCACATGAAGTCAGGACCTGAATACCTCCTTAATGATGAAAGGAAAACCGAGGAGTTACAAGGAGTGACAGTAGAGGTAGTTACCTATAAGAGTTCTTCTTCATCGCCTCCATGACCACCAAACGCTACGCTGGCCATGAGCATAGCTCAGGCTAGGCGCAGCTGCCTCGTAAACAAAATAAAACTAGAACCCCCTCTCAGCCAAAAGACAAGCAAATTCACGATTTGACCACTTTTGGGCAACCCTTGCTAAACCCTTAGCCAGCTAGCCAGAGGCCACGTGAATGCCATGGACACATTTAATACCTCCAACCACCACGATAGAAACCAAATGCGAATTGCAAACTATATAGTATAGTCATTAGGTCCAAAGCACTTGGTTACTTTTCATAAAGACAAAGACCTCAACCCACACAAGTTTAACATAAAGGGTGTTTTCATTTTGAGAGTATTTACACGATGGAGTTACTCAATTGATGGCCACCAAGGAGCACTTGTAAGGAATAGACAAGTAATTATGCATTAGCGAAATTGCTAAGTAAGTCCATAGGTTTCAAACATTCACACCTTACCTCTCAACGACTCTGCTAGGAGTTTTTAGACCAACCCCAAAGTTTCAGGGTGTGTTCAACTTCTCTCATCAGGTTCATCATGCCTGAGGATGGACATTTAGACAAATGACCTTTTAAACATACCTTTAGATCATATAAGAGGCAAAGAGATTGCTAGTATTATTTCATGGATGAACTTTACACAAACATATTCATCATAGTTACTTATACAACAAAAGCAAGATCGATAAAATCTACATTGTTGGAATTTTCCTAAACACTTAGATACTGTATGCAAAAACCGATACTCTTCACATTGTTGAACATTAATTCTATAAATATATAATCCATGTCAGGAAGAACTTGCAAGAAGAAGTTTTTTTTTTTTCACTAATTTAGGGACATTACCCATGGTATTGGTATCCAGGTTATCCAAATGACAATGCTTGATGGGTTGTTTAGAGAGAATCCCCCTGTTCAAAAATATATATATATATATATTCTTTATTTTGTTCACCTTTCGTCCACTTAATGGATGGGTCCCCCTTAAACCTTCATGAATTCACACGTATTGTCATCGAAGAAAACAAATATATAAAAACACCATCCATTAAAAGATCTAAAAGATCGAAAAGGTAGCACATATGACTATAAAAAATAGGATAAATATACTATTAAGTGACAAATATAAGAACATCATCCATTTAAAAGATGGAAAAGGTAGCAAATATGACTATAAAAAATAGGATAAATATACTATTCACTCTATCAATTAAAAATATTACTTTATTATTATTTATGTTATTCTTCATCAAAAGTTAATACTTTATAGATTATATTTAATAATTAATATATTTCAGTTTAATTAATTAATTTAAATAATATACAAGTAAATAATCGAGATATATTCTATAATTTTGGCAAAGGAAGGGATGGGCACCATAAGAAATTTTGTTTTCTCAACTTTTACATTTAAGAAAAGTTTTTATGTGAGTGATTTCTTCATCCTTTTCTACAAGATTAAAATAAATCATGATTTATTTGACAATAAATTAGATCGATAAAATAAAAGAACAATAAAGTTTTTGGTTAAATAATAAAAATCATATGTATAGTTAATTATGATTAATATTGCTTAATCATGTTATTCTTGGTAAGAAGTAGAATGTGCTTGACGACTGAACGGCTAGGGTTCGGCTGCCATTGTCGCGTGCCTGCTCGGCCCTTGCGTTCAGCATGCGTCTCGCCTAGTTGAAATGACCAGGGCCCTTCTCGCCCAACCCCTACGTTCATGAGCGTGCCACTCGCCTTACTGAATCGACTAGGGCTACTGTGTGCACTCCCTTCCTGCGCCCCATTCCAACATGTCGGCCAGCTTTGCCTCCAAAGTCCATGTCTCTTCGCCTCTAGCGGGGGATGTCTTGCCCTCCATTAGGGGAAAGGCAGCCTGCGGCCAGCCTCCCATGTGTGTTCAGGAAATTTCGGCGCCCTCCATTGCGGTGGTAGAAGAATCTCTCATTGAAGCTAAGAATTTCGCAGAGTCAGCCCTGGTTTTTCGTTTCAACGGGTTTTGGCCTTGCCTGGTTGCTCTCCATAAGTGGATTTATGAGGTATGGAAACCCCTTGTCTCAGAAGAAATTTCTATTTACCCTTTTACTCGGGGTTTTTTTGTTGTGGATTTCAATTCTCCTGAGGAAAAATAGATCATTCTTGACTCTGGACCATGGTTTTGGGAAAGCTCGGGGCTCTTTATGAAACCCTAGAGCCCTCTTTTTGAACCAACTACTGACCAGATCTCATCTGCTCTGGTTTGGGTTTGGCTCCCAAATTTGCCTTTGCACCTTTGGAACTTCGCCTCTCTTAAAGCTATTGGCAATACGTTGGGCTCCTTCTATACTCGAAGTCCAGAAACTAAGGATTATGTCAAAACTACCTTCGCTCGCATCTGTGTGGAAATGGATTTTAACACTGGATTTCTTGCTGAGATCCATTTGACCAGCAAGGATTATGTGTGGGTTCAAAAGCTAGACTATGAAAATGTGATGTTTAGATGCAGATCTTGCTTCTCAACCGGACATCTTGCAAATGACTGCCCAAAAGCTTCTCAGATCCCCAAATCCAAAAAGCTTCATCGCAAATCCACTTGGTGGGTTGGAGCAAACCCCAAGCATTATACTGCAAGCAGAAATGAAGATCTACTCGAAGAGGCTCCCGCTCAATCTAAGGAATCTCCTCAGGATAAAATAGAGGACACTATAGAAGAACAAAGGCCCGCTAGCGATAAAGATCGACTGTTAGCTTCTTGAGATGGTGCTATCCAACAGATGGATCCGAAAAGTCCAGCCCCACGGGATGAATCCAAAAATACATTCCCCATATTCAAAGCCTCGGTCGAGCCATCAGAATGGACCAAAGTCTGCAAAAAGAAAAGAGGAGCTTCACCCTCTTTGAAGACAAAAGAAAGTTTAACTTCTCCAAGAAAAACAAGAAGCCAACAAACCTCATATCATTAATCTCTGGATTGTATCGTGTTGTATGTAAGAAGTAAGACAACAAAAATTTGTCTTGCTAGTAGTAATTGCAGCCCATTTTCTCCCTGGGTAGGATGTTAGAAGCTTCATTCTCCATAGAACATGAAAGTATCAGGATAAGTCAAGACCGGTTGTAGATGATCAAGGAGAGTTGGACCTAGTCCTCTCTTAAGATGTGCCTGTCTTCAGAACTATGTAACCTTTGTTCTTTTTTTTTATTATTATAAAAGCTCATAACCGTTCTTGTTATAAAAAAAAAATTGCTTAATCATGTTCATCAACTATAATGGACTAAATAATTCATAATCAATATGATAAATCAACTATAATAATAATTTAATATTTATTTTTTTTATTTTTAAATATATATAGATATATTTTTATTTATTAATATTTAAAATATTCTTTATATATATTTTTTATAAATAATTATTTTTTAATAATTGCAGGGATAAGTGTTTATATCTTAGAATTTGTGTAGACTACCATCTATACTGTTCCTAGATTGAAGCAGGATGAGAAAAGTGTATGGTGAAGATTGATTTTATGGTTTAAAATTCCAAATAAATAATTAAAAATATATATATAAATTGTAATTATGCATGGATAACTGGTAGCTCACCTTAAATAACAGACACACATCCCATTTAATTAAAGAAGGTAACAAGTTGCTGAGTCATAGAGAAAAACAACATATAACTTCTTCATGGCATTTAACTTGTGACCTATAAATATTCACGGATCACAAGTTAAATAACTGATAATTCAATTATACTACCTTTTTCCAAAATATGTATGTGTTATCCTGATAGGAAAAAAAACTGACTTTTTTTCTCCATGCGTCCAATTCAAATGAGCGAAGACTGTATTTAATAAGCCCAGTAGCTTATACTACGAAAGAGACAACAACAAAACACTAAAGATAGAGACCATTATGTGCATATTCACATTATCTACTCTGTTCGCTTTTCGCTGTTGTTAATTGCTGTGCATGCGCGCCTCTTACTTGTAGAAGTATTAATAGAACATGAAATACGACCATCCAATTATAATTGTACTGCTTTTGTATCTGGGAAACACTTGATTCAAACTAATACTGAATTTTAATTTTGATCGCTCATAATTTTATTAAAAGCAAATAAGATGTTTGCAGTAGGAAATCGTAACCGTGAAACAATTGAGAATCCCAAAAGCCAATATAAGTTACCTCCAATATGAAACTTAAGTTTCGCAATTACCGCATAATTTAATCGGTGACAGGAAGAACCGGAAGTAAGAATATCCAACAAAAAAATTTAAGTAGTTCGCACAGGAAGAATCGGAAGTAAGAATACTGAATATCCAACAAAAAAATTTAAGTAGTTCGCACAGGAAGAATCGGAAGTAAGAATACTGAATATCCAACAAAATTTTTTTTAAGTCGTTAGCATAAAAGGGTTGAGAGCATATTTTTTATTTTTGTTTACAATTTATAATCATATATTAAAAATTACATAATTTAAGTGTCATAGAGTACTGAATTGATTTACTTCCAAATTTAAATTTTATCAAAAAATTATTAAATTCCTACCTAAACTAACATTAATGTACAAAACTTGAAACAAATAAACTCATCCATATATATATCTGTACATATATCTGCGGTGCGCAGAGAGATGACAAAAAGCAGTGCCATGTCTTCAGCACGCGAAACACGGCACAGTCTTCATTACTGCACTCTGACATATTTTTTTAATCTATTCAAATCACTAATAAAATAAAACAGCTGATCCAGACTTCATATTTCAGTCTTAACAACAAGAAAACCTCAGAAGCAAAAACAACAAATGCAATTGTACAAATATGGAAAACAATATAATCTTATGAGTACCCAAAAAAACATGCAATCTATTGGGCTGTAAGCAGCACATGGTTATCGTTAATACCAGAAATAATAATAAAAAAGGAGATACATAGGAACGGGAGGTTGGATGCGCAGAGAGATGACACTGCTCTAATATATCTATTTCTCATTCTTCCCAAACACAAATGGAGTGAAGAGAAGAGATGGGATTATATATTATAAGAACAGTGTCATCTCCCCTGCGCACCAAACACAAAGTGCCTTCCTCTTCTCGAATATTATCTGATCTACTCCTCCTCCTTCTACGCAGATAATAGAAATAAAGATATCTACTTAATTCATATGGAAACGCAAAGATATCTTCCCATATTTATATGGAAAGAAATCCACTTGGGTTAGAATTTTTGCAGCCTGTAGACTAGTCTTCAACTACTACCTATGCCAGTCAATTATGTCACTGTACAGAATATGACTTGAATCGAGTTCGAAATAAGTTATATGCAATCGAATATCTATCCCGCTATGCTTTGGTTGGACCCTTTAATTTATAATTTATGGGATGGGAGCCTTTATATTATATGGACAGGTCATTATATGGATAGGAACAAATCTGGCTTTGTGATATTTGATTCTTTAGAGTCGATTTTGATTATGCAATAATTGTAATTTTGATCATATTTTGATTCTCCAGAATAATAGGTTTTGGCATTTCTTCCAGTAACAAAAATTAACCACCATTATTTTATATATAGATAAAAAGGACCATGACTGAGCTTATAAAGTAGCTTTGACAGTTCTAAGTTTCTGGACATGATTTCGTCACATAATTATTGCTGGATTACATCATCATATTCCATTCCACTTGTTGTTAAAACAAGAAACGGATTTGGTCAAATCCATTACTTGACGTTACGTAGCGAATGTCTCGTGCTCAATAAAAGGAGGCGGTCCAAAAAGATGGTTCTCCCAAGTTGGCAGACCAAATAAAGTAGTCCGAGACATGTAAGACCAAAGTCATATAAAGTTACATCAGAGAAAACGACGTTTCTGGAAAACTGAATTGGTTTTCAGAGACGTCTTGGACAGGCTACTTTGTTCTCTTCTGGTTGGGTGCTTTATTTCGGATGTAATTACTTTATAACTTTATATTTCTTAATACAAGTATGTTTTTTTTCTATTGAAAAAAAAAATTCAAAAATGTGAAAGAATTAATTGTGAGCAATTTGATATATTATTTTTTTAGGCTCATCATAAACATGATAAATTAAAATGTAAAATTGATCTTTTTAATATTGATTATAATATTTTTATTATTTTTTAATAGAGATATCAAATTTATTTAAATATTTTTTTTAATTTAAAAATAGTTTTATGTGTTTTAAGATAACATGAATACATGCTCGTTGTGATCTCAAACCATTATTAATTAATAAAATAATAATTTAGTTTTTAAATAATATCAATAATTTTATTTAATAATGTGCATGTATTGTCATATGTTTATGTATAATAACAAATACAATTTTAATTGGATTCATTTTATTTTTAATACTTATTAACATTTTTAAATAATTTTAATCACATTTATATTATATGCATTTTTTTCATAGTTATATTTTTTTTTTTGAAATGTAATATTTCATATTATTTTTATTATATGTTATTGTTGTATTAGTATCTTATTTGTTATTAATATATTAGTATTTTATAAGAAATTAATATTGTGATATTTTAATTAAAGTGGATATTAAATTATTTTATTTACATAAAAAATAATTTTATTATTAAAATTTTCATATATAATCATTGTATTGTTGTTATCTGTAAATATACAAATAATCTCCAGTATTAAGTTTTAAGAAATATTTAAAAATAATTAAACGATATAAGAAGATATGTTTTTAAGTTACTTTATACTTGAAAAAACTATACTTTGCTACATAGACTCTAATCATCCAAAAAAACCGGTAGACTCTAATAATCCAAAAAACAATCATTTCCTTACCATTGATTAAAACAAAAAACAGAATCGTTTTCTTACAATTGATTAAAATAAAATAAAAAATAAAAAAAAGGTAAAGTTTTCATAAATTTCAAGACGGTTGGCCCAAAATGAAATAAACAATATCAAGGAATTTTAGGAAGTTTGATCACCTAGTGAAGTTTTCACAAATATCTAAAACAAAAAACAGAATCATTTTCTTACAATTAATTAAAATTAAAAATAAAATAAAATAAATGGTAAAGTTTTCACAAATTTCAAGACGGTTGGCCCAAAATGAAGTAAACAATATCAAGGAATTTTAGGAAGTTTGATCACCTAGTAAAGTTTTCACAAATATCTAAGAAACCTGTACAAAGAAACATCAATGGAAAAGGTTTAACAAGTTTATGTCCAATGAGAGGAGTTTTCACATATCAAGGAATTTCAAAAAGTTTGCAAATTTTAAAAGAATTTCACAAATTTATAAGAAACTTGTACAAAAGAAACATTAATTAGAGGAGCTTTCATAAGTTTACGAAAAAGAAACATTAATTACAGGAGCTTTTATAAGTTTACAAAGAAGTTTAATGGGAAGAGTTTTCACACATTCAAAGAAGTTTTAAAAAGTTTGGAAAAAGTTTTTTTTATAAGGAAATAGTGATGGTAAAAAATGAATAATTAGAATATAAGTATTTCAAAATAATTTTATTTAAAAAAAAAAATATTATATTTTAATTTAATTATATATTTAGATTTTAAAAAAGAAACATTAATTACAGGAGCTTTTATAAGTTTACAAAGAAGTTTAATGGGAAGAGTTTTCACACATTCAAAGAAGTTTTAAAAAGTTTGGAAAAAGTTTTTTTTTATAAGGAAATAGTGATGGTAAAAAATGAATAATTAGAATATAAGTATTTCAAAATAATTTTATTTAAAAAAAATATATATTATATTTTAATTTAATTATATATTTAGATTTTAAATATTATATATTTATAAAAATTTTAAAATAAAAAATAAAAAAAAACATTGAAAAGTCATATTTATATATATATATATTCTCAGCTTATAAGTTATAAGTTATTACTCTATTTAATCATAAAACTAATATTTCATTATTTAAGATTATATTATTAATATTTTTTAATTTTTCTTATTAATATTTTTTAAATATTATATATAAATTTTAAAAATTTAACCTGAAAATATCTCCCCTGCACTAACATCTAAAAACTACAAAAACATCTTTAATCAAATATATAATTTTTAAATTACTTTAAATACAAAATATTTTTCTACGGCGATATCAACTCGATAGCTTTTAATCACCCAGAAGACAACCATTTTCGTACATGGATTAAAACAAAAAGAGTCCTAAAAATGTCTATTACTGTCTTCTTTAGAGATGGAGATGAATGAAGCACAATAAAATTTCAATTAGAGATGACATTGTAATTTTTAAGTTTATATATATATATTAAAGTGGCATGTTAAAATTATTTACCATTTATAATTATTTTATTAAAATTATAGATATGTGTTTTTATTTGTTTGTAAATTTTAATTATAAAAAACTTTGTATTTTTTAAGTTTATATATATATATATATACTTTTTGTTGGTAGCCGTTAATTCCTTCACCGCTATAGACTGAAAAGTCATCCACCGCCTCTCTGAGTGACCGTCGGAATGCTGAAAAGCCAAACCACTGTCACACCATTTTGATCTTGTCTTGCTATCACAGTTTGAAAGGGGCAGCACACCACAGTGATTTCTGAAGTAGCAGAGAGCCATTTTTTGAGGAGGCGTTCACTCACATGTTTAGGATTATCAGAAATAAAGTGGCAGCGTGCTCCAGCCGATCAGATTGTTGAAGAGGCATCCAATGTTACTGTTGCATGACATCAAAGTTCAAAGGGACATTCATCATCTCTGTAGCAACCTGTCAAAGATTGAAGGGGCATCCATCATCTCTGTTACAGTTCATAAAAGGGGCAGAGAATTAATTAAATTATGAACAGTCAATTTTGGTGCAGTGAAAAGTCAAGTTGAATTAAATGACCAATTATATTTTTGATGTATAAATATCAATGTAATCTGTGTTTTGTGAAGTAGAGAAAAATGGAAGAAACATAGAGTGACAATGGTGAGGAAAACAAATTATGAGTTGAATGAAAATAGAGTTCAACTCTGTACTTTTGATCATATATTCCTCTCTGTCTTTAGGAGTTCGTAAACTCATGGTTGAATGTTTAAATGTTGTTTTTTGCTGTAGCATGATAATTATCTAAGCGTATTGACTGTGGAATGTTTAGTTTTGTTGTAGTAAGTTAGATTTTAGAATTTGATGAACCAGAGTATAGAGATGTTAAATGTGTTTGATTGTTAAAACAGAGTATGCTGAAACAATCAAGTGTTATGAATGCAGGGGTTATCTAAACATAGCTGAAATAGTCGTGTAGTTTACTGTTAGCTGAAACAGTTCTGTAGAATACAGTTAGCTGTGACTGTCCTATAGATGACTGTTGGGTGGAACAGTCAGTTGCAAAACCGCTGCAACTGTCCTGTAGGTTGAAATTTCTGAGTTTAGTGATCTGTGTGTGTTGCTGTGAGTAGATGCAACACCCCCTTTCCTTCCCACACTTTTAAGTGACATGTATTAATTGTATGTTGAACACAAATAGACCTGGACATCTGCCCCCGCACTCGATTGTCGAAACTTCATTTCAATTCAGTAATACCAAATATAAGATTGCATAAACTTTCATTTTAGTATTTGAGAAAGATGAAACATGGAGATGATGTTTTCCTAAAACATATACCTCCACATGATTAGCCTCGAGAATCATTATTCATAGTTTTATTTGTTCTTCACCAAAGTGTCTGAAATTGGGGTACCACTATGTTTCCGGTAAAGAAGAAAAAGTCTGGAAGACTTCATTTGAATAATTGAAGGTGTATATGATGTTATTGATTATTTTATGTTTATGCAATGTAAAAATGACTTGTATGTATTTAATGAATGATGTATTGCATATACACTTAGATTTTGCTACAATCATGTATTTGGATGATATTTTATGTTTTATCTGTTTCTATTTATTAAGAGAGTACTCATATTTGAAATGGGATTTTGAGTTATCGAGGAACCATAAATCATCAAAAAATTATTGGAAATTCGACTTTTCAATGCAATCCTTCGTGTATTTGAGATATGTAATTAGATGATAAGAACTAAAACTGATCATATAAAAATGGAAACCATTAACAAATGGGAAAACAGCACCAATGAAGTAAATTTATTTGAGGGATCAATCTAATTCCTTTGGAAGCTCAAAGAAGAAATTTGAATTATGGATGCACCACTTCATGGGAAAGAGACTCTATGAGGAAAAGTATAAATATAAGGCCTCTAAATAACTCATTGGAATAATTTTTCAAGAACAAATCCTAGAATTATCTATGTTTAAGAAATCATTTGAATTTTTTATAGATGCGTGTCGCTATGTTATTGAAGTAGTCGGGATGCAAAGAAATAGGTCGATCTATTACAATTTTGCATCAGGTATAATCGTGTACAACATTGTGAAATGGGAATAAACCAACTCTAGTTGTAATGATTTGAAAATAAATTCCTCCTGTTGGAACACACAGTGATACTGAGAGGGCGAGGGTCATTATCATACACTTTTTATCACTTTTTACCTCAACAATTATACAACATTATAAACCTCATCAACTTTCATCAATATTATATCATCACCAAGCCATAGTACACATAATCCAGATATGGAAACTCATATAAATAAAACCATAAGATAAAGATTTCAATATTTCACAAAAATTAGGGAACCAACCCAAAGGAGACACCAATCTACTAATTTATGAGCACCAACTTGAAGGAGGCACCAACCCCCTGATTTACAAGCATTAACTTTAAGGAAGCAAAAACTACCTGATTTACAGGCACCAACATGGAGGAAGCACCAACTCCTTAATTTACAAGTACCAACTAAAAAGAGGCACTAACCAACTAGATTTACTAGAACCAACTAGAAAGAGACACCAATCCCCTTGATTTGTTCCTATAACTTGCTTTACAAAACCCTATTCCTACAACTTATTTCTTTTAACCAAAAACCTGCTCTAGTACTTTACTTATGTTCACCAAAGATGCCCAAAATACTTGTTCTTGGAGCTTGCTTCAATTTCTATAACTTCTTTGAATTTTGGTAACATAATTTAGTTTCTTTTATGCACTTCTTTTAAGATTTTGCAATATCCTAGAGAGAAATACACGCCCATTCAAAAACTCATCAGTTCGCTATTCCAATCTCTCAATTACGTCTTTGCATAACCCAGAGGCTCACGATCTATAGTTCATTAACCGATAGCTTAGAAAATAAATTCGTCTTTCACTGACTTCGTTCTTCTATTTCTGCACACTTTCTCATTGCTCTTCAGAGCTCTACTCCTTCGCACACATCTTATACACCCTCCTAATGTGTTGGACACACTTGTATTTATATATTTAACTTTTGTGTTTTGGGAATCCAACTTGTTTTATCATGGAGCTTTTGAAATGGCTAAGCCAACTTGTTTATGCTATAGCGAGGGACTTTTACATTGGCTGGGCTAACCAATTTATTGAGAAAGTGGGTAATATACCACCAAGCATGGGAATCTTGTTATTTCTATTCAAATGGAGGCTGACTTGGTCGTAGAGATGTTGTTAAAACATAATATTCATATCTCGTTCATTTCACGCCCTCATTTTCAGGAAAACAATGTTCAATTTAGCCAATTTCACAACCTACAATCATTCCAGCAACTGGGACATGTGTTAATAGCGTTGAAGGGTTACAAAATTCATGTACAAGCTCATTTTAGTAATACTTTTTTTTTCCAGCGAAGACGCACGGGAAACCCACCAATACTTCCTCACATTTCATGGATGGTAAGGATGGTAAACCGTCGGCCAACAACAACGGCTGGCCTAACCCCTTAGGACTCAAGGCTTGAACTCGTGACCTCCCCCCGTACCGAGAGAGTGTGCACACGTCTTACCAATTGAGCTAACCCTTGGGGCTTCATTTTAGTAATACTTACTATGTGATTCTAGTAGTCACAACTCCATGTTCACAGCATTAGAGGATTATCGAAAATTTTGTAGCTTTATTTTGGTAGTGTACTAATATTATGGTAATAGCCATTTTCATATACTTGTTGTTTATGATTTTATTAATGGAGAGGCACCCTGTGCTTCCGGTAGCTTGAATGCATGTAGACAACAATGTAGAACTACTAGAATTTCTGCATCTTGTTTGCTAATCGACCTTTGCTACATGATTTCGGTAATAGAGGTGTTCACATCCTGTAATTGTTGTGGTTCTAGTAACTTGATATCGTTTTTTATTTCAGAAATATATTTTAGACTTAATCCTAGATGACCTTATCTCATTGGCTGCAAAATTGAATGTAATTCTTTCAAAAGGATCACTAATAGGTAATTACTGAATTGAATTCATGTAGTTTGATTTTCTTTTGATACGTGTAGAGAATTTAGTGATGATTTACCAACTAGAGCATGTTTCTCATACCTCAAGATTTATTATCATTCATTTTAATCAAGACAAACATTGATCAGAATCTACTTGAGGGCTAGTTCAAACATAGGGGTCGAAACAGGGCTAGCACACTTTTCACGCAAGGATGTCTTGTGCTTTATTGAGATTGTAACTTGTGTTATTTTGGACTATGTTGTGTAGATAATTACTATGCTTGCCCATACATTATTCAACTCCTATCTTTGTAAACATGATGGAGACAAACATACTGGAAACTACACAGCTTGAGGGACTATTCGATAGCCATATATCAATCAACCATTGACCTCGGTAATGCTTTATCATCACTTCCACTTTCACATCAATGACAATACTTTCTCAACAATTTCTCACTTTGTCATTGATGGAAACCTAGTAAAACCAAGAGCTTATTTGCTAGACTCCTCCCTTGTCATAAATATTTCTTTACTCTACTATTGAGCAGCTCCCCCTGTCATTGTACTACTGAAATATCATGCTTTTCCTATTACTCTCCTCCTTTAAAGGAACAATCCTCCTCACTATGTGTGTTTTTTAGGAAGGGGAAATACTCCCCCTTTGACTTTGCTACATTTTCTTGCTTTTTGAATTTTCTCCCCTTGTCTCGGGACTTACTTGTTGTCTAAACTGGGAGCCAGTTTCTTTGTAATTTCCCTTCATTCTTCATTTGCTTCCGATATTGATGAAGCTTATGTAATTTAATTACAAATGGGAACTACACCCAATTTTTTTTCTGAGATACTCAAATATATCTTTAGGAAATTTTTTTGTAGAAATATCTTCAACTTGTTCCTTTGTAGCCACATAATCCAATTTAACAACTTGGTTTGTAACTAATTGTTCTCCTAGAAAATGGTACTTGATTGGGATGTGTTGATTTTTAATGCATGCCAAGGTTCTTAGAAATGCTTTTTTCACTAGTATTATCACAGAATATGGATATTGTTTTCTCGTATTCTACATGAATGTCTTGTAATGTCTGCTTCATCCATAACACTTGTGTGAAACTGGATGCTGCTACAATATATTATGTTTCAGTATTGTATAAAGAGATTGAAGATTGTTTTTTTCTCAACTAGTATACCAGTCAATTTCCTAAGAAGAATAAACACCTACATTTGCTCTTTTTGCCATCTATACAACCATCCAAATGGACATCAATGTATACTATCAAAGAAAATTATTCACATTTTGGTTACCATAATCAAAAGTCCAAAGTACCCTTGAAATATATGAATATTTTTTTAACTACCTATACATGATTTTCGTTTAGTGTAGATTGAAATCTTGCAACTACTCCAATTTCCTACATGACATATGGCCTTAGGAATGTCACATATAGCATCCTACCAATCATAGATTTGTAAAAAATTTGGTATGTTTCTATGGATTCATCGTCTCTACTTAGCTTGCTTGCTATAATCATAGGAGTACTTATTCGTTCACAGTATGTAATCTTGAATTTCTTCATCATCTCCTTATTGAATTTTGTTTGAGAAATGAAGATATCTTTGTTTGATTGAGAGATTTGTAGTCCCAAGAAGAATGCTAATTCTCCCATCATTAACATTTCAAACTCTTTCTGCATTTCTAAAGAATTTTTTTTCTTAATTGGTAAGTACTACTTCCAAATATTATATCATATACATAAACAACAATGATTATCATTTACTTACTTTCCATTTTGATGTAGATGTTTATGTTCTTAGCTCCACTTTTGAATCCTTGCTGATGTAGATGCTTGTCCAGTCTGGAGTACCAAGCTCTAGGAGCTTGCTTTAATCCATAAAGGTTTTTCTTGAGTTTTTATACATAATCTTAATCTTCTAATAGTCTGAATCCCTCAGGTTGCTGAATGTATAATTATTCTTCTATATTTCCATTTAGGAATGATGACTTGACATCCACTTGATAAATTTTGAATTTTTTGAAGCAATCAAATGCTAGAAACATCCTAATTGCTTCCAATCTTACTGCAGGAGAAAATTTCTCTTCAAAGTCAATTCATTCAATTTGACCATATCCCTTGCATACAAGTATTCCTTTGTTTCTTACTACTTATCCATTCTCTTTTTATTTGTTTCTAAAAACCCATTTAGTACCTATTACATTTTTATTATTTTGTCTAGGAACAAGATCCAAAGTTTGATTCTTTTCAATTTGGTCCAATTATTCATTCATGGCCTCAAACCAATGCTCATCTTTGTTGGCTTCTTCAAAGATGTTAGTATCTATTTTGGATAGTAGGGAAAAGTTGACTTCTTCAGAGATTTTTTACATTTTTCTTTTTCTCGTCTCTGCATCTGCACCTTTATCACCAATAATTAAATCATCTAGATGATTATTTTGCACACACCTTGTGTCTTGTGTTTTATTTTCATTTCATTCTTCCGGCTCTTCTTCTTGATGTACTTCTTCTTGCTCCTCTTATCTATGTGAGTTTTTGTTTCATCTACTTTCACATCTTTACTCTCTAACATTTTATCTAATTTCAAGTTGAAGCATTTGTAGGCTTTGCTTCTAGAGGAGTATCTAGGAAAAATACCTTCATCAGATCTGGAGTAAAGGTTTTCCAAGTTTTCATCAATTATTTTGATATAAATTTTTCTCCCAAACACCCTAAAGTGTTTGAAAGTCGTTGGTTTTCCATTCCAAAGCTCACAAGGTTTTTTATTGCTATTAACCCTAAGTTGTCCTCTATTTAGAATGTGTGCAAGAAAATGAATTGATTGACTACAAAATATGTCAAATAGATTGGACTCATTTAGCATTGTTCTGTTCATCTCTTGTACAATATCATTCTTCCTTTCTACTACTTCAGTTTGTTGTGGAGACCTAGCAACTAAAAACCGTCTCCTTATCCCATGATGCTCACAAAATTCCTCAAAATCATTTGAGGTGAACTCACCTCCATTATCTTATCTCAGACACTTGTTCTTCAAGTCAGCTTCATGTTCAACAAATTCTTTGAATACTTTAAACATCTCAATTTTTTCTAATTTTTCCTTGAGAAAAGAGACCCAAGTCATTATGCTATAGTCATCACTGAATAACATAAAATAGTACTCACAATTTAGAATTTTTGTTCTTGTTGACCCACAAAGGTTAGTATGAAGAAGTTCCAAAGGTTTTTTCGTTGAATGTTTCTTTGCCTTAAAATAGTACTCACAATTTTTAATTTTTGTTCTTATTGGCCCACAAAGGTCAGTATGAAGAAGTTCCCAAGGTTTTTTCGTTGAATGTTTCTTGTTTTTTTTTCCGTGTTGGCAAGGATTTCTAATAGTGTTTGAGGATTTTTGTAATCCCAGGCATATCTCTTATTGATTGATCCTTGTTGATCTTCACTAAATTGTAAAATTTTAAGTGACCCATCCTTCTATGCGATATCTAGCTTTAATCTATTTGTCCCATGTAACACTTTTCTCGTCTTATTTCGTTTAGGACATATATTTTGTTTGGAGTCCTAACTATTGTTGCCACCAATCTTCCTCCTAACCCTTTCTTTCTTATTTTGCATTCCTTAGAGTTGAAGGTAAGAGTCTGTGCTTGATCACACATTTGGCTCACACTTAAAAGATTATGTTTAATGTTTTCAACAAGTAGAAAATTTTCTACTTTAGCATCCTTTTTCCCAAGGTTGCCTATACATTTTCCAATGATTTTGGTAGAGCCATTATCTAAAAAAGTGATAGTGCCTACATTCTCCTTCTCAATATTTAGAAATTTGTTCTTATCCCAAGTCATGTCATTTGAGCATCTGCTATCAATGTATCATTGGATTCTATTATTTTTGGCATGCAAGGCTAGTTCACATTCGTCTATGTTTTTATTTTCTAGCTTCATTTTCAACACTTTTGTAATCTCTTTTTCATGACTAGTAAGAGAATTCTCTGTCTCATATTGCAAAGCATACCTTACCTTGGTTCTACCATCAATGGCTTTATGCCCAAAGTTGTTGCATCTATGGAATTCAATGTCATAATTCAAATGGCCAAAAGTATTGTAATTTCTGTCAACAAGCCTATGAAGATTTCTTATTTCATTGTTGACATAATAATCCCTAGAGGCCTTGTAGGTATTTCTATTTTGTAGATGATTATCTCTTGCATAACCTTTGTAGTTTACTGGCTTATACCCAAAATTATTAAAAAAAATAAGGTAGTTAGGTATTGAATAAATGATATAGTTATTTTTACTTAATTTTTATTTATTTATTTATGATTTTTGGATAGGTTACATATTTGAAATATATAGAAGGTCATCAATTAAAAATATGGAAAAGCTAGAAGTATGACTATAAGAAATAGAATACAATTCTATAAATGTATAACATTATTATTATTTATCTTATTTTCCATATATAATTAATTTTTTATAAATTATATTTAATATTTAATAATTAATAAATTTCAATGGAATAAACTAATTTAAATCATATACAAATAAATAATGATGCTATCATATAATTTTGGCACAATGAAAAGGAAGGATTTAATTTAGGTGTAAGACTTTTTCATTTCTCAACTTTTACATTTGAGAAAAAATGTTATCGTGAGTGATTTCTTCATCCTTTTCTACAAGATTTGAAATATACCATGATTTGCTATACAATACATTAGATTGATAATCTTATCATTATAGTAAAAGAAAGCAACATCTCTTGTTTAAATATTACGAATCATTTCCCCTTTTCAGGATTATTTATGCCATCATGATTGAACACAAAGGCCTTCACGTGGTGACATGTTTTCTCCATGGTCCAATTGAATGAGGGAAGGCTGTATTTAACAGACTCGGTAGGATTATAGATACACAGGGTTAAGAAATAGATGTAACATACGTTCATTAGATATAGTTTGGGTGGTTGTAAAGAATAATTATTATTTTCCTCACTTAAATTCAATTTTTGTAAATAATATAATAGTTTTGTTAAACCCCTATGTAATAATTAAGTGAATTATGAAATTAACAGAATTGAGAGCAGCGCCCAGTGATGGAATTTGACGGGCAAAATGACCATCATGAGGCATTTTGACCGTATTTGACGGTTAAAATTTTTTGCTAACCTTCTAGTGTGAAGGGTAAATTTATCATTTAAACGTATTTTTGAAGGGTAATAAAATTTCTAAAACGTCATTATTTTACTAGTATTATTAATATTTTTATCTTATATAAAACTATATTTTCCAAATTAGAATTTCCAAATTCCATCCAAACTTTGACTTAATAAATAAAAAAATATATTAAATTAGTATTATTTCTATTCTAGAAAGTTGCATTGATTTTACATAATAAAAAGAAAAGCTCATTTAATTCAATGATGTTTCTAATTCCATTACTTTTTTTATTTTTCTATTATTACAATGAGCTTCTAGATTCTACATTATACATACTACAAATTTCAATGTCATTGGATTATTGTCCATTAATTACAAATTTACAATTTACCTTAACATTACATTCTAGTAATAGTTTGCTACAAGCCTGGAGGCTGGAAGTTGGAAGCTGAGACTCAGATTCGGGAGTTTGAAGTTGGCCCAATTGCATTTGGAGACATAATTTTGGAAAGCAATTCACAGGTAATTCCGATTCGAGTGGTTGTTATAGTAGTTTTTTTATAGTAAAACACCGTGGTAATATCCCTCACTTGGTACAGCGTTATACTTTTACAGAACCTTTATCAGAGACTAGAGTATAGAGATGTATTGTTTAACTGCCCTAGATAGTTTTATTCTAAACAATCGAGAACTTCAAAGAGACATTACTAGAAATCTGGATGCATAGTTTTATTTGCAGTGTTTGTGTGAATGCCAACTGCACACAGGGCTTCCTCTACATCACTTTCACCCTACCCACTCCTCTATTTTCCTGAATCCTGCCCAATGCCCATTACAGTCTCCTCTATTCTCATCAGAGATCCACATGATGGAAATGTTCTTCGATTCCGTTTGTGAACTCGATGGAAGTATCGATTGGGGGTGCGATTAGATAAGTGCAGACATCAGATAAGTGCATGGAGTGGATTATAGCATTGAAGTGGTCGTCGACTCGCCTGAATACTATCCATACTCTGTTATCCCCCAAACTGCGTGCCTTCACGGCTTCCAAGTTCCCATAAAATCAGGCACCGCGTCCTTTCTCTCAAAAAATACCTATCAAGGAAGCACTTTAGGATTGAAGGACCTCCTTGGCCCAGTCATTTTGCTCAAGCTACTCAATCGTTGTTCGAGTATGCTTGAAAAGAGATGGGAACAAAAGTTATAAGCCTTAGAATTGATTGATGGTCTTTACTGCACTCTTTACAACTTCAACAGATAACAGAAAGGATACCATAAAGCAAGTAACAAGACAACGAGACAAGAGAACTCAGAGAATATAGAAGAATTTCTCACCTAAGGATGAGGGTGAGGTGGGTCTTAACTCCGCAATCTTAAATTGTGCAAACTATCCACTACTCCAGAATCATCCATAACAAGTGTGAAGAATGCACTGAGCTGAATCCAAGCATACCGAGTAGAATGAAGAGGACTAGAGAGATGTGATAAAATGATGAAAAATTATAGTTAGAAAGACCAGATTCTTATGCCATTGCCAATTTTCCAGCCAAGGTTCGGGAAGGGTGTCCATTAAACCCTCCATCTCCATGATTTCTTATTAAAAAAACATCTTTGGAGAGCAACCTCGCTATATCCGCAGAAGCCATTAAATTTGGCGGTGTTGAGCCTGAACTTCTTGGTGAGGCCACCGACTTTGAAAGTTGTTCATGAGTTTCTTCATGCAAATATGTGGTTTTGTGTTTTTATTACTTTAGAAGCCAGCTAGATGTAGGCGCTGTACGACCAGCCGGGTTGCCCCAGAACCGGTACTGAATCATTGATCAACAGATACAGAGGACTCAGGACTCCAAGAGTCAGGAGTAGCTTCACGAAGCATTCCCTCATTAAACAACATAGTTGGGACGTAGACCCAAATGGGGAATTTACCCAGCGTTGTAGTATATTCCCTCTGGTGTTCTAAATCCATGAAATCACCTAGATTAATTGCTAATTACTGCTAATAAAGGTAGCAAGATCTTGGAGGGTATTTTTTCAGTGAGATTGCTTGACAATATAGTGGTTTCTTCTCTCAAGTCATCGATTTGTTTTACAAACTTTCATTAAGGTTCTTGAAGATCGATTCTTTATCATTTTCAATGGTGGAAGAGGGCCCATTTACATCTTTAACTTTTTCTTGCTCAGATCTCTTATGCATGCCCTTCTTGTTATTGCTTGTCATCATGTTCACTAGAGAGACCTGCCTCCCTTAGGAACAACAATTTTTTGAATGAACCCTAATAGCTATGGCTTTGAACAATAAACCGTAACAGGCTAACAACTATGGCTTTGAACAATAAAGTTATTCAAACTTACTCACACACGAACAAGAGGTATGATCGATTAAAACGGTCCGTTATATAGTAAATTAAATTACAGCATTCAAAACTAGTTGAATAATGTATAAACAGATGGATTTCGAATTTCTCAAAATTGCAAACATATAAACTATTAAAGATAACTCAAACGTTACAATTTGAAATTTAAATATAAATGACCGAAGGGTAAATTTTTTTGCAAGACTTCATTATTGAAGGGTAAAAATTTAAACAAAACGTTTCACGACGGGTGATATATACACCCAAAATGTCAAAAAAAAAAAAACTTGACGGGTACAATGAAAACCAAATTCCAGCACTGGCAGCGCCTCCTCTCTATGTGAGCAGACTCAGAGATAATTGTGTGCATATTCACATTATCTACCGTTAACTGTTGTTAACAATAATAATTGTGCTGTTTTGTATCTCGAAAAGACTTGATTCAAACTAAGAGTGAATTTTAATTTTGAATGCTCGTAATTCTTTTAAAAGCAAATAATGTTTGCAGTAGGAAATCGTAACTATGAAACAATTGAGAATCCCAAAAGCCAATATAAGTTACCTCCAATATTAAAGTTAAGCTTAGCAACTACCGCGTAATTTATTCAGTCACAGGAAGAATCGGAAGTAAGAATATCCAGCAAGAAAATTTAACAAGTTGGCATAAAAGGATTCAGTGAGAATCCAAAGAAATATTAGAAGTTATCAACATTGTTTATAAGAAATGATAATATCAACAATAACGTATATATCAATGCGCAGACAGTGTAATCTCTTCTGCACGCGAAACACAGCACGGTCTGCTTTGCTGCACTATAACATCGTCTTTTATTTTAATAAATTCAAATCACTACTAAAATGAAACAGCTCCACACTTCGTATTTCACTTCAATGCAGAATTAACAACAAGAAAAGCTCACAAGCAAAAACAACAAATGTAATTTTACAAATCTCGAAATCAATCTAATCTTATGAGTACCCCAAAAAAACATGCAATGTACTGGGCTTTAAGCAGCTCATGGGTATCGTTAATATCAGAAATAGTAATAAAAAATAAGGAAATATATAGGAACTGCAGGTTGGATGCGCAGAGGCGATGACACTGCTCTCATATATCTATTTCTCATCCATTCTAAACACAAATTAAGTGAAGAGAATTAGAGATGGGATATATTATAAGGACAGTATCATCTCCCCTGCGCACCTAACACATAGCGCCTTCCTCTTCTCTCTATCATGTCCTGCAACTACGCAGATAATAGAAATAAACAGATCTAAATTCATATGGAAACTCAAAGATATCTTCCCATATTTATATGGAAAAAAATCCACTTTCCTTACAATTTTTGCAGCCGGTAGACTAGTCTTCAACTACTGCCTATGCCAGTCAATTATGTCACTGTACAGAATATGACTTGAATCGAGCTCGAAATAAGTTATATGCAATCGAATCTCTATCCCGGTATGCTTTGGTTGGACCCTCGAATATCAATATCAATATTTAATTTATTGAATGGGAGCCTTCGGATTATATGGATAGGAAGGACCATGGCTGGGCTTATACAAGTAGCTTTGACAGTTATAAGCTTCTAGACATGATTTCGTCACATAATTATTGCTGGATTACATCACCATATTCCATTCAACTTGTTAAACATAAATTATCTTTAAAACAAGAAACGGATCTGGTAAAATCCATGACTTGACGTTAGTAGCGAATGTCACGTGGTCAATAAAAGGGGGCGGTCCAAAAGGATTGTTCTCCCAAGTTGGAGTAGGACCAAATAAAGTAGTCCGAGACTCGAGTCATGGCTCCAGAAGACCAAAGTCATATAAAGTTACATTACAGAAAAGGACGTTTTTCGAAAACTGAATTGGTTTTCAGAAACGAAGAGAGAATAAAGTTCAAAAATGTGAAAGAACTAACTTTGAGCGATTTGATATATTATCTTTTTAGGTTCATGATAAACATGATAAATACAATTGTAAAATTGATCTTTATAATACTGATTGTAATATTTTTATTATTTTTTAATAAAGGTATCAAATTTATCCAGATATTAATTTTTTTTTTTAATTTTAAAATTTTCAATATAGATTTATATTTGATTTGATATCTTTTAAAATAACATGAATCCATGCTAGTTGTGGTCTCACACAACTGTTAATTAATAAAATAATAATTTAGTTTTTAATAATATCTTGAAGTATATAATTTTGTTTATTAATGCGTACGCATTATCATATATTCATTCCAATTGGATTCATTAAAATTATAAAAAATAATTTTATTATTAAAATTTTCGTATATAATCATTGTGTTGTTGTTATCTGTAAATATACAAATAATCTCCCGTATTAAACTTTAAGAAATATTTAAAAATAATTAAACGATATAAGAAGATATGTTTTTAAGTTACTTTATACTTGAAAAAAACTATACTTTGCTACATAGACTCTAATCATCCAAAAAAACCGGTAGACTCTAATAATCCAAAAAAAATCATTTCCTTACTATTGATTAAAACAAAAACCAGAATCATTTTCTTACCATTGATTAAAAAAAAATAAAAAATAAATAAAATGGTAAAGTTTTCACAAATTTCAAGACGGTTGGCCCAAAATGAAATAAACAATATCAAGGAATTTTAGGAAGTTTGATCACCTAGTAAAGTTTTCACAAATATCTAAGAAACTTGTACAAAGAAACATCAATGGAAAAGGTTTAACAAGTTTATGTCCAATGACAGGAGTTTTCACATATCAAGGAATTTCAAGAAGTTTGCAAATTTTAAAAAAATTTCACAAATTTATAAGAAACTTGTACAAAAGAAACATTAATTAGAGGAGCTTTTATAAGGTTACAAAGAAGTTTAATGGGAAGAGTTTTCACACGTTTAAAGAAGTTTTAAAAAGTTTGGAAAAAGTTTTTTTTATAAGGCAATAGTGATGGTAAAAAATGAATAATTAGAATATAAATATTTCAAAATAATTTTATTTTTTTTAAATATTATATTTTAATTTAATTATATATTTAGATTTTAAATATTATATATTTGTAAAAATTTTAAAATAAAAAAGAAAAGAAAACATTGAAAAGTCATCTTTATATATATATATATATATATATATATATATATATATATATATATATATATATATACTCAGCTTATAGGTTATAAGTTATTACTCTACTTCATCATAAAACTAATATTTCATTATTTAAGATTATATTATTAATATTTTTTTAGTTTTTCTTATTAATATTTTTTAAATATTATATATCAATTTTAAAAATTTAACCTTGAAAAATATCTCCCTTATACTAACATCTAAAAACTACAAAAACATCTTTAATCAAATATATAGTTTTTAAATTACTTTAAATACAAAATATTTTTCTACGGCGCTATCAACTCGATAGCTTTTAATCACCCAGAAGACAACCATTTTCGTACATGGATTAAAACAAAAAAGTCCTAAAAATGTCTATTACTGTCTTCTTTAGAGATGGAGATTAATGAAGCACAATAAAATTTCAATTAGAGATGACATTGTAATTTTTAAGTTTATATATATATATTAAAGTGACATGTTAAAATTATTCACCATTTATAGTTATTTTTATTAAAATTATTCACCATTTATAGTTATTTTTATTAAAATTATAGATATGGGTGTGTGCAAGAAGATGAGAGTCACTTTAGATGCAATGTTACTTTTTTCAAATCTCGTTCCTGATACCTAAAACATAACGCGTTTCTGATATTTACCACCTGCCATGGTAAGACCCGAGCCTAACATGTCATTGGACATGTAGGCTAGGTAACAATAACGCGTACGCGTTATGTAGTTAAAAAACGCGTACGCGTTATGTATTTAAAAATCGCGTACGCGATATGTAAAACTAAAAATGAATTTAAAAACACAGTCAGCCGATTGCCGACCACCCGCGACACTCACGCATCAAAAACGCGAATAGAGGCGAAATTGACCCTGGACGAGGACGCTTTGTGGCCCACTCAACTATCCGTGTTGCTCGATTTAGCTGGAGGGGAGACAAATTCACCGGTGCATTCTCATCTAGTCAGGTAATTCATTCACCCAAATCATTTTTTTGTGATTTTTTAATCCAAATTACTATTTTTTTATTGTTTAACCTAGTTTTGTAATATTGATCAAATTGGGAATAACCCAATTTGTAATTAAATTCACACCTCAAAATGAAACCCTTTTCAAAAAACTCAAAACTTCATAATCAAACCAAAAATTGAAAAAATTAAAACTCCCCCCTTTCTACAATGTATTCATCTAAGTCACCCGACACGAGGACACGGGACACGAGTGTCCCCACCAGGCTTCAAATTTGAAGCCTTCAAGCCACTTCAAATGTTACCCACACGTCATAGAAGGCCACTTCAAATTTTACCATGCAAAAAAAATTTAATTTCATGGTAAGCCCTTCAATAATTAAATTAACCACTACTGTTTAAAATTGCAACAGAAGGGTAGCTTCAAATTTCACCCATCAACAATTTTTAGTGGGAAATTGGGAATGCGGCTACTAGCTAGGTGACTTGGGAGTGGGACTCGCTTACTCTCCAATATCCACGTGTTCGATCATCCATGGATCATGGACCATTGGGCCTCTAATAATATCATTGAGCAACTTACGTGGACGGGCTTACACTGAGTAGCCCATGGCTTGAACGCTTCGAAGTTCTCGTGTTTGTAGCGAGAGCTTACGTGTTTAACACATTTAATGGCATCAACAAAATTATTAAACCTGGAAGGTGGCTCATACGTGTTGTTGCTAGCGGGCTTACCAAGTTACAAGTTATCACATACCAATTCGTGAATGCTGACTCCGTGAGTTAATTGAGTATTCAATGTATAATATATTATGTTAATATGCCCCCGCGAATTTGGCATTTCAGACAAAATCCACAATCCATAAACTTCTTGTAATGTTGCAGGTTGTTGCTCCTGCCCGTGGCCCCTACCTATAGACCTGTGTTTTCTTTGTTGTATCAAGTTAATCCTACCATCTACGGCTCCCAGCCTCACACCCTGTGTTTTCTTTGTTGTATCAAGTCAATCCTGCAGCTCCCAAGTTCCACCTTTTGTTTTCTTTGTTGTATCAATTCAATGCTGGAATTCCATGCTTCCATGGCTCCGACCATATTGCATGAATAGAAACAAGCTTTTTCTTATACCCCTATTCCACTGTGGTTGAGCTACTTCCAAGTTCCACCTACCCTATCTCCTCCAGTCCTCCAGGATAGTTTGTGGAGCGAAGCTGGCAATGCCAGCCTGCCATAAACATATTTAAAGAAATTCGTTTTCTTTGAGGAGCTCAACTTCAAGGCTGACTAGATTTTTGACATCCTATGAATTTACAGGTCTGCTATATCCACTGAAAAATAAAGCCTCTCAACTTTACTACGTTAGTAAACATTGAAATTTTGATGTACTATTACATTTTCAAATGAAAAGAATAACTTATTATTAATAAAAAAATCAAATCATATTAATATATTAATGAATTTGAATTTAGCTTCCCAATTATATTAAAATAAATTATACATTTTAAATGATCCACAACCAAATATTATACTGAGAAGGAAATGGAAAAAAATGAATTTCCTCAACACAACATGCTATTTCCTTATGATGATGCTTTTACGTTTATGATTACCAACCTTGGAATCAGGTTTGGTTATCCGAAGGTGTAATATCTTCTAAGCTAAGTCAATAGGTAGGGATGTTGGTATTGATATAATTATGACAAAGTTTTATAAAGGATTAGGAACAATTCCGTTGGCTTGTAGATGACATATTTATGGATAAAAAGCTTGTTGTTATGAGATAATGACATCATGCCTCAAAAACATGTCCCATACAATCTAATGTTAATGGGCACTCTACATAGAAATTGGAATGTCAACATTTGTGAGTACAATAAATATGTGGATGATTTTGGCCTACTACAACTTTAATATATTGAGTGGATTGATAACCTTCACAATTATATAAGAGATTGTAGCTATGACTAGGAGGAGAGTTAACAATGCAACAAAATCAAGTAATCGAATTTTGTGCATAAAATGAACATAAGACTCCCACCAAATTTCACTGAATCTACGTCTTAACAAAAGAACTCATCGTTTCACGGGATTCCACCCCATCAATCCTTTTAACAGTAATGGCCATAACAGTTGCTACAACCCTAGCGCGAGAAAAATCAATCGAGCTACGCATGACAATACTTGAAACCAGACTTTTTGAACTCCCTATTACGTCATAGGAATCAATACTACTTTCTCCACAACATGTGGCACCCTCAATATCTTCCATCACCGCAATTTACATTTGATAAAAAACTTGTTCCCAAATAGTAATTACCCCATTCTTTGCTCTAAAAAGGCCTCGGTTAACCTAGAATCCAATCCATACAACATGAACACATCCATATATACACATAGAATAAATATTAATAAATTTCTCATAGCCCTTCAATAGTGTTCAATATCTCATAGCCCTTCATAGTGAAATGGGACCCCACCCTTCAAATTTGATCCCTGGTCCCCACTAGACACGGTGACCCCCGGAATTATGACACGTAGGACACGGTGACCCCCGGAATTATGACACGTAGGACACGGTGACCCCCGGAATTAATATATTTTTAAAATATATTAAAATTTAAAAATATAGACATATAGATCATCCAATAAAATTTAACATTTACAATTACAAATATTCAATAGAAATTACATTTACAATTACAAATATGAAATATTCAATAGAAATTAGATCATTCACAAATCACAACACATTTGTCATTCACAATCACAAAACACAATGAGACATTGAGACACATAGATGCAAACTCATCACTGCCTTGATCCTCCTCCTCCATGCCTGAATCAACAAACTCATCACTGCCTTGATCCTCCTCCTCCATGCCTGAATCAACAAACTCATCACTGCCTTGATCCTCCTCCTCCTCCTCTCTGCCAATCTGAGTAACTTACTTTTTAATTGTCAAATGTTTAATTTTAAGTTTTAAATGTATGTAAGTAAATGCCATTAAATTGCTTATGTGAGTTTGATTTAATACATGTTCAATTTTGAAGAGACGTCATTATATACCATGTATATGTTTCTAATGATTTTCGTATTAATGTCTTTATTGCAGTTGCGGCTATGGATGCCAATGCCGAAATATTGATTGAGCTTGCCCAATTGAGGGGCATAAGTGAAGCTTTTAGTGGTGGCGACAGGATTCGCCGTTCACTTGCATCAACCTTGGATGCAATTGTGGACACAATTTCACAATCTACGAATGTCCTATATGATATTGCATCTTACAGAGAAAGAAAAAGACAACAATATGCTGATGGACTAGATTACAATGCAGTAAAAAAGTTGAAAATATCCAAAGAGGTTATATTTGCATTGTTTAGGGACCCTCGGACGGGGGAAATCCCTAATGCAAGCAAGCCGCATATCTCCATTGAGTGGTGCACGTTTCAACCATTTGTTGATAACTGGATGGACAGATGGTACATGGTTTTTGATATGCCACCACACAACAACAGGGAAATTCCCTTATATTTCCTTCGAAAGATGTACGCAGAGTTCGTGTTGCATAAACACGTTAACTATTTTGACATCTTACAGTTCCAGGGGATCGGTGGGGGGATGCCCCAAAACCGACCCAATGCCAGGCTTCGAGACCAGGATCGCCCTATCCCTGCACCTCACAGGCAGTTGCCTGGGCCAGATGTCCCACCAGCACATCGCATTATTCCGCAGACACGGGATGCATTTTTGAGTTTGGCACGGACGGTTGTTCACCATGGCAGGATGGTTCAACATATGGGTCAGGAAGGGACATCTGTCCCTGGTGTGGTACATACACCAGCTCGTCACCATGCAGGACCATCAGCTAGTGCAGGACCATCAGGACCATCCACTAGTGCAGGACCATCAGGACCATCCACTAGTGCAGGACCATCAGCTATTCTCCATCCTAGTACTGATCCTCACGAGTGCACGTCATGTGGTCGTCCCTGCTATGGTATTGCCTCAGATGTTGCCTTCAGTGGCTTTTTGAGAGAGGTATCTTGATGGTTAATTGTAATAAATTCTTCATTTATTTTCGTCTTTGTACACATATATATAGTTTGAGCTAATATATTAATTTTGTGAACTTGCAGTTGATGATGATTACCGGCAGTGACGCCCCAGAGCCGGATGTTCCAGACTCGACAGGGGGGCATGATGCTACCCATTCGGCAGGCCCATCTTATATACCACCTATTGCCGTATCTCACACCGAGGTAAACATTTTAAAATTTCAGTTTTTTAATACTTGTTAATTTGTTAATTTCCACATACTTTACATTTTAGTTCATTAATGCTATATACGGTCTAATATTTACAATTATTAAACTTGCAGATGGCAGATCCTTCACAGGGGCAAGGCAATGTGGAGGTAGTGCCCATGGTCATACCGTCCCTTGAAACGTCTGGGCTCCAGGTAAACAATTAAAAATGACATTTTTTAAATACATGTTTGTTTGTTGAATCATGCATGTCTAACTACATGAACACTTGCTGACTGTAGGCACCATCCGACACATCTGGCCCATTGCCTGGATTTGCATCTCCCTCCAGGCCATTCGTGAACAAGGGTCGTGTGTATGTGAGGCGTTCTACTCCGAGAAAGACTCCAGCTGCCCACGACCATGGGCTTACTCACACCACGGTAATGTATATCCTTCGATGATATTTGTTGTTTAACTTGAAATCCAGTGCATAAATCGTTTTTGTTAATGTTTGAATTGCATGTTTACTGCAACAGGAACCCGAGTTGTCTGCTGAGAACCTTGCATCGATGGTTGATGCAGCAGTTAGTGCCGCATCTGCAGTGGCGACTGATCACACACAGGTATGTAACTATTTCAACATTATCTTTACATAGTTTATTATTGTTGGACCTATTGTTTATTCATGCATTTCTAACTATTTCAACATTTTTTCATTGTAGCCACCACCAGCAGGAGCAGTGCCTGGCCCCCCTGGTTCAACCATCCTGGATGTTCAACCGACGGCTCCATCTGGTACACAAGCAACATAATCTCCTTTGTCAGTTGAGGTGAGATGTCCTTCAGTGACCAAGTGTTTCATGCACTTTCCATGCACCAGTTGATAATTGTTGAGATAATGTATTAGTGTACATAGTTAGTTGAATTTAACAATTGATATTTAATTTGCAGGATCCAGGGATGCACATTGATCCTAGGGATGTGCCTAGAGGATCAACGTCGGGAAAGAACAAGAGAAAGCTTGAGTTTTGATAGTTTTGGATAGTTTTGGACACATGTGCTTTTGGATACTTTTGTATATATATGTACTTTTCGATACATTCAGTTTTGGAGACATGTACATTGACTTTATTGTGCATGTACTTTTGGAGACATGTACATTGACTTCATTGGATACATGTACTTTTCGATACTTTTGGATATACATGTACTTTTGGAGACATGCACTTTTGGAGACTTTTGGATATACATGTACTTTTGGAGACATGCACTTTTGGATATATATGTACTTTTGGATACATGTACTTGTGTCATTCTAATGTGTTGATTTGTGTGGATTATCTATTACTCATGAATGCACTATGTCAAAAGAACAAACTATTATATTCAAAGGTTTCAACGAATTCACTACATGCATGCACTAATTGGTATCTAATTAAAATTTGTGATTTTGGATGATCATTACAAGTTATGTCAAAGTTCTTGCTCGTGTAATTTAATCAAACTAAATGCAATACAATGTTTTCAAGGTTTCAACGAACTCACTCATGCACACCCATTGCCATCAACTACCAATGAAAGTCTAACATTATGAGGTTCTTCTTAAAAAATGGGTAATATTTCCTTGATGATCGTAAATTGAGAACCATTTGTAGCCACTCATATAATACCATCTTCACTTATCTTTGTACATGATAATCCATATAATGTGCTATGTTTTTTAACCTAAACAATCATCAAAAACCTAGAATTATAGGGATATGACAAAGAACCTTATGGGGCACCTTATATATTAACCTTGTGTATACATTAGGATCTTTGTCATACCATTGCTTGAAATGTCATTCAATACCTTCAATTTTATCAACATCAAATTAGTAGACAAAGTGACCCATCTTTGATCTCTTGTATAGGCCTTTGTGTGCCTTATCAATAAGATGTACATCATGAATATTATCATAGGTCTCATACATAGGTGCATCCTCATCCATGCAAACAAAGGTGTCATGGATCAACCTATTATCCCTTTATTCTCAATAATATTAATATCATTATCTTCCATAGGATCAAATTCAACTCCATCACCCCCATTATTACTACTCTAAATTACAGCCTTAGGAGTTTTGATCATGTGTTTTTGTCTCTTTAGGAGTTTTGAAATATTATACTCTTTCAAAAATAATATGGAAGTTCAAATATTTAAAAGTGGCTTAAATTATAAAATGGGCGGAAATTCACCAAGTGTCCCTGAACGACATTTTCATGCGACTTGCAACTCGACATAACTCGGAAACCGGACGTCGGACCGACGAACCGTCGACTCCGTTGGTCTCCTGGCGTGCAATTACCTCTAGGGAGCCGTCTCCCTCATCTCCCCATGGCCCAGTGGCTTCATTGTGCATTCATTTCGTAAACTAGGGTTTTGCTCAGTTTAATTGCATGCAATCTCGCATTGGTGGGTCAACTCTGCAAAAACCTCCCCCGAGCCAGTGTTGGCAGTGTTCCCACGTCGGCATTGCCCACACACACTTGCGGGAGCCAATGGCACGCAATCTTCCTGCTCCGTTTGCTTTTTGGCTCCCGGACGGAAATTCACCAAGTGTCCCTGAACGACATTTTCATGCGACTTGCAACTCGACATAACTCGGAAACCGGACGTCGGACCGACGAACCGTCGACTCCGTTGGTCTCCTGGCGTGCGATTACCTCTAGGGGGCCCTCTCCCTCGTCTCCCCATGGCCCAGTGGCTTCATTGTGCATTCATTTCGTAAACTAGGGTTTTGCTCAGTGTAATTGCATGTAATCTCGCATTGGTAGGTCAACTCTGCAAAAACCTCCCCCGAGCCAGTGTTGGCAGTGTTCCCACGTCAGCATTGCCCACACACACTTGTGGGAGCCAACGGCACGCAATCTTCTTCCTCCGTTTGCTTTTTGGCTCCCGGACGGAAATTCACCAAGTGTCCCTGAACGACATTTTCATGCGACTTGCAACTCGACATAACTCGGAAACCGGACGTCGGACCGACGAACCGTCGACTCCGTTGGTCTCCTGGCATGCGATTACCTCTAGGGGGCCCTCTCCCTCATCTCCCCATGGCCCAGTGGCTTCATTGTGCATTCATTTCGTAAACTAGGGTTTTGCTCAGTGTAATTGCATGCAATCTCGCATTGGTGGGTCAAATCTGCAAAAACCTCCCCCGAGCCAGTGTTGGCAGTGTTCCCACGTCGGCATTGCCCACACACACTTGCGGGAGCCAACGGCACGCAATCTTCCTGCTCCGTTTGCTTTTTGGCTCCCGGACGGAAATTCACCAAGTGTCCCTGAACGACATTTTCATGCGACTTGCAACTCGACATAACTCGGAAACCGGACGTCGGACCGATGAACCGTCGACTCCGTTGGTCTC
This sequence comes from Larix kaempferi, assembly GCA_027924585.1. Lineage (NCBI taxonomy): Eukaryota > Viridiplantae > Streptophyta > Pinopsida > Pinales > Pinaceae > Larix > Larix kaempferi. The sequence goes on from BSBM01000370.1 coordinate 23,303,372, forward strand.
CTGGCGTGCGATTACCTCTAGGGGGCCCTCTCCCTCGTCTCCCCATGGCCCAGTGGCTTCATTGTGCATTCATTTCGTAAACTAGGGTTTTGCTCAGTGTAATTGCATGCAATCTCGCATTGGTAGGTCAACTCTGCAAAAACCTCCCCCGAGCCAGTGTTGGCAGTGTTCCCACGTCGGCATTGCCCACACACACTTGCGGGAGCCAACGGCACGCAATCTTCCTGCTCCGTTTGCTTTTTGGCTCCCGGACGGAAATTCACCAAGTGTCCCTGAACGGCATTTTCATGCGACTTGCAACTCGACATAACTCGTAAACGGACGTCGGACCGACGAACCGTCGACTCCGTTGGTCTCCTGGCATGCGATTACCTCTAGGGGGCCCTCTCCCTCGTCTCCCCATGGCCCAGTGGCTTCATTGTGCATTCATTTCGTAAACTAGGGTTTTGCTCAATGTAATTGCATGCAATCTCGCATTGGTGGGTTAAACTTGCTCACCTTGCAAACATCATCCATCAAACAGAAATTTGATGGAGTTGAAATCAATGGATTGCTTGTCACAATAGGCATTCATAAGTTTGCGTAATTGAATACTCCTCTTAATCCCTAAAAAATACTTCATTCCCATCCTGCAGATCCCAAACAATGTCAAAGGTAAGAAGGATTTCCATATAATCCAAATATATGTTTTTTTTCAAATATATTTTACATGGAAACATAGCAAAATGGAATCTAATATTTCGTTTGCATTCGGAAGAAAAGATTGGCAAGGCCAACATTGGCTTCCTTTTGGATTAATATCTCCATTTATAATTCCATAGATTTATACAGTTGTCTTAATCCTAACTGTATACATTGCATGAGAATAAACACCATCAATCTCATTTTTGAGACTTGGTTGTCATGTTAATGCAAATGTAAATGTAAAGGTTGCCTTTACAGGACTTTTGAAACTGAGTGTGGGAAAGGGGATCATGATCGAGATGTTGTGTAGGTAAACATTATATTCTGCAGGTAAAAATGGAAGTTTACGAGAAATTCTCTCATTAGTTACACAAAATCTATTGTTGAATGGTGTTCTTCAATAATTGTAGATGGAACAAGAAGACGAGATATTTTTGGGAGGTGGTTGATGTAGATCAATCACATAGAATAATGCATGGAATTTGTGGATTTCATTTAGTTTGAAACTCAAACAATGTTATAGTAGAAATATGAACAAGAAAATTCTATCACTCGCCATTATTCTAGGTATAAATATTGAATTATCCTAGTTGGATGAGGACTAATCAACCATTTCACCACATTATGATCATGTCTCAAATCTTGTACAACCAAGTTTTGTGAATATGAGATTAAATCTTATCAACTAGCATGAATACATTACATTTTGTCTATTTAGTGGACTCACACGTTGGAACTGATGTTTTTTAAAATGAACATATATGCAATGGTTTCCCTGAAAGATAATTAATGGGGCACTCACTATTTGTTGGCATGTTCCTTAAAGGCGAACCAAACCCTCATGTCTCACTAATAGATGACAATGGTGATCAACTTGTAATCAATTTGATGGTTATTAAAGGATAATATCTAACACTGGATGACCAAACATGGAAGAAGGTTGGTTATGTATTTCAAGATTAGACTAGGTGAATCTATATACCACTTTACAAACTTAGTTTTCGATACAAACCTCAAACTACAAACAATGCCAAGGAAGCACCCATCAAAGGTATGATACTTCAAGCCTCATTGTGAACATGAAAAGTTAATGGAGATCATTAGTAATAGACATGATTCAAATGGTCTACTTAGATGACCATAGGTAAGTAGATAAGTAAGATTGCCTAACATGGTCACTCTTGTGTTATATTCCAAGGTATATGGGTTGTTTGTTATTTTTGTTAATTTTTCAATTCATTTATGTAGATTACTCATATTAAATTGTTTATAATGAATTAGTCTAATAATGGTGTCCTTGTATGTGTCCAGATTATCCAAAGAATCATAAGCACATGAAATCCCATCAATAAGAACAATGGTCTTTTTCAACACCACCAAAGAAAAAATCAGAAAAATGAAATGACCTACTTCAAAAATTATTTTATTACTTATTGTGCATGGTCCATCAAACAAAAGGTAAACAAACACAATTATATGGCCTACAATGTAGGTCTTTTGATGCTCTATTTCACAAGGTTTTAACAAACACACTTGTTGTGATCATCATTAAAGTCTACAATTTCTTTCAATGAATGTGCCAAATTGACCTAACAACATAGGAAATTGAAAACCACATCCATTGAAAGGAATAATTCAGTTTTTTTTGTCATGAATTAATTTACTATCATGGATTTATGGCTCCCGGCAGTGTTCCCACGTCGGCATTTCCCACACACACTTGCGGGAGCCAACGGCACGCAATTTTCCTGCTCCGTTTGCTTTTTGGCTCCCGGACGGAAATTCACCAAGTGTCCCTGAACGGCATTTTCATGCGACTTGCAACTCGACATAACTCGGAAACCGAACGTCGGACCGACGAACCATCGACTCCATTGGTCTCCTGGCGTGCGATTACCTCTAGGGGGCCCTCTCCCTCGTCTCCCCATGGCCCAGTGGCTTCATTGTGCATTCATTTCGTAAACTAGGGTTTTGCTCAGTGTGGGAGTGTGCAATTTTTGCACACAGGGGTCAACTTTGGAAAATCATCCACCGGGAAAGTATGGCTAGTGTTCCTAGCCCGAACCTATCTAGACACACCTGTAGGACTCCCCGGAACCCGGTTTTGTTGCATGGTTGGAGTTCTATGCCCCCGGTAGGTATCCAGCAGGTGTCCCTGAAGGCCTTCTGGTAGTGAGACGGGACGAGCCATAGAATGAAGACCGTGGCTCGGATCGATGAACCGTCGACTCTGTTGGATTCAACACACCGGGATAGTGCCAGGGGTGCCCCTCCCCTCCTACCCGGTGGCCCATGTGTCACCTTGTAGGTCCATCCTGGAAACTAGGGTTTTGCTCAGTGTGGGAGTGTGCAATTTTTGCACACGGGGGTCAACTTTGGAAAATCATCCACCGGGCAAGTATGGCTAGTGTTCCTAGCCCGAACCTGTCTAGACACACCTGCAAGTCTCCCCGGAACCCGGTTTTGTTGCATGGTTGGAGTTCTATGCCCCCGGTAGGTATCCAGCAGGTGTCCCTGAAGGCCTTCTGGTAGTGAGACGGGACGAGCCATAGAATGAAGACCGTGTCTCGGATCGACGAACCGTCGACTCCGTTGGATTTAGCACACCGGGATAGTGCCAGGGGTGCCCCTCCCCTCCTACCCGGTGGCCCATGTGTCACCTTGCAGGTCCATCTTTGAAACTAGGGTTTTGCTCAGTGTGGGAGTGTGCAATTTTGCACACGGGGGTCAACTTTGGAAAATCATCCACCGGGCGGGTATGGCTAGTGTTCCTAGCCCGAACCTGCCTAGACACTTTGGAAACTAGGGTTTTGCAGGTCCATGATGATGATGATGGTGATGATGATGAAGATGTTGATGATGATGGCTTGGTCTAAGGTGGTGCTCTCAACTAGCTAATTCATTATGAAATATTTAACAAGACATGAATTAAATTTAATATAAGTGTATTGTTTAATATAGTGAGCATGAATTGAATTAATTTTGTTGGGTGAAGCCAATAACCAACATGATGAACATAATATAATTTTAGGGTTTACTGATCATATGTAAAAAATGGATTAAAAAACACAATTATTATAATTTTAGTTTAATGTTTATCCACTTTAATCCATATATTTTTTAGTTTTGACTATGAATACACAATAATTATTATATATATATGTGTGTGTTTTTGTGTGGATAACTTAGAGATGTATAATAAAAATGGGTAAAAGGTGGTTGTCACTAGAGACTTTCATAGTTGTATAGTGAAAATGTATTAGCTATTAAAATTTGGATTAGAAAATTATTAAAGAAAATAAATTCTATAGAAATGGGTAAAAGGTGGTTGTCGCTAGATTAAGAGAGACTTTCATAGTTGTATAGTGTACAATTGTCTAGTGGTTATGGCAGTGATGTGTAAAATCTTATGATCACATGAAAGAGATCACAAATAGGTTCATAAAACTAAGAACAACAATACTTTGAGCAATTTTTCAAAGGAAACTAGAATAGAGCCAGTAAAGAGAAAAAAATACTAAAAACTTGATTTCATACTAAAATGAATGAAAAATGGTTTTACATAAAGAAATTTGAATTACTCAAGGAACCAATTCGATTGTCTAGTGATTCATAAGGATTTAGTTGGGCTTAACATAGAGCTTAAATGCCCTTAAAGTTAGCTAAACAACCCCTCAAACATGATTAATATATGGTTTACTGATCATATGAACATAATATAATTTTAATCCATCTCTTGTAAATTTGGCATATCAAGAACGCAAAATTGACATATTCATATGAAACATACATGTGAAAATTGAGCATTTATCAATATTCAATTACAAATAGTGAAAATAGTATAGTATTAAAAGTATGTAACGTACCTCATCATGCTAGATCCCACCTATTATCATACAACCAACCCCTCCGGATCATCTCTTATACTGATGGTCTCCATTAGTCTCTCGTGCTCTGTATCCGGTAAGAAGTAGCGTACCTTCGATGTATTTCGACTAGGCATTGTTCGTACCTAAAGGTTTGTGCCAATGATTAAGTTGGTAAAGTGATATACACTTGCACATGGTTTGTAATCCCTGTAAACATATCCACCCTTCTTTCTTCCATTGTTGTCCCGTGTCAAGTATTCACCTTTAACAACCATAGACCCAGTTGGAAAGTGGTTGTTTTCATCGTCAGTCATGGACACAATGAGAGTTTGCTTTCCATCTATACAGCGTGCCAACCAGTATTCATCACCCCATTCAGTATCTTTTGAGGCAACCACTTCGTATATGTGCCCTACATTATATGATTGTAGGTATATGATCAAAATATTTTTCGTGCGATACAAGGCCATTAATGTGCATTTGAAGACTACGTAAACAAACAAAAAATGTTAAGGAAATGCATCATACCGGGTTGTACAAGGTCTGAGACATGATCAAAATCTGCAGAAATAGATGATTGGTCTTCTTCCAACGGAGTTAAATCAACAATTGCACGCTGATCAAGTGGAAGTGATATGCGATCCCATCCATCAACCCAATCCAATGATTCACACCCATCCCAGTCACCATCACAACAAGGCGGGCAAAAACAAGCGAGTTTTCTGGTCCAAATTTCAAATACTGGGTTATCAGAGCTTCGAACCGAATGAAAGCCACGAGTCCCAGGCACAGTCTTGCATTCCCATGCATGTGAACGATCTATGTCTACCACCTCCCAAAAAAATCTCTCCACATGTCTCTTTCTTGTGGATTCTACTCGCATAGTTGATTCCTCTCCCATTACTGACGTGCACCACCTGACTATAGATTGAGCATTTAGAATAGTAGATTCTGTAGATACTTTCAATTCCTCTCTTCGTAGGGCTGTTTTGACACATGCTCCGGCTCCATCATGCTCTCCTTTACCATGCCCAGTCTCAAAATAGTTCCACATATGTGGCACTTTGTAGTTTTTATGCAATGAACACAACCACTGAAATATGCGTGCATTTTTGAACTGACCAGCACACCCATCAGACCAAATCCAGTGTCGGTCCATCTGTATGTTCCTTCCCTTCAAGTGATCATAGAACATGATGAATCAATGACGTACATAGTGGAAGTCGTGGCACCTATCATCACTTATGTAGAAGTGATATTCCTTCAGAATTTCTCTTTGCTCTTCAGTGCTATTTGGGCCATGCCTATATGTGATATGGACCATCAAGGAAACCTGCTCAGAGTGATAATACTGACTTTGGATCTCATTTTGAGGTTGCAGAGTGTAGTTCTTGGTAAAATCAACAACTGAAAGTATAGTACCAAGGGGAAATGTATCTCTACATATTCTAAACTTCTCATCCTGCCATCGTGCCACGTGGACATGCTGAACATATTGATGTGTCTTTTCAATAAATTCCTTGATGAAGTCACTAACTTGTACCTGGTGACACAAAATGATCTCAATGTCAGTTTTTTGTTGTAAGTAAGGATTGAAATGTAACCGTTACAACATAATTTTATAGATATAAATGCATACCTGAGATGTCACCAATTGTATTTTTTTGCTTTCTTTCCCTGGGACTATTTCATAGTTGATATATTTGAAACTTTTCATGTCTGTAACCATTTTCCCAAATTCACTGTCTCCATTCTCGTGCATACATTGGCTCAATAATTCCATTCCAGCACAGTTGGAGCATGTTCCATCCAAACAAGATTTTGCATAGTATGTTTGCCCCTCGGGCCTATTGCACATGATGCTATGAATGAATTCTCTTGATGAAGTCGGTGGTATTGTCATGGAGCAATCCTGCACAATGTTAGTATGCAACACACGACGAATGTACAAAAATGTTTCATAGTAATATTCATATTCTACATGGTATCTACAACAACAAGTGTTACGAAGAGTATTTATTCTAACATACCATGGCTTACATTTCTCAAAAGATCTTTGCCCCAAGTTCAATTGTGTATGCTCAATCTTAAATTTCTCGTAAAGCTCTGTCTGTGTTATATCAAGAAGATGCTTAGTATGTGGTTCACGATCCTTTGAACCCCTTCTTAGTTTTAGTACATCCTTTCGGTTTGAAGAAGGCCTTGTGTGATCATGCCAAAAACTGTGCACTAGTCCCTTTACTGCATCAACTAGTTTCATGTCACGACGTGGCAACCGACCAACAAAGGCCCAAAAATCTGTCTGATCGGTTGTGTCAAGATGTTCTCTTCTAATAGAATACCTACGGAGGGTTTTTACATTCAAATTAACTAGTTCGGATGTAGGCCTGAGAATACGAAGGGCCCTGGTGTTCTTATCTGCAATTGATTGTGACAACACACGACGAGCAGCATTGCGGTCCTTTGAACGTGTGTTCTTACCAATTTTACCAAATGCATCTACTAGGCTTTTAACTATATGAGAACTTGGTTCAGAATTCTTTATCATCTTTATCCCTAACTTTTTCCTAACAACATTCATGCTCCTAGATTTTAACAATGATAAAAATAATCTACATTTATCTCCATCACATTTAGAAACAAAATATTTATCAAGTATCTGTTGAGTTTGATAAGCAATACTACGTTTAGATAGCGTACCTTCAATGGAATTCATAAGTCTTTCATCAACTTGTATACGCTTCGGAGTTCTTCGACGTGTGCTTGCTAATGGAGGTAAGGGGGTTGGAATTGTACCATGTAGCGCATCACCAAGACGCTCTGGCGTTTCAGTAGTAGCTCGGTGTCCTTCATTCTCTTCCTGGTAGTTGGATGGTGGAAGTCCAACATCCTCATCCATGGTCTGTGGAAGTCCAACATCCCCTTGTGGAAGTCCAACATCCTCATCGATGGTGTGGATAACATTCTCTTCTTCAACAGTAGGCAAAATGTCCAACGCCTCTCTGACTTCATCGCTTGTATAACCACATCCGGATAGCAAATTGGGTGTTTCTTTGTGAGCTTCATCTTGAGATGGTAACTTATCACTTTGACTTGAAGTGGGAATTGAAACATCCCCTAATGAGCACCTACGTTTTGCTTCTTGATTACTTCCATGGGGTGCTTGTTCAACAACTATTGTGGAAATTGAAGGTCCCTCTTGTCGTGGATTAATAGGATGAACCATGGTATCCTCTACAATTGGATTTGGATTAGTTTCCAAAGAAAGCCTCCGATTCATCATGTATATTCTTTTCTTTTCTTTCTCTTCTTCAATGAATTCTTGAGATCTCTTCTTCCTTGTTGATTTGTTTACTCGGTTACGTGCATTCCCCATCACCACAATGATCAATTCAATATAGTTTGTTTTTGTTTCTCCTCAATTACAAGCTCTTCAATAATAAGAAAATGGAAGTTCTTCCTTGTTGGTCTTGAAGCTTGATATCTTACCTTGTGTGCTCCTCAAATATAAACAAAATGAATCTTTCAAAGGCCTTATCTTTGGTGTTCTTCAATTGGAGATTCTTCAAGCTTGCTAATTATTTTCTTCAAATATGGCCATATAACCCAACACCACAGTGAGCAACCATGAAAGATGTCCTCAATGCTGCACCTGCATAAAAAAAATTGATGGAGTTGGTGTAGAATGTGAAAATTTTCAGACGCGGGCTCGTGCTGTTCGAAAAATTGCGGGATTGTTGCTTTCGTTCGGACAGAGTGAAGTTGCTCTCGGACAGCAACAGTCCATTATTTCTGGAGTTCCAAAACGCGTACGCGTTATATATATATAAAATGCGTGCGCGATATGTAGTGAAAAAACGCGAACGCGATATAGTCAAGCACAATAAATAGGTTAGGTGCACGGCCAGGGCAACGAACAAAATCAAAGAAAACTAATAATTTATATGATTGCATACAAAACAAATGTTTTGTATGGTTTAATACCCCCTAGCTCTCTCCCAATAATCCCTAGATACCCCCTATCTCTTTCTAAATATCTGTCCCTCATTCTCCCTACATGTTTCTTTCATGTTTCTTTCTCTCCCTTCAGCCATGTCTCTACCACCCCACTCTCCATCTCTCCACCTTCTCTTTATCTTCGTCATTATCCCTCCCTATAGCACTCTCTCCCTTCTTCTCCCTTAATCACTAACCCTCTACGCCTTTATCCCTCCCCCCTGCCCTCTCTGTCTTACCTTGTTCCTAGAGCCCCTCCCCCATAAAGGCCTTTAGACCCTCTTCTAAATATTAATCCCTAAGTGCATAAGTGCACAAGATGATGAGGAGGAGGAGGGTGATGACAATGAAGATGATCATGATGTAGATGAAGATGATAAAGATGATGAGGAGGAGGAGGGTGATGACAATGAAGATGATCATGATGCAGATGAAGATGATAAAGATGATAATGTTGATGAAGATGATGGTGATGATGATGAAGATGTTGATGATGATGGTGATGAAGATGTTGATGATGATGGTGATGATGATGGTGATGAAGATGATGGTGACATGATGGAGATGTTGATCTGATGAGGAAGATGATGATGATGATGGTGATGATGGTGATGATGATGAAGATGTTGATGAGGACGATGATGGAGATGAAGATGATGATGATGAAGAAGATGATGATGATGGAGATGTTGTGTTGATGGGGAACCTAGAGATGACAATGATGATGAAGATGGTGATGGTGATGGTGATAGTGATGACGATGAAGATTTTGATGATGATGTTGATGGCGATGATGATGAAGATGTTGACGATGATGGTGATGGTGATGTTGAGATGATGATCATGATGATGTTCAGAAGATCATGATGGTGATGATGGTGATGATGATGGAGAAAATGACAATGATGGATATGTTGATGAGGAACCTGCAGATGCCAATGATGATGATGATGGAGATGTTGATGAGGAACCTACAGATGCCAATGATGATGGTGATGACGATGAAGATGTTGATGATGATGGTGCTGGTAATGATGATGATGATGATGATGATGAAGATGATGGTGACATGATGGAGATGTTGATCTGATGAGGAAGATGATGATGATGATGATGGTGATGATGATGAAGATGTTGATGACGATGATGATGGTGATGAAGATGATGATGATGAAGAAGATGATGATGATGGAGATGTGTTGATGGGGAACCTAGAGATGACAATGATGATGAAGATGGTGACGGTGATGACGATGAAGATTTTGATGATGATGCTGATGGCGATGATGATGAAGATGTTGACGATGATGGTGATGGTGATGTTTAGATGATGATCATGATGATGTTCAGAAGATCATGATGGTGATGATGGTGATGATGATGGAGAAAATGACGATGATGGATATATGTTGATGAGGAACCTGCAGATGCCAATGATGACGATGATGGAGATGTTGATGAGGAACCTACAGATGCCAATGATGATGGTGATGACGATGAAGATGTTGATGATGATGGTGTTGGTAATGATGATGATGATGATGATGATGAAGATGAAGATGATGGTGACATGATGGAGATGTTGATCTGATGAGGAAGATGATGATGATGATGATGGTGATGATGATGAAGATGTTGATGACGATGATGATGGTGATGAAGATGATGATGATGAAGAAGATGACGATGATGATGGTGATGAAGATGATGATGATGAAGAAGATGACGATGATGGAGATGTGTTGATGGGGAACCTAGAGATGACAATGATGATGAAGATGGTGATGGTGATGACGATGAAGATTTTGATGATGATGCTGATGATGATGATGATGATGATGATGATGATGATGATGATGATGAAGATGTTGACGATGATGGTGATGGTGATGTTCAGATGGTGATGATGATGATGATGATGATGATGATGATGGAGATGTTGATGAGGAAGGGGGAGATGACAATGATGATGAAGATGTTTATGGTCATGAAGATGATGATGATGGTGATGGTGATGATGATGGAGATGATGGAGATGATGGAGATGATGGAGATGGCGATGAAGATGATGATGATGATGATGATGGTGAAGATGATGAAGAAGATGATGATGATGGAGATGTTGACCTGATGACGATGAAGATGATGATTATGGTGATGATGATGAAGATGTTGATGCTGATGATGATGGTGATGAAGATGATGATGATGGAGAAGATGATAATGATGGAGATGTTGATGAGGAACCTACAAATGCCAATGATGATGATGATGATGATGGTGATGACAATGAAGATGTTGATGATGATGGTGATGGTAATGATGATGAAGATGATGATGATGATGGTGATGGTGATGGTGATGTTTAGATGATGATGTTCAGAAGATGATGGTGACATGATGGATATGTTGATCTGATTCAAGGAAGATAATGATGATGATGATGATGGTGATGATGATGAAGATGTTGATGATGATGATGATGGTGATGAAGATGATGATGATGAAGAAGATGATGATGATGGAGATGTTGATGTTGATGGGGAACCTAGAGATGACAATGATGATGAATATGGTGATGGTGATGGTGATGGTGATGACGATGAAGATTTTGATGATGATGGTGATGGTGATGATGATGAAGATGTTGATGATGATGGTGATGGTGATGTTTAGATGATGATCATGATGATGATAATGATGATGGAGATGTTGATTTGATGAGGAATATGATGATGATGATGATGATGGTGATGATGATGAAGATGTTGATGATGACGATGATGGTCATGAAGATGATGATGATGAAAAATATGATGCTGATGGAGAATATGATGCTCACAACTCCCTCTAGTCTCTCTCTCCCCAACCATCAATCTCTCTCTCTCTCTCTCTGTCTCTCTCTCTCTCTCAAACACACACACATACACACACATTATGTCACTTTCCATTCTCAAACCCATACCCCCTCCATCCATATCTATCTCCAACTTTCTCCCTCCATCCCTCACCCTACCTTCTCTCCCTCCCTCTCTCATCACCTGTCTCTCACCTTCTATCCCTCCCTCATCTTTCCCTCAACCTATCCCAATCTCTCCATCACTCCCTCTCTCTCCATCGCCACCACTCTCTGCATGTCTCCCACCAACACTTTCTGTCCCTCCCTTCCTATCTCTTATTTCGTTCTATCCCCATCTATCTCTCACTCCCTCCAAATCCATTCCTCCCCATTGTCCCTCTCCCTCCCTCGCTCTATGTCTCTCCCCCCCTTGTATTCTTTATTTCTCTCTCACATCCCCCTTGCCTCCATCCATTCCCCCTTGTCACTCAAGTCTCACTTTCAACTTCTAACCCTATACCTCTTCAGAACCTATTCTACTCCTAATAGTGCTCTCAAGCTCCACTTCCCTTCACCCCCTGTAGCCCATCATGTTCTCATTCCCTTCATCTCTCCCCACTCAAGCTTCCAACATCCTTCTAAGCCCTTGACCCTTTCCTACCCCTATTAAATATTAACCATAGATTCCCTTGACCCTTCCCCACCCCTATTAAATATTAACCATAGATTCCCTTGACCCTTCCCCACCCCTTCTCAAATATTAAACAAAATTTCCCTTGACTTCTACACCCCCTCTTTCTCAAGTATTAAACATGTATTTTATGATTTGAATAACGCGAGCGCGTTTTGTAACTATATAACGCGTACGTGTTATGTAGTTATATAACGCGTACGCGTTAATTATTGATATAACGCGCACGCGTTATTTAGTTATATAACGCGTACGCGTTATTTAAATCTAAAAGCGCGGCAATATTTTTGAATTTAAACAGGCCGAGTCACATGCTCACATGTCAACAATAATCCTATGTGTATGCTTTGGAGTTTGCTTCGGTAATTCCAAACCTGTGCTATGTTAATGAAAAACCAAAGCTAATTGGGTATTTCTTCCAGTTTCTGGAGAAGCCTGTGCTTAGCCACTCGTTACAATATGCTACACAGAGTCATTTTTGACGAAATCTTAGACACAAATAGCATTTTTTCTGCAGATTCCAAATATGTAACTTTTATTTTGAAATATTAATTTTTCCTATTTTCTTTCAATTTCTTTTCTGTCCTACCTCCTTAACTCGTGAAACACATTGTTAATGTTTCTTCCATAACTTTTTCAATTCTCAATCATTTCAAAAAAAAATTGTATGGTGCACAAGAGGACACTAACCTCCACGTTCTATGAAAAACCCATTTCAAGAATTTTGCATTAAGACCTTGAAAGGCTCTACCCACAAAAGATGTACTATTTTTGAGGTTTGATCACTTAGACAATTATAAAAAAATTATAAAATTACTAATTTAATTTTCGAAAAATAATGGCGCACAAGTGCTATGTGTTCTCTACATGCATGCCGATTTTTGTAGCTTGATTCCATCATTTAGGCCCTCAAAGGCTCTACCCACAAAAACATATACCTTGTCATTTGCCTGAAAAATAAAAAGTGTCTGTTAGGAAAACTGAAACTTGACATAGCTATGCAAATTTTCAATAAATAAAAGTTATATATTCAGAAACGTGATTCAATTTCCTACATTTCATCTTTTTTACTCAATGCAAGATATTTTCCGTAAGTAAATCAAAAAATCCAAGTAAGTTGAGGGATGCCTGCTTTTTCAGTTTTCTATTGCATCTAACGTGCCAAAAGTGACCCTCATCTTCTTGCACACACCCATATGTGTTTTTATTTGTTTGTAAATTTTAATTATAAAAAACTTTGTATTTTTTAAGTTTATATATATATACTTTTTGTTGGCAGCGGTTAATTCCCTCACTACTATAGACTTAAAAGTTATCCACCGTCTCTCTGAGTGACCCCCGGAATGCTGAAAAGCTAAACCACCACCACACCGTTTTGATCTTGTCTTGTTGTCATAGTTTGAAAGGGGCAGCACACCACAATGATTTCTGAAGAAGTAGATAGCCGTTTCTTGAAGAGGCATTCACTGACATGTTCAGGATGATCAGAAATAAAGGGGCAGCGTGCTCCACCCGATCAGATTGTTGAAGAGGCATCCAATGTTACTGTTGCATCACATCAAAGTTCAAAGGGACATTTATCATCTCTGTAGCAGCCTGTCAAAGATCGAAGGGGCATCCATCATCTCTGTTACAGTTCATAAAAGGGGCAGAGAATTAATTAAATTTTGAACAGTCAATTTTGGTGTAGCGAAAGGTCAAGTTGAATTAAATGACCAATTATATTTCTGATGTATAAATATCGATGTAATCTATGTTTTGTGAGATAGAGAAAAATGGAAGAAACAGAGAGTGACAATGGTGAGGAAAACAAATTTTGAGTTGAATGAAAATAGAGTTTCAACTCTGTACTTTTGATCCTATATTCCTCTCTGTCTTTAGGAGTTCGTAAACTCATGGTTGAATGTTTAAATGTTGTTTTTTGCTATAGCATGATAATTATCTAAGCGTATTGACTGTGGAATTTTTAGTTTTGCTGTAGCAAGTTAGATTTTAGAATTTGCTGAAACAGAGTATAGAGATGTTAAATGTGTTTGATTGTTAAAAAAGAGTATGCTGAAACAGTCAAGTGTTATGAATGCAGGGGTTATCTAAACATAGCTGAAATAGTCATGTAGTTTACTGTTAGCTGAAACAGTCTTGTAGAATACAGTCAGCTGTGACTGTCCTATAGATGACTGTTGGGTGGAACAGTCAGTTGCAACACAGCTGCAACTGTCCTGTAGGTTGAAATTTCTGAGTTTAGTGATTTGTGTGTGTTGTTGTGAGTAGATGCAACACCCCCCTTGCTTCCCACACTTTTAAGTGACATGTGTTAATTGTATGTTGAACACAATTAGGCCTAGACATCTGCCCCCACACTCGATTGTCGAAACTTCATTTCAATTCAGTAATACCAAATATAAGATTGCATAAAGTTTCATTTTAGTATTTGAGAAAGATGAAACATGGAGATGATGTTTTCCTACAACATATACCTCCACATGATTACCCTTGAGAATCATTATTCATAGTTTTATTTGTTCTTCACCAAAGTGTCTGAAATTGGGGTACCACTATGTTTCTGTTAAAAGAAGAAAAAGTATGGAAGACTTCAGGGTGTGTGCAAGAAGATGAGGGTCACTTTAGATGCAATCCTACTTTTTCAAAACTCGTTCCTGATACATAAAAACATAATGCATTTCTGGTACTTAGCACTTGCCATGGTAAAACCCGAGCCTGACATGTCACTGGACATGTAGGATAGGTAACCATAATGCGTACGCGTTATAGAACTACAAAATGCATACGCGTTATTGAAATCTTAAATCAATTTAAAAACACAGTTCCGACCACCCCCGACCACCTGCGGCGCTCTTCACGCATCAGAAACGCGAAATAGAGGTTGGACGAGGATGGTTTGTGTGCCCTGTAGTATCGGTGGAGCTCGATTTAGCTGGACGGGAGGCAAATTCACTGGTGGATTGTCATCTAATCAGGTAATTCATTCACCCATACCAATTTTTTGTCATTTCTTAACCTAAATTACTATTTTTTTATTGTTTAAAACAATCTAGTTTTGTAATATTTATAAAATTGGGAATAACCCAATCTCTAATTAAATTCACATCTCCCTCAACTAAGATGAGTGAATAATTAAAATGAATCCCTTTTCAAAAACTCAAAAATTCCTAATCCAACCAAAAATTGAAAAAAATAGAACTCCTCCCTTTCTACAATGTATCCATCCACATGAAACCCAAATTTCCAACCCTCAAAGGCCATTTCCCATGATACTAATTAAATAATTTTCCTTGGGAATGGCCATAACAAGATGAAATGCATGCACAAGCGTGAATAGAAAAAATGCAAAAAAACTTAGTAACTTGGTTTCTCAAAATTTCATCACAATCATTTGTCCATGAACATAATCAAAATCTTATCAAAAGTGTATGCATTGCCTCTTAGTTAAACACCCTTGACTAAATGCCAAAACACATTAACAAAGTGTCTCTCGGGCCTGCCCTATCCACACCCTCGATCAATCTACTCAACGCTCAGGGACAGTCGATTCAACTGAAAGACTTTATATAGAAAATCACAATGTTTTTTATTTAATTTTCTGAACTTGCCATACAATGTAGAGATCGATTTTGTAGAGAGAAATTGTCTCTGTTTTGAGAAGTTGACATTGTTATTGTCATTCTAGTCACAACCTCTAGTTGATTATTCAACATCTTAATCATTGATAGTCATCTCAAGTACATATGTAATCATATTGGCAAGACAAACTCATACATATCCATTTCATTCCATGCCACTTTGTCCTCCCCTCCAACCACAAGGCGTAATATGTTGAAATCAATAAATTTAATGTTAGCTTATGAAATTGATGGAAATATTGTTTTCTGCAAGGGACGTAAAGGCCAAAACATGTCAAAATAACACTCCTAAATTCTAAGAAGTTTAAACCCAAGTTTGCATGGAAAAGTCACCAATGCGGGTTAAGAAGTGCCTTAACTTCTAGAAAGAAGTTGAACGAAACTTACTTTTTAATTGTTAAATGTTTAATTTTAAGTTTTAAATGTATGTAAGTGAATGCTATTAAATTGATTACTTGAGTTTGATTTAATACATTTTCAATTTTGAAGAGACGTCATTATATACCATGTATATGTTTCTAATGATTTTCCTATTGATGTTTTTATTACAGTTGCGGCTATGGACACCAATGCCGAGATATTGATTGAGCTTTCCCACTTGAGGGGCATTAGTGCAGCTTTTAATGGTGGTGACAGGATTCGTCGCTCGCTTGCATCAACCTTGGATGCAATTGTTGACACCATTTCACAGTCTATCAATGTACTATATGATATTACATCATATAGAGAAAGAAAAAGACAACAATATGCTGATGGGCTAGACTACAATGCAATAAAAAAGTTGAAAATATCCAAAGAGCTGATATTTGCATTGTTTAGGGACCCTCGGATGGGGAAAATCCCAAATGCAAGCAGGACGCATATCTCCATTGAGTGGTGCATGTTTCAACCATTTGTTGATAACTGGATGGACAAATGTTACATGGTTTTTGATATGCCACCACACAACAACAGGGAAATTTCCTTGTATTTCCTTGAAAGATGTACGCAGAGTTCATGTTACATAAACACGTAAACTATTTTGACATCTTGCAGTTTCAGGGGATCGGTGGGGGGATGCCCGAAAACCGACCCAATGCGAGGCTTCGAGACTAGGATCGCCCTATCCATGCACCTCGCAAGCAGTTTCCTGGGCCAGATGTCCCACCTGCACATTGTATTATTCCACAAACACTTGATGCATTTTTTAGTTTGGCACGGGCGGTTGTTCGCCATGGCACTATGGTTCAGCATATGGGTGAGGAAGGGACATATGTCCCTAGTGTGGTACATACACCAACTCGTCACCATGCAAGACCATCCACTAGTGCAGGACCATCCACTAGTGCAGGACCATTGACACATCCCCATCCTAGTACTGATCCTCACTAGTGCACATCATGTGGTCATCCCTACTATGGTCTTGCCTCAGATGTTTCCTTCACTGGGTTTTTGAGAGAGGTATGTAGATGTTTAATTGTAATAAATTCTTCATTTAATTTTGTCTTTGTACACATATATATAGTTTGAGCTAATATATTAATTTTGTGAACTTGAAGTTGATGCTTTATGCCGGCAACGACGCCCCAAAGCCAGATGTTCCAGACTCTACGGGGGGGCATGACCCCTACCCATTTGGCAGACCCATCTTATATAGCACCTATTGCCGTATCTCACACCGAGGTAAACATTTTAAAATTTCAGTTTTTTAATACTTGTTAATTTGTTAATTTCCACATACTTTACATTTTAATTCACTAATGCTATCTACGGTCTAATATTTACAATTATTAGACTTGCAGATGGCAGATCCTTCACTGGGGCAAGGTGATGTGGAGGTAGCACCCATGGTCGTACCGTCCGAAGAAACATCTGGGCTCCAGGTAAACAATTAAAAATGATATTTTTTAAATACATGTTTGTTTGTTGAATCATGCATGTCTAACTACATGAACACTTGTTGACTGTAGGCACCATCCGAGACATCTGGACCATTGCCTGGATTTGTATCTCCCGCCAGGCCATTCCTGAACAAGAGTCATGTGTATGTGAAGCGTTCTACTCCTAGAAAGACTCTAGCTTCCCACAACCATGGGCTTACTCACACCATGGTAATGTATATCCTTTGATGATATTTGTTGTTTAACTTGAAATCCAGTGCATAAATTGTTTTTGTTAATGTTTGAATTGCATGTTTACTTCATCAGGAACCCGAGTTGTCTACTGAAAACCTTGCATCGATGGTTGATGCAGCATTCAGTGCCGCATCTGCAATGGCAACTGATCACACACAGGTATGTAACTATTTCAACAGTATCTTTACATAGTTTATTATTGTTGTCTATTGTTTATTCATGCATTTCTAACTATTTCAACATTTTTTCATTGTAGCCACCACCAGCAGGAGCAGTTCCTGGCCCCCCTAATTCGACCATCCTGGATGTTCAACCAACGGCTCCATCTGCTACACAAGCAATGCAATCTCCTTTGTCAGTTGAGGTGAGATGTCCTTCAGTGACCAAGTGTTTCATGCACTTTCCATGCACCAATTGATAATTGTTGATCTAATGTATTAGTGTACATAGTTAGTTGAATTTAACAGTTGATATTTAATTTGCAGGATCTAGAGACCTACACTGATCCTGGAGATGTGCCTAGAGGATCAACGTCGGGAAAGAACAAGAAGAAGCTTGAGTTTTGATGTGTCTTATGGGATATATGTACATTTGGATACATGTACATGTGGCTTTGATAGTTTTGGATAGTTTTCGACACATGTGATTTTGAATACTTTTGGATATATATGTACTTTTTGATACATTCACTTTTGGAGACATATACATTGACTTCCTTGTGCATGTACTTTTGGAGACATGTACATTGACTTCATTGGATACATGTACTTTTGGATACTTTTGGATATATATGTACTTTTTGATACATGTACTTTTGGAGACATGCACTTTGGGATACTTTTGGATATATGTGTACTTTTGGAGACATGCACATTGACATTTCACTTATAAATGAATGATACATTTCACTTTGTATTTGTTCTTTGGTTTCCACATGTTCTTGTGTCAATCTAATGTGTTGATTTGTGTGGATTATCTATTACTCATGGATGCGCTATGTCAAAAGAACAAACTATTATATTTAAAGGTTTCAACGAACTCACTACATGCGTGCACTAATTGGTATCTAATTAAAATTTGTGATTTTGGATGATCATTACAAGTTATGTCAAAGTTCTTGCTTGTGTAATTTAATCAAACTAAGTGCAATACAATGTTTTTCAAGGTTTCAATGAACTCACTCATGCACACTAATTGGATAGGTGTAATTAAAATTTATGAGTTTGGATGATTAAATTACAAGTTAAGTCAACATTCAAGTGTAATTTAATAAAACTAAGTGCAATACATGCTACACATTTCATCAACGCCCAATATTTGATTGTACAATTAGATTCAACACTACATATGAGTAACTACATACAAGTGCTCAAAGCAACATTGGTGAAAGGAACAAATGCTACCTCGGGATTCAAGAAATAAAGTGCCTTCTAATGTTGGCTGGGAAGGATATGCTTGGTTATCCTTATGGCTTGGAGGTCATCTTCATGTAGATAAGTACTCTTGTTGTCATGTGTCATTAAGGTTTTTTCATGTGGTAAAACCCTTCAGGGTTAGGGTTTGTTCATCGTTTCATTGTACTTGATTTCTAAACATATAATTATTCTAAGAAAAGTTGCTAGGTTTTCTTCCCCATGAGGGTTTCTCGGTATAAAATGTTGTGTCTCTTGTCCCTGAACAACATTTTCATGCGACTTGCAGCTCGACATAGCCTAGAAACCGGACGTCGGACCGATGAACCATCGAATCCATTGGTCTCTTGGCGTGCGATTACCTCTAAGGGGGCCTCTCCCTCGTCTCCCCATGGCCCAGTGGCTTCATTGTCCATTCATTTGATAAACTAGGGTTTTGCTCAGTTTCATTGCATGCAATCTTGCATTGGTGGGTCAACTCTGCAAAACCCTCCCCGAGCCAGTGTTGGCAGTGTTCCCACATCGACATTTCCCACACACACCTGTAGGAGCCAACGACACGCAATCTTGCTGCTCCGTTTTCCTTTTGGCTCCTGAGTGGAAATTCACCAAGTGTCCCTGAACGACATTTTCATGCGACTTGCAACTCGACATAACTTGGAAACCGGACGTCGGACCGACGAACCGTTGACTCTGTTGGTCTCCTAGTGTGCGATTACCTCTAGGGGGCCCTCTCCCTCATCTCCCCATGGCCCAGTGGCTTCATTGTGCATTCATTTCGTAAACTAGGGTTTTGCTCAGTTTCATTGCATGCAATCTCACATTGGCGGGTCAAATCTACAAAACCCTCCCCCGAGCCAGTGTTGGCAGTGTTCCCATGTCGGCATTGCCCACACACACCCGCAGGAGCCAACGACACGCAATCTTGCTGCTCCGCTTTCTTTTTGGCTCCCGATCGAAAATTCACCAAGTGTCCCTAAACGACATTTTCATCCGACTTGCAACTCGACATAACTCAGAAACTGGGCATCGGACCAATGAACCATCGACTATTTTGGTCTCCTGGCATGCGATTACCTCTATGGGGCCCTCTCCCTCATCT
Organism: Larix kaempferi; assembly: GCA_027924585.1. Lineage (NCBI taxonomy): Eukaryota > Viridiplantae > Streptophyta > Pinopsida > Pinales > Pinaceae > Larix > Larix kaempferi. The sequence goes on from BSBM01000370.1 coordinate 23,323,720, forward strand.
CCCTATGGCCCAGTGGCTTCATTGTGCATTCATTTCGTAAACTAGGGTTTTGCTCAGTTTTATTGCATGTAATCTCACATTGGTGGGTCAGCTCTGCAAAACCCTCCCCCGAGCCAGAATTGGCAGTGTTCCCACGTTGGCATTGCCCACACACACTTGCAGGATCCAACGGCATGCAATCTTGCTGCTCTGTTTGCTTTTTGGCTCCTGGACGGAAATTCACCAAGTGTCCCTGAACGACATTTTCATGCGACTTGCAACTCGACATAACTCAGAAATCGGATGTTGGACCGATGAACCGTCGACTCCGTTGGTCTCCTAGCGTGCGATTACCTCTAGCGGGCCCTCTCCGTCATCTCCCCATGGCCCAGTGGCTTCATTGTGCATTCATTTCGTAAATTAGGGTCTTGCTCAGTTTTAATGCATGCAATCTCGCATTGGTGGGTCAACTATGCAAAACCCTCCCCCGAGCCAGTGTTGGAAGTGTTCCAACATCGGCATTGCCCACACACACTTGCAGGAGCCAACAGCACGCAATCTTGCTACTCCGTTTTCTTTTTGGCTCCTGGACAAAAATTCACCAAGTGTCCCTGAACGACATTTTCATGCGACTTGCAACTCGACATAACTCGGAAGCCGAATGTCGGATCGAGGAACCGTCGAATCCGTTGGTCTCCTGGCATGCGATTACCTCTAGGGGGGCCTCTCCCTCATCTCCCCATGGCCCAGTGGCTTCATTGTGCATTCATTTCGTAAACTAGGGTTTTGCTCAGTTTCATTGCATGCAATCTCGCATAGGTGGATCAACTCTGCAAAACCCTCCCCTGATCCAGTGTTGGCAGTTTTCCCACGTCGGCATTGCCCACACACACTTGTAGGAGGCAACACGCAATCTTTCTGCTCCATTTCCTTTTTGGCTCCCGGACGGAAATTCACCAAGTGTCCCTGAACGACATTTTCATGCGACTTGCAACTCGACATAACTCGGAAAACGGAGGTCGGATCGAGGAACCGTCAACTCCATTGGTCTCCTGGCATGTGATTACCTCTAGGGGGCCCTCTCCCTCGTTTCCCCATGGCCCAGTGGCTTCATTGTGCATTCATTTCATAAACTAGGGTTTTGCTCAGTTTCATTGCATGCAATCTCGCATTGGTGGGTCAACTCTGCAAAACCCTCCCCCTAGCGAGTGTTGGCAGTGTTCCCATGTCAGCATTTCCCACACACACTTGTAGGAGCAAATGGCACGCAATCTTGGTGCTCCATTTTCTTTTTGGCTCCCAGACGGAAATTCACCAAGTCTCCCTAAACGACATTTTCATGCGACTTGCAACTCGACATAAATCGGAAACCGGAGGTCGGATCGATGAGCTTTCGACTCTGTTGGTCTCCTGGCATGCGATTACCTCTAGGGGGCCCTCTCCCTCGTCTGCCCATGGCCCAGTGGCATATCAAGAACACAAAATTGACATATTCATATGAAACATACATGTGAAAATTGAGCATATATCAATATTCAATTACAAATAGTATAAATAGTATAGTGATAAAATTATTTAACATACCTCATCATGCTAGATCCCACCTATTATCATACAACCAAGCCCTCCGGATCATCTCTTGTACTGATGGTCTCCATTAGTCTCTTGTGCTCTGTATCCGGTAAGAAGTAGCGTACCTTCGATGTATTTCGGCTAGGCATTGTTCATACCTAGAGGTTTGTGCCAATGATTAAGTTGGTAAAGTGATACACACTTGCACCTGGTTTGTAATCCCTGTAAACATATCCACCCTTCTTTCTTGCTTTGTTGTCCCGTGTCAGGTATTCACCTTTAACAACCATAGACCCAGTTGGGAAGTGGTTGTTTTCATCGTCAGTCATGCACATAATGAGGGTTTTCTTTCCATCTATACAGCGTGCCAACCAGTAATCACCATCCCATTCAGTATCTTTTGAGGAAACCACTACGTATATGTGCCTTGCATTATATGATTGTAGGTATATGATGAAAATATTTTTCGTGAAATACAATGCCATTAATGTGCATTTGAATACTACGTAAACAAACAAAAAATGTTAAGGAAATGCATCATACCGGGTTGTACAAGGTCTGAGACATGATCAAAATCTGCAGAAATAGATGATTGGTCTTCTTCCAACGGATTTAACTCAACAATTGCACGCTGATCAAGTGGAAGTGATATGCGATCCCATCCATCAACCCAATCCAATGATTCACACCCATCCCAGTCACCATCACAACAAGGCGGGCAAAAACAAGCGATTTTTCTGGTCCAAATTTCAAATACTGGGTTATCAGAGCTTCTAACCGAATAAAAGCCACGAGTCCTAGGCACAGTCTTGCATTCCCATGGATGTGAATGATCTATGTCTACCACCTCCCAAAAACATCTCTCCACATGTCTCTTTCTTGTGGATTCTACTCGCATAGTTGATTCCTCTCCCATTATTGACGTGCACCACCTAACTATAGATTGAGCATTTAGAATAGTAGATTCTATAGATACTTTCAATTCCTCTCTTCGTAGGGATGTTTTGACACATGCTCCGGCTCCATCATGCTCTCCTTTACCATGCCTAGTCTCAAAATAGTTCCACATATGTGGCACTTTGTAGTTTTTATGCAATGAACACAACCACTGAAATATGCGTGCATTTTTGAACTGACCAACACACCCATCAGACCAAATCCATTGTTGATCCATCTATATGTTCCTTCCCTTCAAGTGATCATAGAACATGATGAAGCAATGACGTACATAGTGGAAGTCGTGGCACCTATCATCACTTATGTAGAAATGATATTCCTTCAGGATTTCTCTTTGCTCTTCAGTGCTATTTGGGCCATGCCTATATGTGATATGGACAATCAAGGAAACCTGCTCAGAGTGATAATATTGACTTTGGATCTCATTTTGAGGTTGCAGAGTGTAGTTCTCAGCAAAATCAACAATTGAAAGTATAGTACCAAGGGGAAATGTATCTCAGCATATTTTAAACTTCTCATCTTGCCATCGTGCCACGTGGACATGCTGAACATATTGATGTGTATTTTCAATAAATTCCTTCATGAAGTCAGTAGCTTGTACCTGGTGACACAAAATGATCTCAATGTCAATTTTTTTTGTAAGTAAGGATTGAAATGTAACCATTACAACATAATTTTATAGATATAAATGCATACCTGAGATGTCACCAATTGTATTTTTTTGCTTTCTTTCCCTCAAACTATGTCATAGTTGATATATTTGAAACTTTTCATGTTTGTAACCATTTTCCCAAATTCACTATTTCCATTCTCGTGCATACATCGGTTCACTAATGCCATTCCAGCACAGTTGGAGCATGTTCCATCCAAACAAGATTTTGCATAGTATGTTTTCCCCTTGGGCCTATTGCACATGATGCTATGAATGAATTCTCTTGATGAAGTCGGTGGTATTGTCATGGAGCAATCTTGCATACAGTTAGTATGCAACACACGACGAATGTACAAAAATGTTTCATAGTAATATTCATATTCTACATGGTATCTACAACAACAAGTGTTATGAAGAGTATTTATTCTAACATACCATGGCTTACATTTCTCAAAAGATCTTTGCCCCAAGTTCAATTGTCTATGCTCAATCCTAAATTTCTCGTAAAGTTATGTATGTGTTATATCAAGAAGATGCTTAGTATGTGGTTCACGATCCTTTGAACCCCTTCTCAGTTTTAGTACATCCTTTCGGTTTGAAGAAGGCCTTGTGTGATCATGCCAAAAACTGTGCACTAGTCCCTTTACTACATCAACTAGCTTCATGTCACGACGTGGCAACCGACCAACAAAGGCCCAAAACTCTATCTGATCAGTTGTGTCAAGATGTTCTCTTCTAATAGAATACCTATGGAGGGTTTTTACATTCAAATTAACTAGTTCGGATGTAGGCCTGAGAATACAAAGGACCTTGGTGTTCTTATTTGCAATTGCATGTGACAACACACGACGAGCAGCATTGCGGTCCTTTGAACGTGTGTTCTTACCAATTTTACCAAATGCATCTACTAGTCTTTTAACTATATGAGAACTTGGTTCAGAACTCTTTATTATCTTTATCCCTAACTTTTTCCTAACAACATTCATACTCTTAGATTTTAACAATGATAAAAATAATCTACATTTATCTCCATCACATTTAGAAACAAAATATTTATCAAGTATCTACTGAGTTTGATAAGCAATACTACGTTTAGATAGTGTACCTTCAATGGAATTGATGAGACTTTCATCAACTTGTATATGCTTTGGAGTTCTTCGACGTGTGCTTGCTAATGGAGGTAAGGGGTTTGGAATTCTACCATGTAGCGCATCACCAAAACGCTCTGGCATTTCAGTAGTAGCTTTTTGTCCTTCATTCTTTTCCTGGTAGTTGGATGGTGGAAATCCAACATCCTCATCAATGGTCTGTGGAAGTCCAACATCCTCTTGTGGAAGTCCAACATCCTCATCGATGGTCTGGATAACATTCTCTTCTTCAACAGTAGGCGAAATGTCCAACACCTCTCTGACTTCATCGCTTGTATAACCACATCCGGATAGCAAATTTTGTGTCTCTTCATGAGCTTCATCTTGAGATGGTAACTTATCACTTTGACTTGAAGTGGGAATTGAAACACCCCCTAATGAGCACCTACGTTTTGCTTATTGATTAGTTCCACGGGGTGCTTGTTCAACAACTATTGTGGAAATTGAAGGTCCCACTTGTCATGGATTAATAGGATGAACCGTGGTATCCTCTACAATTGGATTTGGATTAGTTTCCAAAGAAAGCCTCTGATTCATCATGTATATTCTTTTCTTTTCTTTCTCTTCTTCAATGACTTCTTGAGGTCTCTTCTTCCTTGTTGATTTGTTTACTCAGTTACGTGCATTCCCCATCACCACAATAATCAATATAGTTTTCTTTTGTTGCTCCTCAATTACAAGCTCTTCAATAATAAGCAAATGGAAATTAAATCATAAATTGTTTGGGCTCTTTGATTCTCTTGTACACTTGTGTATATCCACCATCACCATGAAATGGTCTTGAAGCTTGATATCTTATCTTGTGTGCTCCTCAAATATAGGCCAAATGAATCTTTCAAAGACCTTATCTCTGGTGTTATTCAATTGGAGATTCTTCAAGCTTGCTGATTATCTTCTTCAAATATGTCCATATAACCCAACACCACACTGAGCAACCATGAAAGATGTCCTCAATGTTGCACCTGCATAAAAAAAATAATGATGGAGATGGTGTAGAATGTGAGAATTTCCAATGGCGGGCTCGTGCTGTTCGAAAAAAAGCGGGAGTCTTGTTTTGGCTCGGATAGAGTGAAGTTGCTCTCGGATAGGGACAGTCCACTGTTTATAAAGTTACAAAATGCACACACGTTATATAAAGCTAAAACGCGTTCGCGATATGAAGTGTAAAAATGCATACGCGATATTGTCAAGCACAATAAATAGGTTAGGTGCACGGCTAGGGCAACGAACAAAATCAAAAGAAAACAAATATTTTATATGGTTACATACAAAACAAATGTTTTTAGTGTGGGGACAAATGTTTTGTATGGTTTAATACCCCCTAGCTCTCTTCCAATAATCTCTAGATACCCCCTATCTCTTTCTAAATATCTGTCCCTCATTCTCCCTACATCCCTCCCTACATGTTTCTTTCATGTTTCTTTCTCTCCCTTACTCCAGCCATGTCCCTACCACCCCACTCTCCATCTCTCCACCTTCTCTTTATCTTCGTCATTATCCCTCCCAATAGCACTCTCTCCCTTCTTCTCCCTTAATCAATAACCCTCTACGCTTTTATCCCTCCCCCCTACCCTCTCTATCTTACCTTGTTCCTAGAGCCCCTCCCCATAAAGGCCTTTAGACCCTCTTCTAAACATTAATCCCTAAGTGCATAAGTGCACAAGATGATGATGATGAGGAGGGTAATGACAATGAAGATGATCATGATGCAGATGAAGATGATAAAGATGATGATGTTCATGAAGATGATGGTGATGATGATGAAGATGTTGATGATGATGGTGATGGTGATGTTCGGATGATGATGATGAAGATGATGGTGACATGATGGAGATGTTGATCTGATGAGGAAGAAGATGATGATGATGGTGATGATGATGAAGATGTTGTTGATGATGATGATGGTGATGAAGATGATGATGATGAAGAAGATGATGATGATGGAGATGTTGTGTTGATGGGGAACCTAGAGATGAAAATGATGATGAAGATGGTGATGGTGATGGTGATAGTGATGGCGATGAAGATTTTGATGATGATGCTGATGGTGATGATTGTGAAGATGTTGACGATGATGGTGATGGTGATGTTTAGATGATGATCACATGATGATGTTCAAAAGATCATGATGGTGATGATGGTGGAGAAGATGACGATGACGGATATGTTGATGAGGAACCTACATATGCCAATGATGATGATGGTGGTGATGGTGATGAAGATGATGATGATGGAGATGTTGATGAGGAACCTACAGATGCTAATGATGATGGTGATGACAATGAAGATGTCGATGATGATGGTGTTGGTAATGATGATGAAGATGTTGATGATGATGGTGATGGTGATGTTCGGATGATGATGATGATGATGATGATGAAGATGATGGTGACATGATGGAGATGTTGATCTGATGAGGAAGATGATGAAGATGATGGTGATGATGATGAAGATGTTGTTGATGATGATGATGGTGATGAAGATGATGATGATGATGAAGATGATGATTATGGAGATGTTGTGTTGATGGGGAACCTAGAGGTGACAATGATGATGAAGATGGTGATGGTGATGGTGATGGTGATGGTGATGACGATGAAGATTTTGATGATGATGTTGATGGTGATGATGATGAAGATGTTGACGATGATGGTGATGGTGATGTTTAGATGATGATCATGATGATGTTCAGAAGATCATGATGGCGATGATGGTGATGATGATGGAGAAGATGACGATGATGGATATGTTGATGAGGAACCTACAGATGCCAATGATGGTGATGGTGATGGTGATGAAGATGATGATGATGGAGATGTTGATGAGGAACCTAAAGATGCCAATGATGATGGTGATGACGATGAAGATGTCGATGATGATGGTGCTGGTAATAATGATAAAGATGTTGATGATGATGGTGATGGTGATGTTCGGATGATGATGATGATGATGAAGATGATGGTGACATGATGGAGATGTTGATCTGATGAGGAAGATGATGAAGATGATGGTGATGATGATGAAGATGTTGATGATGATGATGATGGTGATGAAGATGATGATGATGAAGAAGATAATGATGATGGAGATGTTGTGTTAATGGGGAACCTAGACATGACAATGATGATGAAGATGGCGATGGTGATGGTCATGGTCATGGTGATGACAATGAAGATTTTGATGATGATGCTGATGGTGATGATGATGAAGATGTTGATGATGATGGTGATGGTGATGTTTAGATGATGATCATGATGATGTTCAGAAGATCATGATGGTGATGATGGTGATGATGATGGAGAAGATGACGATGATGGATATGTTCATGAGGAACCTACAAATGCCAATGATGATGATGATGATGATGGTGATGAAGATGATGATGATGGAGATGTTGATGAGGAACCTACAGATGCCAATGATGATGGTGATGCCGATGAATATGTCGATGATGATGGTGTTGGTAATGATGATGAAGATGTTGATGATGATGGTGATGGTGATGTTCGGATGATGATGATGATGAAGATGATGGTGACATGATGGAGATGTTGATCTGATGAGGAAGATGATGAAGATGATGGTGATTATGATTAATATGTTGATGATGATGATGATGGTGATGAAGATGATGATGATGATGATGGTGATGAAGAAGATGATGATGAAGAAGATGATGATGATGGAGATGTTGTGTTGATGGGGAACCTAGAGATGACAATGATGATGAAGATGGTGATGGTGATGGTGATGGTGATGGTGATGACGATGAAGATTTTGATGATGATGCTAATGGTGATGATGATGAAGATGTTGATGATGATGGTGATGGTGATGTTTAGATGATGATCATAATGATGTTCAGAAGATCATGATGGTGATGATGGTGATGATGATGGAGAAGATGACGATGATGGATATGTTGATGAGGAACCTACAAATGCCAATGATGATAATGATGATGGTGATGAAGATGATGATGATGGAGATGTTGATAAGAAACCTACAGATGCCAATGATGATGGTGATGACGATGAAGATGTCGATGATGATGGTGCTAGTAATGATGATGAAGATGTTGATGATGATGGTGATGGTGATGTTCGGATGATGATAATGAAGATGATGGTGACATGATGGAGATGTTGATCTGATGAGGAAGATGATGAAGATGATGGTGATGATGATGAAGATGTTGATGATGATGATGATGGTGATGAAGATGATGAAGAAGATGATGATGATGGAGATGTTGTGTTGATGGGGAATGTAGAGATGACAATGATGATGAAGATGATGATGGTGATGGTGATGGTGATGACGATGAAGATTTTGATGATGATGTTGATGGTGATGATGATGAAGATGTTGACAATGATGGTGATGGTGATGTTTAGATGATGATCATGATGATGTTCAGAAGATCATGATGATGATGAGGGAGATGTTGATTTGATGAGGAATATGATGATGATGATGATGGTGATGATGATAAAGATATTGATGATGATGATGATGGTCAGGAAGATGATGATGATGAAGAATATGATGACGATGGAGATGCTGATGGAGAACCTAGAGATGAAAATGAGGATGAAGATGTTGTCGATGATGATGAGGATGGTGATGATGATGAAGATGTTGATGATGATGGTGCCGGTGATGAAGATGATGATGATGGAGATGTTGATGAGGAAGGGGGAGATGACAATGATGATGAAGATGTTTATGGTGATGAAGATGTTCATGATGATGGTGATGGTGATGAAGATGATGATGAAGATGATAAGGATGAAGAAGATGATTATGATGGAGATGTTGATGAGGAAGCTAGAGATGACAATGATGATGAATATGTTGATGATGATGATGATGGTGATGATGATGAAGATGGTGATGGTGATGAAGATGATGACGAGGAGGGTATCCACCTTATGTATATATTCACAAATATCCAAGTTCCTATAGAACTCTCTCCCTTTGTTCACCCTTAATCACAAACCTTATGTTCCTTTATCCCTCCCCCCTTCCCTCTCTATCTCACCTTGTATCCCTCCCTCCCTATCTCTTTCTCTAGATCTGTCCCTGGTTATGTCCCTCACTCCCTTTACCTCCCTCCCTCTATGTCGCTTTCTCTCCCTTACACCACCTTCGTCCCTAACACCCAACTGATTCCTCCTTCCTTATCACACACACACACACACACAACCTTGCACTTTCTTTGTTGCTCACAACTCCCTGTAGTCTCTCTCTCCCCAACCATCAATTTCTCTCTCTCTCTCTCTCTCAAACACGCACACACACACACACATTATGTCCCTTTCCATTCTCAAACCCATCCCCCCTCCATCCATATCTATCTCCACCTTTCTCCCTCGATCCCTCACCCTACCTTCTCTCCCTCCCTCCCTCATCGCCTGTCTCTCTCTCACCTTTTATCCCTCCCTCATGTTATCTTTCCCTCAACCTATCCCAATCTCTCCATCACTCCCTCTCTCTCACACACTTTATGTCCCTTCCCCCTCCTCTCATATTCTCTCTCTCTCTCTCTCTCTCTCTCTCTCTCTCTCCATCGCCACCACTCCCTGCATGTCTCCCACCAACACTTTCTGTCCCTCCCTTTCTATCTCTTTATTTCATTCTATCCCCATCTATCTCTCACTCCCTCTAAATCTATTCCTCCCCATTGTCCCTCTCCCTCCCTCGCTCTATGTCTCCCCCCCCCCCCTTGAATTCTATATTTCTCTCTCACATCCCCCTTGCCTCCATCCATTCCCCATTGTCACTCAAGTCTCTCTTTCAACTTCTAACCCTATACCTCTTCAGAACCTATTCTACTCCTAATAGTGCTCTCAAGCTCCACTTCCCTTCATCCCCTGTAGCCCATCATGTTCTCATTCCCTTCATCTCTCCCCACTCAAGCTTCCAACATCCTTCTAAGCCCTTGACCCTTTCCCACCCCTATTAAATATTAACCATAGATTCCCCTGACCCTTCCCCACCCCTTCTCAAATATTAAACAAAAATTTCCTTGAGTCTTTCACACCCCCTCTTTCTCAAGTATTAAACATGTATTTTATGGATTACATAACGCGAACGTGTTTTGGAACTATAGAACGTGTACGCATTATGTAGTTATATAACACGAGCGCGTTATGTACATCTAAAAGCACGACAATATTTTTGAATTTAAACAGAATGCGATCGTGTTTTGTAGAGCCTAAACCAAGCCGAGTCACTTGCTCGCATGTCAACAATAATCCTATGTGTATGCTTTGGAGTTTGCTTCAGTAATTCCAAACCTGTGCTATGTTAATGAAAAACCAAAGCTAATTGGGTATTTCTTCTAGTTTCTGGAGAAGCCTGTGCTTAGCCACTCGTTACAATATGCTACACACCGTCATTTTTTACGAAATCTTAGACACAAATAGCATTTTTTCTGCAGATTCCAAATATTGAACTTTTATTTTGAAATATTAATTTTTCCTATTTTCTTTCAATTTCTTTTCTGTCCTACTTCCTTAACTCGTGAAACACACTGTTAGTGTTTCTTCCATAACTTTTTCAATTCTCGATCATTTCAAAAAAACTTGCATTGTGCACAAGAGGACACTAACCTCCACGTTCTATGAAAAACCCATCTCAAGATTTTTGCATTAAGACCTTCAAAGGCTCTACCCACAAAAGAGGTACTATTTTCGAGGTTTGATAACTTAGACAATTATAAAAAAAATTATTAAATTAGTAATTTAATTTTCTAAAAATAATGGCGCACAAGTGCTATGTGTTCTCTACATGCATGCCGATTTTTGTAGCTTGATTCCATCATTTAGGCCTTCAAAGGCTCAACCCAAAAAAACATATACCTTATCATTTGCCTGAAAAATAAAAAGTGTCTGTTAGGAAAAATGAAACTTGACATATCTATGCAAATTTTCAATACATAAAAGTTATATATTCAGAAACATGATTCAATTTCCTACATTTCATCTTTTTTACTCAATGCATGATATTTTGCATAAGTAGCTCAAAAAATCCAAGTAAGTTGAGGGATGCCTGCTTTTTCAGTTTTCTATTGCATCTAAGGTGCCAAAAGTGACCCTCATTAGCTTGCACTAACCCTTCATTTGAATAATTGAAGGTGTATATGATGTTATTGATTATTTTATGTTTATGCAATGTAAAAATGACTTGTATGTATTTGATGAATGATGTATTGCATATACACTTGGATTTTGCTACAATCGTGTATTTGGATGATATTTTATGTTTTATCTGTTTCTATTTATTAAGAGAGTACTCATATTTGAAATGGGATTTTGAGATATCGAGGAACCATAAATCATCAAAAAATTATTGGAAATTTGACTTTTCAATGCAATCCTTCATGTATTTGAGATATGTGATGAGATGAGAAGAACTAAAACTGATCATATAAAAATGGACACCATTACCAAATGGGAAAACCGCACCAATGAAGTAAATTTATTTGAGGGATCAATCTAATTCCTTTGGAAGCTCAAAGAAGAAATTTCAATTATGGATGCACCACTTCATGGGAAAGAGACTCTATGAGGAAAAGTATAAATATAAGGCCTCTAAATAACTCATCGGAATAATTGTTCAAGAACAAATCCTAGAATTATCTATGTTTAAGAAATCATTTGAATTTTTTATAGATGCGTGTCGCTATGTTATTGAAGTAGTTGGGATGCAAAGAAATAGGTCGATCTATTACAATTTTGCATCAGGTATAATCGTGTACAACATTGTGAAATGGGAATAAACCCACTCTAGTTGTAATGATTTGAAAATAAATTCCTCGTGTTGGAACACACAGTGATATTGAGAGGGCGGGGGTCATTATCATACACTTTTATCACTTTTTACCTCAACAATTATACAACATTATAAACCTCATCAACTTTCATCAATATTATATCATCACCAAGCCATAGTACACTAATCTAGATATGGAAACTCATATAAATAAGACCATAAGATAAAGATTTCAATGTTTCATAAAAATTAGGGAACCAACCCAAAGGAGACACCAATCTACTAATTTATGAGCACCAACTTGAAGGAGGCACAAACCCCCTAATTTACAAGCATTAACTTTAAGGAAGCAAAAACTACCTGATTTACAAGCACCAACATGGAGGCAGCACCAACTCCTTGATTTACAAGTACCAGCTAGAAAGAGGCACCAACCGACTAGATTTACTAGAACCAACTAGAAAGAGACATCAATCCCCTTGATTTGTTCCTATAACTTGCTTTACAAAACCCTATTCCTACAACTTATTTCTTTTAACCAAAAACCTGCTCCAAGTTTACTTATATTCACCAAAGATGCCCAAAAAACTTGATCGTGTAGCTTGTTTCAATTTTTATAACTTCGTTGAATTTTGGTAGCATGATTTAGTTTCTTTTTTCCACTTCCTGTAACATTTGCAATATCCTAGAGAGAAATACATGCCCATTCAAAAAATCATCAGTTCGTTATTCCAATCTCTTAATTATGTCTTTGCATAACGGAGAGGCTCACGATCTATAGTTCATTAACCAATCGCTTAGAAAATAAATTCGTCTTTCACTGACTTCGTTCTTCTCTTTATGCACACTTTCTCATTGCTCTTCAGAGCTCTACTCCTTCGCACACATCTTATACACCCTCGTAATGTGTTTGACACACTTGTATTTATATGTCTAACTTTTGTGTTTTGGGAATCCAACTTGTTTTATCATGGGGCTTTTGAAATGGCTAAGCCACCTTGTTTATGCTATAGCGAGGGACTTTTAGATTGGCTGGGCTAACCAATTTATTGAGAAAGTGGGTAATATACCACCAAACATGGGAATCATGTCATTGCTATTCAAATGAAGGTTGACTTGGTCGTAGAGATGTTGCTAAAAAATAATATTCATATCTCGTTCATTTCACGCCCTCATTTTCAGGGAAAAAATGTTAATAGCGTTGGAGGGTTACCAACCTACAATCAGTCCAGCAACTGGTATCTGTGTTAATAGCGTTGGAGGGTTACCAAAATTCCGGCAGCTCATTCTAGTAATACCTACTATGTGATTCTAGTAGTTCAACTCCATGTTCACAGCATTAGAGGATTATCGAAAATTCCGTAGCTTCATTTTGGTAGTGTATGTTCGAAAATTATGGTAATAGCCATTTTCCTATAGTTGTTGTTTATGATTCTATTAATGGAGAGGCACTCTGTCCTTCCGGTAGCTTGAATGCATGTAGACAACGTTGGAGAACTACTAGAATTTCTGCAGCTTGTTTGCTAATCAACCTTTGCTGCATGATTTCGGTAATAGAGGTCTTCACATCCTGTAATTGTTGTGGTTCTAGTAACTTGATATCCTTTTTTATTTCAGAAATATATTTTAGAGTTAATCCTAGCTGACCTTCTCTCATTGGCTGCAAAATTGATTGTAATTCTTTCGAAATGATCACTAATAGGTAATTACTGAATTCATTGGCTGCAAAATTGATTGTAATTCTTTCAAAAGGATCACTAATAGGTAATTAATGAATTCATATAGTTTGATTTGCTTTTGATATGTGTAGAGAATTTAGTGATGATTTACCTAGAGCATGTTTCTCACGCCTTAGGCTTTATTATCATTCATTTTAATCCAGACAAATATTCATGAGAATCTACTTGAGGGCTAGTTCAAGCATGGGGGTCGAAATAAGGCTAGCACACTTTTCACGCAAGGATGTCTTGTGCTTTATTGAGATTGTAACTTGTGTTCTTTTGGCCTATGCTGTGTTGATAATTACTATGCCTGCTCATACATTATTCAACTCCTATCTTTGTAAACATGATGGAGACAAACATACTGGAAACTACATAGTTTCAGGGACTCTTTGATAGCCATATATCAATCAACCATTGACCTTGGTAATGCTTTATCATCACTTCCACTTTCACATCAATGATAATACTTTCTCAACAATCTCTCACTTTGTCATTGATGAAAACCTAGTAAAACCAAGATCTTATTTACTTGACTCTTCTCTTGTCGTAAATATTTCTTTACTCGGCTATTGAGCAGCTCCCCCTGTCATTGTACTACTGAAATATCATGGTTTTTCTATTACTCTCCCCCTTTAAAGGAACAATCCTCCTCACTATGTGTGTATATTAGGAATGGGAAATACTCCTCCTTTGACTTTGCTACATTTTCTTGCTTTTTGAATTTTCTCCCCTTTTCTCGGGACTTACTTGTTGTCTAAAGTGGGATCCATTTTCTTTGTAATTTCCCTTCGTTCTTCATTTGCTGTCGATATTGATGAAGCTCGTGTAATTTAATTACAAATGGGAACTACACCCAATTTTTTTTCTGAGATACTCAAATATATCTTTAGGAAACTTTTTTGTAGAAATATCTTCAACTTGTTCCTTCGTAGCCACATAATCCAATTTAACAACTTGGTTTGTAACTAATTTTTCTCTTAGAAAATGGTACTTGATTGGGATGTGTTGATTTTTAATGCATGCCAAGGTTCTTAGAAATGCTTTTTTCACTAGTATTATCACAGAATATGGATATTGTTTTCTCATATTCTACATGAATGTCTTGTAATGTCTGCTTCATCCATAACACTTGTGTGAAACCGGATGCTGCTACAATATATTATGTTTCAGTATTGTATAAAGAGATTAAAGATTGTTTTTTTCTCAACTAGTATACCAGTCAATTTCCTAAGAAGAATAAACACCTACATTTGCTCTTTTTGTCATCTATACAACCATCCAAATGGACATTAATGTATGCTTTCAAAGAAAATTATTCACATTTTGGTTACCATAATCAAAAGGCCAAAGTACCCTTGAAATATATGAATATTTTTTTAACTACCTATACATGATTTTCCCTTCGTGTAGATTGAAATCTTGCAACTACTCCAATTTCCTGCATGACATATGGCCTTAAGGATGTCACATATAGCATCCTACCAATCATAGATTTGTAAAAAATTTGGTACGCTTCTATGGATTCATCGCCTTTACTTAGCTTGCTTGCTATAATCATAGGAGTACTTATTGGTTCGTAGTATGTAATCTTGAATTTCTTCATCATCTCCTTAATGTATTTTGTTTGAGAAATGAAGAAATCTTTGTTTGATTGAGAGATTTGTAGTCCCAAGAAGAACGCTAATTCTCCCATCATTGATATTTCAAACTCTTTTTGCATTTCTAAAGAATTTTTTTCTTAATTGGTAAGTACTACTTCCAAATATTATATCATATACATAAATAACAATGATTATCATTTACTTACTTTCCATTTTGATGTAGATGTTTCTATTCTTAGCTCCTCTTTTGAATCCTTACTGATGTAGATGCTTGTCTAGTTTGGAGTACCAAGCTCAAGGAGCTTGCTTTGATCCATAAAGATTTTTCTTGAGTTTTTATACATAATCTTAATCTTCTAATAGTTTGAATCCCTCAAGTTGCTGAATGTATAATTATTCTTCTATATTTCCATTTAGGAATGATGACTTGACATCCACTTGATAGATTTTGAATTTTTTGAAGCAAGCAAATGCTAGAAACATCCTGATTGCTTCCAATCTTACTGCAGAAAAAAATTTCTCTTGAAAGTCAATTCATTCAATTCGACCATATCCCTCGCATACAAGTATTCCTTTGTTTCTTACTACTTATACAAGTTTGTTTGTTTTTTTGTTTTTTTTTTTTTTTTTTCTTCTTCTTCAAACCCATTTAGTACCTATTAAATTTTTATTATTTTATCTAGGAGCAAGATCCAAAGTTTGATTCTTTTCAATTTGGTCCAATTATTCATTCATGGCCTCAAACTTTTTTTTTTTTTTTTTTTGAAAACCCATTTAGTACCTATTAAATTTTTATTATTTTGTCTAGGAGCAAGATCCAAAGTTTGATTCTTTTCAATTTGGTCCAATTATTCATTCATGGCCTCAAACCAATGCTCATCTTTGTTGGCTTCTTCAAAGATGTTAGGATCTATTTTGGATAGTAGGGAAAACTTGACTTCTTCAGAGATTCTTTACATTTTTCTTTTTCTCGTCTCTACATCTGCACCTTTATCACCAATAATTAAATCATATAGATGATTATTTTGCACACACCTTGTGTCTTGTGTTCTATTTTCATTTATTTCTTCCGGCTCTTCTTCTTGATGTACTTCTTCTTGTTCCTCTTATATATGTGAGTTTTTGTTTCATATACTTTCACATCTTTACTCTCTACTATTTTATCTAATTTCAAGTTGTAGCATTTGTAGGCTTTGCTTCTAGAGGAGTATCCAGGAAAAATACCTTCATCAGATCTGGAGTAAAGGTTTTCCAAGTTTTCATCAATTCTTTTGATATAACATTTTCTCCCGAACACCCTAAAGTGTTTGAAAGTCATTGGTTTTCCATTCCAAAGCTCACAAGGTTTTTTATTGCTATTAACCCTAAGTTCTCCTCTATTTAGAATGTGTACAAGAATATGAATTGATTGACTACAAAAGATGTCAAATAGATTGGAATCATTTAGCATTGTTCTGTTCATCTCTTGTACAATATCAATCTTCCTTTCTACTACTTCAGTTTGTTGTGGAGACCTAGCAACTGAAAACCGTCTCCTTATCCCATGATGCTCACAAAATTCCTCAAACTCATTTGAGTTGAACTCACCTCCATTATCTTATCTCAGACACTTGTTCTTCAAGTCAACTTCATTTTCAACAAATTCTTTGAATACTTTAAACATCTCAAAATTTTCTAATTTTTCCTTGAGAAAAGAGACCCAAGTCATTTTGCTATAGTCATCAATGAATAACATAAAATAGTACGCACAATTTAGAATTTTTGTTCTTGTTGGCCCACAAAGGTTAGTATGAAGAAGTTCCAAAGGTTTTTTTGTTGAATGTTTCTTTGCCTTAAAATAGTACTCACAATTTAGAATTTTTGTTCTTGTTGGCCCACAAAGGTCAGTATGAAGAAGTTCCCAAGGTTTTTTTGTTGAATGTTTCTTGTTTGTTTTTCCATGTTGACAGGGATTGCTAATAGTGTTTGAGGATTTTTGTAATCCTAGGCATATCTCTTATTGATTGATCCTTGTTGATCTTCACTAAATTGTAAAAGTTTAAGTGACCCATCCTTCTATGCCATAGCTAGCTTTAATCTATTTGTCCCATGTAACACTTTTCTCCTCTTATTTCGTTTAGGACATATATTTTGTTTGGAGTCCTAACTATTGTTGCTACCAATCTTCCTCCTGACCCTTTCTTTCTTATTTTGCATTCCTTAGAGTTGAAGGTAAGAGTCTGTTCTTGATCACACATTTGGCTCACACTTAAAAGATTATGTTTAATGTTTTCAACAAGTAGAAAATTTTCTACTTTAGCATCCTTTTTCCCAAGGTTGACTGTACATTTTCCAATGATTTTGGTAGAGCCATCATCTAAAAAAGTGACAGTGCCTACATTCTCCTTCTTAATACTTAGAAATTTGTTCTTATCCCAAGTCATGTCATTTGAGCATCCGCTATCAATGTACCATTGGATTCTATTATTTTTGGCATGCAAGACTAGTTCACATTCGTCTATGTTTTTCTTTTCTAGCTTCCTTTTCAACACTTTTGTAATCTCTTTTTCATGACTAGTAAGAGAATTCTCTGTCTCATATTGCAAAGCATACCTTACCTTGGTTCTACCATCAATTGCTTTATGCCCAAAGTTGTTGCATCTATGGAATTCAATGTCATAATTCAAATGGCCAAAAGTATTGTAATTTCTGTCAACAAGCCCATGAAGATTTCTTATTTCATTGTTGACATAATAATCCCTAGAGGCCTTGTAGATATTTCTATTTTGTAGATGATTATCTCTTGCATAACCTTTGTAGTTTAATGCTTTATACCCAAAATTATTAAAAGAAATACGGTAGTTAGGTATTGAATAAATGATATAGTTATTTTTACTTGATTTTTATTTATTTATTAATGATTTTTGGATAGGTTACATATTTCAAATATATTTGAAATATATAGAAGGTCATCAATTAAAAAGATGGAAAATCTAGAAGTATGACTATAAGAAATAGAATACAATTTTCTAAATGTATAACATTATTATTATTTATCTTATTTTCCATATATAATTAATTTTTTATAAATTATATTTAATATTTAATAATTAATAAATTTCAATGGAATAAACTAATTTAAATCATATACAAATAAATAATGATGCTATCATATAATTTTGGCACAATGAAAAGGATGGATTTCATTTAGGTGTAAGACTTTTACATTTTAGAAAATATGTTATCGTGAGTGATTTCTTCATCCTTTTCTACAAGATTTGAAATATACCGTGATTTGCTATACAATACATTAGATTGATAATCTTATCATTACAGTAAAAGAAAGTAACACCTCTTGTTTAAATATTACGAATCATTTCCCCTTTTCAGGATTATTTATGTCATCATGATTGAACACAAAGGCCTTCACGTGGTGACATGTTTTCTCCATGGTCGAATTTAAATGAGGGAAGGTTGTATTTAACAGATTTAGTAGGACTATAGATACACATGGTTAAGAAATAGATGTAATATAAGTTCATTAGATGTAGTTTGGGTGGTTGCAAAGAATAATTATTACTCTTCTTACTTAAGTTCAATTTTTGTAAGTGACATAATGCTTTTGTTAAATCCCTATATAATAATTAAGTGAATTATGAAATTAACAGAATTGATAGCAAGGCCTCTCTATGTAAGCAGACTAAGAGATAATTATGTGCATATTCACATTATCAACATTATCAGACGAAGAGATAAGAGATAATTGTTGTTAACAATAATAATTGTGCTGTTTTGTTTTGTATCTCGAAAAGACTTGATTCAAACTAAGAGTGAATTTTAATTTTGAATGCTCGTAATTCTTTTAAAAGTAAATAATGTTTGCAGTAGGAAATCGTAACTGTGAAACAATTGAGAATCCCAAAAGCCAATATAAGTTACCTCCAATATTAAAGTTAAGCTGAAGTCACCTCCAATATTAAAATTAAGCTTAGCAACTACCGCGTAATTTATTCAGTTACAGGAAGAATCGGAAGTAAGAATATCCAGCAAGAAAATTTAACAAGTTGGCATAAAAGGATTCAGTGAGAATCCAAAGAAATATTAGAAGTTATCAACATTGTTTATAAGAAATGATAATATCAACAATAACGTATATATCAATGCGCAGACAGTGTAATCTCTTCTGCACGCGAAACACAGCACGGTCTGCTTTGCTGCACTATAACATCGTCTTTTATTTTAATAAATTCAAATCACTACTAAAATGAAACAGCTCCACACTTCGTATTTCACTTCAATGCAGAATTAACAACAAGAAAACCTCACACGCAAAAACAACAAATGTAATTTTACAAATCTCGAAATCAATCTAATCTTATGAGTACCCCAAAAAAACATGCAATGTACTGGGCTTTAAGCAGCTCATGGGTATCGTTAATATCAGAAATAGTAATAAAAAATAAGGAAATATATAGGAACTGCAGGTTGGATGCGCAGAGGCGATGACACTGCTCTCATATATCTATTTCTCATCCATTCTAAACACAAATTAAGTGAAGAGAATTAGAGATGGGATATATTATAAGGACAGTATCATCTCCCCTGCGCACCTAACACATAGCGCCTTCCTCTTCTCTCTATCATGTCCTGCAACTACGCAGATAATAGAAATAAACAGATCTAAATTCATATGGAAACGCAAAGATATCTTCCCATATTTATATGGAAAAAAATCCACTTTCCTTAGAATTTTTGCAGCCGGTAGACTAGTCTTCAACTACTGCCTATGCCAGTCGATTAATCGAATCTCTATCCCGGTATGCTTTGGTTGGACCCTCGAATATCAATATCAATATTTAATTTATTGAATGGGAGCCTTCGGATATGCTTCTAGACATGATTTCGTCACATAATTATTGCTGGATTATATCACTATATTCCTTTCAACTTGTTAAACATAAATTATCTTTAAAACAACTCGTCAAATCCATGACTTGACGTTACGTAGCGAATATCACGTGGTCAATAAAAGGGGGCGGTCCAAAAGGATTGTTCTCCCAAGTTGGAGTAGGACCAAATAAAGTAGTCCGAGACTCGAGTCATGGCTCCAGAAGACCAAAGTCATATAAAGTTACATTACAGAAAAGGACGTTTTCGGAAAACTGAATTGGTTTTCAGAAACGAAGAGAGAATAAAGTTCAAAAATGTGAAAGAACTAACTTTGAGCGATTTGATATATTATCTTTTTAGGTTCATGATAAACATGATAAATACAATTGTAAAATTGATCTTTATAATACTGATTGTAATATTTTTATTTTTTTTTAATAAAGGTATCAAATTTATCCAGATGTTAATTTTTTTTTTTTTTTTAAATTTTCAATATAGATTTATATTTGATTTGATTTGATTTGTTTGATATCTTTTAAAATAACATGAATCCATGCTAGTTGTGGTCTCACACAACTATTAATTAATAAAATAATAATTTAGTTTTTAATAATATCTTGAAGTATATAATTTTGTTTATTAATGCGTACGCATTATCATATATTCATTCTAATTGGATTCATTTTATTTTTAATACTTTTTAATATTTTTTAAATACTTATAATCATATTTATATTATATGTATTTTTAATATTTTTTTCATAATTATATTTACATTTTTTTGAAATGTAATATTTCATATTATTTTATATTATATGTTATTGTTGTATTAATGTCTTATTTTATATTATTTGTTACTGAATATGTTAATATTTTAGAAAAAATTAATATTGAGATATTTTAAATCAAGTGGATATTAACTTATTTTATCTACATAAAATATAATTTTATTATTAATATTTTTTAAATATATAAACTTCATATTCGACAATTATACATCTCTTTAATGGTATAGTATATTTTATTTATTAATATTATTAAATTTTTTATATATAATTATTATATTGTTGTTATCTTTAAATATACAAATAATCTCATACTAAATTTTAGGAAATATTTCAAAATGATTTTTTTTTAGCAGAATTGATCAAAATATTTCAAAATAATTAAATGATATAAGAAAAGATGTTTCCAAGTGACTTTATATTTAAATAAATAAAAAACTATATTAACGCTATTTGTTGGATAGACTCTAATCATTAAAACAAAATTCCTTAACATTGATTAAAACAAAAAGTGAAAAACAAAATGATAAAGTTTTAAAATTAAAATGGAAAAGTTTTTACAAGTTTACAATGTTCAATGAGAGAAGTTTTCAAATATCAAGGAATCTCTAGAAGTTTGCACATTTTAAAATGTTTCACAAATTTATAAGAAACGTGTACAAAAGTAATATCAATTAGAGGAGTTTTTATAAGTTTACAAAGAAGTTTAATGGGAAAAGTTTTTACATTCAACAAGTTTAAAAAAAATTTAGAAAAAGTTTTTTAACTTTACAAAGAAATGTTTTAAAAGTTTAAATATTTTTTATAAAACAATAATGATTGTAAAAATTGAATAGTAAAGATATAAATGTTTCAAAATGATTTTAATTTTGTTTTTAATATTTTAATTTATTTATATATTTATAAAAATGTTTCAAATAAAAAAATATAATACATAATAAGATGAAGACATTAAAAAGTCATGTTCTATTATAAAACCTATATAATTAGAATAGTATATATTGCCAACTTATAGGTTATACGTTGTTACTCTAATGAATCATAAAACTAATTTTTCATTATTTAATATTATGTTATTAATATTTTAAGTTTTCTTTATTAATATCTTTTAAATGTTATATATAAATTTTTAAAATTTAGCATAAAAAATATCTCCCTCATACAAACTTCTAAAAACTACAAAAGCATCTTTAATCAACTATATAGTTTTTAAACTAGCATTCACCCCCAGAGGGGCAAAATGAACTCCGAAAGGCAAAGTTGAATGGTCGCTGGTCCCAAACTCGGAAAGGAAAAGTTGAACGGTCGCAGCGGTCGGGGTAAAATCGTTAATTATTGCGAGATCGCCGCTCACCGCTACTCGTCGCGGGTCATTGTCCAGTCGCTAGTCGTCGTGAAATAGTTAAATATTGGGAGACAGTCTTCGCTCGTCTACAGTCACCTCTCCCTCGTTGATCGCTCGTCGCCGATATGTGGTCAGTGTGAAATCCTTAAATTGTGCGACACGGTCTTGGTGGTTTGCTCGTCTCCGGTTGCCTGTTGCCGCCGTCTTCTAGCTAGTCGCCCATCGCCCGTCGTCGCTATTGTCGTCAGCGTGAAATATTTAAATAGTGAGACACAGTCTCCGCTCATTGCCAGTCTTCGCTGTTCGCTCATTGCCGTTCTCTGGTCGTGTTTGGGGCTTTTTAAACAGTGACGGTGTTAGCATTGTTTGCTAAAAGGTTGAAGATGCGAGATGGAAGTCATTTGGCACGATTTTGCAGTTACGAAGGTTAGCATTCTATTATCGCCAGGTAAGTTTTGTAAAGAGGATTAATTTGTTGGCAGTTACAGACCATTCTATTATTGCCAGAATTTGTTTTAATATTCTCAAGAGGCTAATTCATACCATGGCCTGTTCAAAGGCCTCTTCTCTAGTAAGTTCCTGATTTAAAAATTAGAAATTACATTATTTTTCCATGGAGTTTGCTGGGGTTTACTTTTTTGAGAGCAGGTGGTTCTATGAAGGAGGGACGAAGTCACTGAAACTAAAAAGTATAAGTATTGTCCTAAAAGTACTGAGCCTCTGCAATTTTATGCGGCACTTTAGAAACCCTAGTGGGATGTTGCTGGTTTGGGAGATATTATGGAAGAATTAATTAGGAATGCTAGAGAGTAGTTAAATGATAAGTGTCTTAAACAAGCTCAGCGTACCCTCACTGCAAACAGACCAGTGAACGAACCTTTTCACCTAACGGCTAGCTTTCTTTGCCCAGAACAGCAACGATAAGATTCTAGTTTGAATGAATGACCTCATAAGCAAAATGGATGTAGACTTGAGGACACTATAATGCTTGCTCTATGCTTTGATTGAGTTATTTTTGTTCACATGTATGCTTTGAAGTCAATTTGTTTTTTAATGATATCATCGTGTAGGGTGCGAAAAGGTTTGTCCAATTCTGTGGATCCAATGTCATCATGTAGGGTGCGAAAAGGTTTGTATAGCAGGAGCTCACTCCAACAGAACAAAACAAAGGCATCTTCAGTAAAGGGTGGAATGGTAGTGAAGTGAGGAAAGACAAGAACAATTTTGAGAGGGTAGTTTTGTTTCCATTGGGAGTGCTTTCTACGAGATGAGAATGACCAAGAGCGTGCAGCTTCAAGAAGAGTAAGATGTTTGAGTGTAGGGGGTCATTGCATGTATGCAAAAATGAAGGTTGGTGTTGATGGGGTGTCAACAAAGTCATTGGAAAAACATCTAAAAACACTTTGGCTAACATTTAAGGATAGAAAGGAATGACTACAAGACAAAGAGGGAGCTTTTGGAGCATTTGGCAAGTCTCTTGTGCGCCAATGTCTCAATTGGAAACAGTTTTTGACAAGAAACGTCTTATTGGTTGAAGGAATGGTGCATCATTTGGAGTTGCATGTGCAAGATGAGAAAGAAGTGCATGGTAGGTTTCTAATTTAGGCTCTACCTTTGCTGCCTATTTTGAAATATATTTGAGTAGAGCATGTCTAGAGAGAACAGGTTGGAAATCAACATTAGCTCACCAAACGAAGAGCATGGTAGGGTTGTGAATATTTAGGAGGGCATCATTCCTTGCAGGCTTGTATGTTTTTCTTCCATTTGCATCAAAAATTGTTTCCAATTGAGACATTGGCGCACAAGAGACTTGCCAAATGCTCCAAAAGCTCCCTCTTTGTCTTGTAGTCATTCCTTTCTATCCTTAAATGTTAGCCAAAGTGTTTTTAGATGTTTTTCCAATGACTCTGGGGAGATGATCCTTTTTTGTGGAGGCAAGAAGATTCAGAACATTTTGTACGCCTTTGGACACAATTAACAAGTTCTTCGTAGTCATGTAAATGATCAGTTGCAAGTATGGAATGTGATCCAATGGTGCATGGATCATTTATAGTAGAGGACTGGAAGGATGGGGTTTGAGAATGGTTGACACGAGGATTCCATGCTGTAACAAACTTGTCAAAGTAGTGTTTTGCATCTTCAACCTTTGCAGCATCTCCCCAATCTAACGTGTCCATATTGGGTGCATTGTCCATCCATAAGAATCCATGTACATGCGTCGATCCCCTGTGTTGCCATTCATACCTACATGGAAAATATAAATATTAGAAATGATGGTCTGAGGTTTTGAATACATTGAAATTTGATGGGAATATGGTTTTTTACCAACCTGCACCAGTAGTCTTTTGTAGAGAGGCCTTTTTGAAGAACCTCTTCCAAGAATATTTTGAATCTTATTTCCATGTATTGAGATGCAATGTTTGGATTGGATATAAGGTTGCGAATTCTCCATTGGTGTTGTTGATGTGAAGCTGTTGGAGCTTGTCTAGGCATCAAAGAATGCAGGTCCGGCCATTTTGTGTCAGTTGCACTGAGCGTGAAGAAGAAGGTTGGCATTCCTTGTTGTGTGATCATGTCAGTTAGCTTAGTTATGCTTTTGTTCGAGTAGGAGAATGTCCTGCGAAGGGTGGAGCCAAACTGCATGACTTGCTCAGCTATTTTAGCATCGGGAAAGTCTTGTAATTGTTGCAGAAGCTCCGAGATTGTTGGAGGAAATGTATCTTCAATGTTACATTTTACAAACACAGAAGCAGTAGAATGGCTACGGTGGCACATCATGAGGTTATATATGTAATAACGAAAACAAGGATGCTGGCCAAATCGATTGTTGTGGTATCGAAGCAGGTGTAGTGCATAATTGTCGATACCAACCTCTTGAATGTGTGGTTGTTTAAGCATTGCGACTCCGGTGGGAAAAAAGGTTGGGAAGGCCATTGAGAGGAGGCCTATTGTGTTGTACTCATTGATAGGGGAAACATCTATTGGGGGCCAGTAAATGCAAGGTGGAGTGGGTGCATCGCTTGTGCCCAAGAAGCGTTTCATTTCATCAACCTCAATTCTACAATTTGTTTGTGTAGATATAAAGGAGGAGGATTTGTCTTCATGGGGTTCAAGGAAGCTGGGTGATTGAATAGTAGTATTTGAGGTATTGTCAACAAGTAGGGTTTCCTCAGCTCTGACATGACGAAGAAGGGAGGAAATGTCAGTTGGTTCAATAGGAAAAGAAGACAATGCACTTGAGTTAACTTGAACAACCTTGTAGTAAGGGTCATTTGAAAGCTTGTATTCGAGAGCAACAAGAACACGTGTTCGGCTAACAAAGAATTCATAAGGCTTCTTCTTAGGATTGCATTTATGAACAATAAGGATGCCAATGTCTGAGAGTAAGCGAGGGAGGAAAGTGGCAATTCTAGTAATGTCTTGTGGGAAGTTAATAGTGTGGCCAGAACATGTATATTGTCCCCCACGAGCATGAGTGACTTGTAAAATTGGGATAACATGAGAAATGAGCATTTCCTCAACTTGAGTAAGGACAGCTAGCATAGGTGGTTGCACCCCAGGATCCATGTTGTTTGCTAAGGAGTAGCGATCGACATTTTTTTCCGCAATACATCGAGAACATGCACATGCACCAGAAAAGTGTTTTGTTTTAATTCTAGGATAAGACTCCATGCATATAGAGCATACATTCATGGGAGATAATTTGTCTAGTCTTGTACGAAATTGTTGTTGTGCACCATCTAGGTTGATGTTTGTTGGATTGGTTCGTGTGGATGTGGATGGTGCAGAGGGTGGGAGGGGAGGTTGTACAACATGAAATGGACCAGGGATATTAACAAGTTGCAGCTTTATATAGAAGGCATTGGTGCTTGTTGTTTGCTTTTTTCTTTTCAGCATATAGAACTCTTCTACGTCCATTGATTTGATCATTGTCATCATTTGTTGACATGGCTACAAAAAAAGTGTTTTGTGGTTATGAACTTTATAGTGCATTTGTTTGAAGAGAAACATACTATATATTTAGCCATTGAAAAAGTAAACAAAGGTAGATTGTAAAAGATAAATTATCCATGCTCCATAAATTTGAGTGACTTGTATAAATTTGAAAGTGGCAAGATAGGTTGTAATGAATATGTAATTTAACAAAATGTTACAAAAAAATAAATCATATAATATTAAAGAATGCTCATTGCTGGTTAAAAGTATAATTTATATAGCAATGTTAATACAAAAAGGTTGCAGTGCACAAGTGGCAAGTAGGAAGTACAAAAAGTTATAATTGAAGAGTAGAAATTGTTTGGGAAAGTGTTATGAAAGGTAGAGTTCAAAGCCTGCGAGCAAATGGACGTGTATTAAGCACAATGGCTTTGCTTCCATCAAGGGAGTCAACAGGTGATGATGATGATGAAACCTCCTTGGACATGACCAGAAGCACCTTCAAGCGAGCAGTTGAATTAAAAGTCTCTGTCCTTACTGATAAGGTGAGAAGGTATTGCCGAGCACAAACACGTTGAAGTATTTCCAAAAAAGATGTTGGATCATTTGAGAGAAGGCATAAATCTCTTGCAGAGATGCCCATGAGTTGTTGCCCAAAATCATCAAAAGCTATGATACCGTATAGTTGTCCAGTGGCATCCATTAAGTCAAGTTTGAGTATGTATTGATAAGCACACTCTGTAAATTCTCCATCACATTTTGCACAATGCCATACATTACCAACTTTGTGGGAAATTTTTTTCATGCATTGAATTCCATCGACAAACAAAGGACATGCAAGGAAATGAAAGTCATCGATGTTAATATGGTTGATTGTAGCAATAAGTGAATACCAAGTCGCTTTTTAGAGGGTTGGAGAGATTGAAGCGCGGAGATGGAAATGCGTTTGCAGGAGCTAGAAGAAGGTGAGGTGGATTTTCTGCTCAAAGATGGGGAGGCTGAACGGAAGCCATTGTCAGCAAACCATGTTTGGAGAAGTTGAGCTTCCTCAATATTTGGGTTTATAAGGAGGTTGGTGTTGGAGATGGTTCCAATGGTTTTTCCATTAAACTTTGTAACACGCCCACCTTTAATTGCAAGGATAGGGGGAGTAGGTAAACCTCGAAGGCTTCCAAGGTAGGAACCCTCCATTGTGCAGTGATCACCCCAAAGTGTTATGTCTACGCTATACCCAAACATGTCCCTTAACCCAATTGTTCGTCAAATGGTTTCAAAGCCATCCCTTTTGCGTATAGTGGATGCAGGGGAAACATAAATAACAATTCCAATAAGGTCAACCATGGAATTGAGGGGTGTAGGTTTGATGTCATGGATAGATTTAAAGTGGAAGCAATGAAAAGGGATTAATGGGCACTCTTCCAAACATGGTTGAATGGTTGAGGAGGGGTTAAGAAAAACCTCAAAAGAACTTGTCAAATGGTTGTATGTTGGGTTGAACAGTTTAATTGTGCCATTTGAGATAGTGTAGACTATGCCAACTTGTATTTGGTCATATAATGGGGTGGCTAGTTCATTGAAAGCAAATATATGAATTTCATCTTTGGTAGCACTAACAAGGTCAAAGCCAAATAGTTGACCAGGCCCTTTTTGATTGGTGTATGTAGTCATATTTGTCTTTGCAGTAACTCGACCTTGAATGGTCCAAGTTTTGTTGGAAGGGTTGAGCGATGTGAAATCAAGAGAAGGTGCAATAGGGTTTGCAGTTGCATTTTGCGAGCAAGGTATGGCAGCTGATGGATTTTGGGGATTAAGTGCATTGATTCCCGGAATAGATGAACTGTTGTGGGAGGTAAAGCTGGGGGTGAAGCTGAAAGGTGATGGGTCTCCAACTATTGTTGATTCCAATGTGACAATTTCAAATGTGCCCAATGCGATAGTCCTGGCAAGAAGAATTAAGGTAAGTAAGTATAAGTAAAAAAATGGTTACATTTATTTGGAGTGCAATCTAAAACAAGTTAAAATAAGATGCAAAAAGCAAATCATACGTTGCATTGTGCATAGTGTTGCATGTACACTTGATGACTTTGATGATTGAACCTGCTTGGAGTTGGTGGTTTTCCACAACGCTATTGTAGCTAGTTGGAAGCAATGTATCGTGGCTATGAATTCCATCAGACATAGACATTTGGAAGCGGGTAGTTGTTGAGTTAAGAGAGCTTACTCGATCGAGAGCAACAACTTGTACAAGTGGGCATAGTTCAATGGCACCATTCATTAGAAGTAAAACAGTATTTTCGGTCAATAGAGTATCCATAACGTTGTACTGAAAATAGTTGCAGTAGAAAAGCAACCTGGAAAAGGGGCGATATTGATATTAAGTGTAAAGATAAAATATGTAGGAGAACATGTAAAACATCATTTGATATGTCAAGAAATACATAGCAATATGTGTGAGAAGAATACCAAAATGAAGGGTTTGAAATTGGTTTGCTTTTACCAATGAACATGCCTATTAGAGTAATAAGGAAACATGTAGAAACAACATCATAGATTATTAATTTTATTTTGAAACTTACATTGTACATTATTGAAATAGTTAAGATGTGACAGAAGGTTAGAAGAGTAGTTGGCATGTTAATAAAGCAGAAAGTTGTCAAGTTCTAGTTAGCAGTTTAAGAGCATAGGAAATAGGGCACATTAGATAGAAATACCACTTGGATGTTGTAGAATCTGAATCATAACTTTATGTCCTAAATTCTACCACTTATGAAATGCTTACATTGAAAAAGGGCACTAGAAGAAAACAATCCAAGAATCTAGTAAAGGGTGACAATTGTGTGAAGGACTTTTGTGTTCCACAAAGTAACAAAGTGTTTATTTTTTTTTGGGACTATTCACTATTGGGATTACTCATCTAAAAATTTATATCAT
This sequence comes from Larix kaempferi, assembly GCA_027924585.1. Classification (NCBI taxonomy): domain Eukaryota; kingdom Viridiplantae; phylum Streptophyta; class Pinopsida; order Pinales; family Pinaceae; genus Larix; species Larix kaempferi. The sequence continues at coordinate 23,352,998 of BSBM01000370.1, forward strand.
GGTTGGTTCTAAAAATACGACACATTAAGTGAACTTGGAACAAGTCTTCTAAAAAAAGGAAGAGGCTAAACATATGTACCAACCAACAAAGGGTACTTTCGTGGAAATATTACACTTTTCTGTGTTTGGTCAAATGGCTTGAATGCAACAAAAGGTTTAGGAAAATGGTCTAATATGAATCAGACCAGCCAATTCGTGGGCCCTGGTTACGAAAATGCCAAATTGATCATGAGATCTATCAACAACATATCTATAGAGACTTTGATTATGACTACATGAGAATGCAAAAGGAAAGGAAAAAGCATATCCATAGTCAATGTAAGAAGTCAATAGTACTGCTGAGTATATATAAACTGAGAACAACATGGCTAAGTGCATAAGGACCAAAACAATCTCTGGTCCTGTTGTATGTCACCTGGATTGGTTTGTAATAGGATGGCAAGTCAACTGACACAGAACAATAGGAAAGAAAACACTATTGAAATCAAAGGGCAGCCTCTTCCATAGAAATGTTTGTAGGTCTCGTTTTGTGATCTATCTTGCGGCCTTCAAGTGCCAAAAGAGATCAGCAACAAATTTTCTTATTATTCTTCCAATGGGTTGAATATTGACTTGGGATCAATTGTTGATCCTCTCTGCTTGGAACTTAGACCTTGCTAGTAAGCGGGTAAAAATGTAGAATTGATGTGTTTTATATATTCTATATTCTGTTAAAAAATATTTGTTGCCTCTACAGATATTCTGTGAAAGGATTATGAAGTGGCTACTGGATTGCAGCATTCAATGTAGTAATTTATAAAAAACAAATAGAGTCTAAATTATGTCCTTCCATATACGTTCAATATTTTATTTTGATTTTCAGTCTACTTTCTTTTATGGGCCAATTTTTGTGGGCATGTGTATTTTCTTTGTAAAACTACATGGGGTGGCTTTCATTCCTTCGAGTCCTAATTTTAAGATGATGATAGGAAAAGGAAAAACTGATTGTTGATAAGAACATGAATGTCGGGACAAATCTCCTTTGGTGCTGACCTTTTAGCATAATGGGCAAGCTCAATGAAATTAAAGAAAAATGCAACTGAAACCTGCCTGAATAAATAATATTTTGTGTACAAGAAGAAAAGAGATGATCCAATAGGAATTAGTGATGATTAGTCAACCTGGAACTATTTTAGACTGTTTCAAATCTTCTAAAGAGAGAGAAACAAAGACCCAACTTCTAAAGTCTTACTTGAAGGATTGCTCTTTGCACATATCAGATGTTGAATAACAACTTTAAAAAAACCTATGATGGATGCTCATTTTGGGAGATACTCATAATTGTTTATCCAGGTTATGAAGGTTTGATAAATTTTTATTACATTTGTTGTTTCTGTTTTTGCAATTTTTTTTAAACACATGAATTTTCTAAGTTTTTTCTCCCAATTTTCAAAAATTTCTAAACAATTCTCCTACAAGCTTACAAGTTGTAGCAAAAACAAAAAAACAGGTACTTGCTTTATGCAAACTTTCATATTACTTGTAATAGTAAGTTGCAATTCCATGAAAAACGGAGTACTTGAGAAAATTCAGAGAAACAGAATAGATAATTCTGTTTTTTTTGTTTTGCAGTAATTTGTGTGAAGGAAGTGAAATTTTGTTTTGCAGTAATTTGTGTGAAGGAAGTGAAGGACCTAAATAGTAGATTTCGTTTGAATTTAGACAAAGATATGGTAATGAAAACAAAATGTGGTTAGGTAAAGAAGTGGGAGTATAACTGGAAAGAGAATACTCTGGCAGATATGGAAGACACATGACAAAGAGCTTCGTTGTATAGATCAATGACTCGTAAAGATATCGATAAACATACTCTTAAGAATTGTAGCTGGAATGTCAATATATATGTGAAGAGAGCATTGTAATCAGATAAAATTGTCTTATTTATATGTGATTCAAATTGTTCACATTTTTATTTTATCTTGTACGACATAAAAACGTTAAGCATGAAGTAACTCTAAAGTGTTTAAATGAATTAAAAAGTTGTGAAGTCAAGTGTAATCTAGGAGTTCTCTCAACTTTAAGATTCATGATTAAATAAACTTGTAAATAAAGAAGCAAGCTATCAGATTAGACGATGACAGGCAATTTGTTTGGTAGTGTTCTGAAAATGTCAGGTGTATTTTTAAATATGCAAAAAAGGTATTAGTCATTCTCTCAATTATACGCATTGTGATTTTAAAAAATCTGTTTCCAATTGACCATGATAATTATAAACTAGATACTTAAATGCCCTTGTGGAGCATTGATTGCATATATTTTCTTCTTCCTTTTGCGGGGGTTTATGCCTATGACTATATTGAGTGGTAGTTTCCCCTAGTAGAGTCCTTTTCAAGGGGTTTATGCTATGTGTATATTGAGTGGTAGTTTCCTATAGTAGAGGACTAACCTCATGATTGAGATGTTGGACGACGAATAAGGTAGTATTGTGGGCTTCCACGAGGTTTTTAGCACCACCCCACTAACGAGGATTGATACAACTACATTTCATTTGTAGTACAGTCATGCAGGCTTCATCCTTGCAGTTTGTTACGAAATCCTTGAGTTTTCTCGGCATGTGGAACATCTGAAACAAAAAAGGTGTTGAATGAGATGATGTGGTGGGACTGGTGTACTCTGTTGTTAGCACCGTAAGGGCAAAATTGCAAAGTGTTATAGTTGATATTGTGTTAGATTTTGGATCAGGGTTGTCTAAAAACTCTAGCCCATAAACTTGCTTCCTCAGTTCTTTGAATTCCCATCAAAGGTAGGAATTTCGAAGATGTAATGGCTCCTCGTGCCATAGAACTACATTTCATTTGTAGTAAAGTCATGCACAAATAATTAGGGCTTGATCCTTGTAGTTTGTTAACAAATCCTTGAGTTTTCTCAACATGTGGAACATCTGAAGCAACAAAGGTGTTGAATAGGCTGATGTAGTGGGACTGTTGTACTCTGTTGTTAGCAGGGTTAGGGAAAAATTGCAAAGTGTGATAGTTGATATTGTGGCAGATTTTGGATCAGGGTTGTCAAAAAAACTCTAGCCCTAAAACTTGTTTCCCCAGTGGTTTGAATTCCCATCAAAGGCAGGAATTTTGAAGATGTAATGGCTCCTCCTGGCATAGAAGAAGGGCATGGCAAGTACAATTTACTGTCATCTAAGGATCTCAATAAATGAAATGTTTTCACAAATTTAATTCAAGCTATTTATACATCTTGGATTCCTGTTAACACGCATGCATGTCAATTGTGTCTCTAGTCACACTTCAGAATAGGTCTAGGAAACTATCTAGAAACCGGGGCCCTAGGATGTATAGAAGCTCTTTCGTACTTAATTTTACTGATCATGCTACGGTATAATTCTCTGGTGTGGAATTTCGTGGATGTTCATAAAATCTATAGCTGCACTTGTAATCTAAGGTGCCGGACTGCAATGTTAAAAAACAAAAAGAGAGGTTTGGCGTTGGCATTTGTCAACCTACACTCACAAGTTCCAACCTTGGAAGTCATCAAGCATGGAAACATTTTAGTGCTTACGATAATGGCAGACCGTGCATATCTGCATATATTTCTGGCCTTGAAGAGCTATAAAACTTAGCCTTGTACATTTTTTTTATAATTCCGATCACTCCTTGTTGGCAGTAAATCTCTTAGGTTTGCATTGCCATGAATTGCTCATGATATTATTAGACGCCTGAGCTAAGTAATCATAACACTTCAAATTCTTAAAGTATGTGTTTGAAGCTTGGAAACGTGGCTAAGTGTAGTAGACTGTCATAATATTTGAATTGATTCGTTTTAGTCTCTCCGTAACTAAGGTATAAGTGGCTAGATTTTATCAAGCTATCAGTCCTAGTAGAGGACTCATATTCTAAGGTATAAGTGGCTAGATTTGATCAAGCTATCAATCGTAGTAGAGGACTCATATTCCATATCGATCGGTAATCATGATCAAATTATGCTCTGCCACTATTCTCTATTACAGTAGGATGCTGTGAATAGAGAGTCGATACTGGCAGACAGCTATAATTACTCCCCATTTTTTTTAGAATTGGATAGAATATGTGACAACTGACTTGAAAATTCAGATTCACAGATATAGACTCATAACAGTTGTGTTTCTGATCGTAACTTTTTCGCTTCGCAACCAGGTCTGTAATAGCTAAGTTTGATAAAAATGACATTTGTGACTTGTCTTATTGAGCTCGTCTATTAGCAAGGGAACATATTTTAGACAATACTTCATCATATATTTTCATTTGTAGTAATAATCATTTGATAGATTAGACATCATATACACATTGGACAAAGGTGATATTAGCAACTTTCACACTTGAAGTTTGGTCAAAGTTTCTTTCGGCAAGCCTAAAAATAGGCAGTGTTTTAGAAGAAAGGACCTGGTTTTGAAGCAGAAAGCAGAACAGGAACAGAGGCACCAAGGAATTTCAACATGGGGAGAGCAGCAGGTATAGGTTTTTTGAGAACTAGGAAAAAGCACAATTCTGAGAAAATTAGAGATTCATTTTATGGAAGGGACAACTTCTCTGGTATAGGTTATTCCAGAACCAGGAAAAAGCACAATTCTGAGAAAATTAAAGATTCATTTTCTGGGATGAACAACTTCTCTGGGAGACAAAATCTGTTGCAGCATAAATTATCTGGCCAAGTTAGTAGAAACATATATTGGTAAACACAAAGAACTGAATATATACCACTCAAGCATCGTTTCATCTGAAACCAGTAAATAAATCACATACATGATTAAATTATGACTTTAAAGGTTGAACATACAAGTAAAAGAGTAAATAAATCACAGTCCAGTGACAGAAAAAGACTATAGTTTCTAGAAAAAACAAGAAATATGAGTTATTATAACAAGAAATATGACTTTGGTTTCAGAAAAGAACCTTGATTTTGAATAGAAAAGAAGAAGCTTTGTCTCCTGAAGAGGGTCGATGAGCTAAGGAAAAAACTGAGATGATGTCACAATAACAGTAGCAAGCAAGAATACAATCACAGAGGCTTCACCCATCCAAATTTATAAACGATTACAAGTAAAGGTGGTGCATTGGTGTCTGAGCACATTTAGCCATTGTTGCATTGAAATCTGTTCTCCTATATGCAGAAGATAGAATGTCGAGAAAGTCCAATCCGTCAAATTCACAAATACGTCCATAGGAAAAGATGAGTATTGTTGAATCAATATTCATAACTTTGTGATCGATTAAACCCAAAGGAATAAATGTTGAGGTGGAAAACCTGATGGAAAGTTGTTCCATGTCCAATCCGTAATTGAATGCTCAACTGTAGAAAAAAAAATGTATATCTCCACCTTAAGATTTTTCCATGCAAAGCTCCACTACTTGCTTACACTGGTAATATTTTTTTTTAATCCGTAAATTCTTAATTCCTATTTTCTTGTAATTTTTTAAAATAAATGCATAAAACAAAGTATTTTTTATGCGGATACCATTGGCCCGAAATAGCTGATATTGATGGCAAAAATCAGAGAATAGTAAACAAATGATTTAAAAAAATGTTTAGTTTCAGAAATCTGAATTGGGCATACGAATCCTGCATAATAAAAATGTTAAAATCTCAATTTGACCCTTTGATATTGCTGAAGAGTTGCTCACATCATGATTTGCTTACTAATTCTGCATGATTCCCCTATTCTATAACGCAAGAGCAAGATGACATGAAAGAATTAAAATGATTCCCTGTAAAAATTTGTGCCGATATAATTGGTAGAAACTCGCCAGAGTGAAGCGACATGTCGGCGAGGAGTCTCGCTGACAGGATGACGTGCCCAAGCAAATTGTTGTCGCAGCTTTCTTTCTATTGGAGCTTTGATGAGAAATCTTGCAGGTTTCTGTTGGAGGTTGCCTTGAATATCGCCACTAAATTGCTAGAGTGCAGCGACGCTTCGGCGAGGAATCTCACAGGAACTCGACATATCACCACAAACTCGCCAAAGTACAGTGACGCATCGACGAGAAGTCTTGGTGAGAAGATGACGTGCCCAAGCAAATCGCTGTTGCAGCTTTCTTTCTATTGGAGCTTCGATGAGAAATCACAGGTTTCCATCGGAGGTTGCCTTGAATATCGCCACAACATCACCCTTCCAAGCCAGAGGATGGTCACTTTCTTAGTATAGGTAGAACATAGAGATGATTAATAGCACATTGATTGCATTTTACCATTGATACAGATACAATATGTTGTAGCATTTGACTGTTGGGTGTTATAAAATAATACCGAATCAACTAAATAAATTGATCAACGAAGGTTTCTCTACCGAAATCTCACTCTGTTAAAGTGAACCTGAGTGTACTTGAGGACACAGAGATCCGATGCAAGCTATTGTTTCAATACTGGGTGTTATAAAATAATACCGAATCAACTGAATAAATTGATCAACAGAGGTTTCTCTACCAAAATCTCACTCTGTTAAAGTGAACCTGAGCGTGCTTGAGGAGACAGAGATCTGATGCAAGCTATCGTTTCAATACTATGATCACAATCAACATTTGATTTATTTTTTATTGCTAGAAAGTATAGTATGATAAAGATTTAAATACAATTGGTGCTAAGTTGCTCAAATCACAGTCCTCACTATCACTGATTGTCGCCACAAACTCTCCAGAGTACAACGACGCCTAGGCGAGAAGTCTCGGCGAGAAGATGACGTGCCCGAGCAAATCGTTGTCGAAACCTAAAAACATATCGCCACAAACTTGCTAGAGTGCAGTGACGCGGGAGGCAGCTCGGGAGAAGCATAGCCTTCCACGTGGCACGATTCCATTTGCTCCATCAACGAGGAATTTAGCTTATGTGGAGGCCATGCTTCTCCATGGTGAAAACGCCTATAACGTAATTACTTTAAATACAAAATATCTTTCTACGGTGATACGTCGATAACCTTTAATCACCGAGAAGAGAACCATTTTCTTACATGGATTAAAACAAAAAGAGTCGTAAAAATGTCTATTAGTGTCTTCTTAAGAGATGAAGATGAATGACGCACAAGAAGTGCAATGAGATGAACGAGATCCAAGAAGTTCGCCCAAAAAAATCTGGTGAAGTTTTCACAAGTCTAGAATAAGGCTGCAACAAAATATTATCAACAAGATCAAGAAATCTCAAGAAGGTTGCTCACTAAGAGAAGCTTTCACAAAACTAAAGAATCTTGCATAAAATAAATACCAATGGAAGAAGTTTTTATAAGTCTGAAGGAGAGGTATTTTGGAACTTCAAGTGGTTGAGGATTCTAAGGTAGTTATTGACTAGGCTAATGGTTATTCATCTATTTAGACATGGCAATTGAAACATTGGATGCAAAGAGTGAAGATATCGATTCATCATTTTGCTAGCATTTCCTTCAAACATATAAACAAGGTTTTCGATCAGGCGGTTGGTGTTCTTTCTAAATCTTACATTAGTGAGATGGATGGTCATTTATCGTTTGAGGAATTCCGAGAGAAGTGTCTCTTGGATTTTGGTGTTTATTGTGTTTTTTTGAGTGAGTATAGTCATCAGGTAGTAAGTTTTATGGATTGATGATAGTTTATAGTTTTGACTTGTTAATATGGGCCCATGGAATAGTTTATTCCTATGTAGGATCTATGATAGTTGCTTTTTTTAGGATAGCTATACTATTTTTAGTGGAAGTGTAAGTCTTAAGAGGAAGACGACCTATGGTCTCAAAGAAATTTTGATGTACTTTTTGATGTAACTTTGATTCCAAGTGAATAAAAAGTAGTAGTTTTTTTCATCTCAATAAAACTTTACCAAGAAGTAAAGTGAGAAGAGTTGTCACACATTTGAAGAAGCTTATGAAGAATTTTTTTTACAAGTTTATAAAGAAATATTTTTTAAAGGTTAAATTTCATTGTATATAAAAAAAATAATAATAATAATAATCTATTTTTAAGGTTATAGTTAAGCTTGTTGGAGGTATCAAGCTCAAGACATCCATATTGTTTCCTATTAATATTTAGCATTCCTTGAGGTACTCCTTGTTATGTTGTGGGTTCAAACATTAACCAACCCCTATATGTCATGCAAATCTGTGTTTTTGATTCCCCTAGTTAAAAAAGAAAAGAAGAAAAATAAATGAAAAGGCACCTTGTGACATAAAACATAAATAATTAAAATATCGTACAACAATAATATATGCGTTATGGTCTCTTACTCTATTCAAGAATAGAAACATATCTAATCATTCCATCATTCACCATCTAAAGTTAATTTAAACTCCAAATTTATTATGTGCATAGTGGGATCAAATCTATCAAGGAGAAAACCTTTTTTCGAGTGCAAAGTTTCTTCTAATTAAAATTTAAAATTGAACAAAATGGATATATGCATGTGTATATGTAGTTCTAATAAAAATGATTATGAAATGTGAATATATATTTCTTATCTATATGAGATATGTTTAATATCTAATGAAGGTTATAAGCTAATTGCCGCTGAAGAATGTTTCCAATCTCAATAATAAAAACATAGATCCATCTTAATCTATCTACACTATAAAAAGGTTTCAAACTTCAAAGGAATTTATCCATGTTGGAACATGATAGATCGAATGTTTAAATGAATCTACACATAACAATTTATAATACACTTCATTAGATATTAAACATATCTCATATAGTTAAGCAATATATATTCGTCATTCATAAAATTTCAATTAGGAGATGACATTTTAATTTTCAAGTTAATATTTTTTATTTTGTTTAAAGTGGCATGTGAAAGCTATTCACCATCCATAATTATTTTTATTAAAACTATACACATGTGTTTTCATTTTCTTTTAAATTTTAATTATAAAAGGCTTTCTATTTTTTAAGTTTATATTTTTTTAAGTGACATGTGTCAATTGTATGTTGAACACAAATAGACTTGCACATTCGCCCAACACTCGATTGTAGAAACTTCCTTTCAGTTCAGTAATACCAAATATAAGATTGCATAAACTTTCATTTTAGTATTTGAGAAAGATGGAACATGGAGACAATGCTTACCTACAACATATATCTCCACATGATTACCCTCGAGAATCATTATTCATTGTTTTACTTTAAGTTGTTCATGTATTGTGTAATGTTCTTCACCAAAGTGTCTAAAATTGGGATACCACTATGTTTCAGTTAAAGAAGAACAAGTATGGAAGACTTAATTTGAATAACTGAAGGTGTATATGATGTTATTGATTATTTTATGTTTATGCAATGTACAAATGACTTGTATGCATTTGATGAATGATGTATTGCATATACACTTAGATTCCGCTACAATCATGTATTTGGATGATATTTTATGTTTTATCTGTTTCTATGTATTAAAAGAGTACACTCATATTTGAAATGGGATTTTCAAACATTGAGGAACCATAAATCATTGCAAAATGATTGGAAATTTTACTTTTTCATGCAATCCTTATTTTATTGAGACATGTGATCAGATGAGAAGAGCTAAAACTGATTATATCAAAATGGAGTCCATTACCAAATGGAAAAACCCTATCAATTAAATATATTTATTTGAGGGATCAATCTAATTCCTTTGGAAGCTCAAAGAAGCCATTTCAATTATGGATGCACTACTTCACGGGAAAGAGACTCTATGAGGGAAAGTATAAATATAAGGCCTCTAAATAACTCATCATAGTAATTGTTCAAGAAAAAATCATAGAATTTTCTAATTTTAAGAAATCATTTGAAGTTGATATAGATGCATGTAGCGATGTTATTGAAGTAGTCTGGATGCAAAAAAATAGGTCGATCTATTACAATTTTGCATCAGGTGTAATCTTGTACAACATTGTGAAATGGGAATAAACCAACTCTAGTTGTGATGATTTGAAAATAACTTCTTCCTGTTGCAACACACAATGAAACTGAGAGGGGGGTCATTATCATAAACTTTATGAATTTTTCCCTAAACAATTATACAACATTATAAACCTCATCAATATTATATCATCTCCAAACCATAGTACGCATGATATTGATATGGAAACTCATAAATAAAAGCATAAGATAGAGATTTCAATCTTTCACAAATTTTACGGGAATCAACCTAAAGGAGACACCAATATCCTAATTTACAAGCACCAACTTGAAGAAGGCACCAACCCCTGATTTACAAGCACTAACTTTAAGGAAGCACAAACTCCCTAATTTACAAGCACTAACTTGGAGGAAGCACCAACTCTCTAATTTACAAGTACCAACTTGAAGGAGGCACCAACTCGCTAGATTTACTAGAACCAACTAGAAGGAGACACCAATCCCTTTTATTTGTCCCTATAACTTGATTTACAAAACCCTGTTCCTACAACTTATTTCTTTTCACCAAAACATGCTCCAGTAGTTTACTTATGTTCACCAAAGATTCCCAAAATACTTGTTCGTGTAGCTTGCTTCAATTTCTATAAGTCCTTTGAATTATGGTAGCATACTTCAGCTCCTTTTTGCACTTCCTGTAACATCTGCAAGACCCTAGAGAGAAATATATGCCCATTCAAAAAACCATCAGTTCGTTATTCCAATCTCTTAATTCTCTCTTTGCATAGCCCAAAGGCTCACGATCTATAGTTCATTAACCAATCGCAGCATAGAAAATAAATTTGTCTTTCACTGACTTCGTTCTTCTATTTCTACGCACTTTCTCATCATTCTTCAGAGCTCTACTCCTTCACACGTATCTTATACACCTTCCTAATGTGTTTTGAATTTATATGCTTAAATTTTGTGTTATGTGAATCCGACTTGTTTTATCGTGGGGCTTTTGAAATGGATAAGCCAACTTGTTTATGCTTTATCAAGGGACTTTTAGATTGGTTGGGCCAACTAGTTTACTGAGAAAGTGGGTAATATACCATCAAACATGGGAGTCACGTCACTATTATTCAGACGAAAGTTGACTTAGTCGTAGAGATGTTGTTAAAACATAATATTCATGTCCCATTCATTTCACGCCCTCATTTTTCAGGAAAAAGTGTTCAATTTAGCCAATTTCAAAACCTACAATTATTCCAGTAGATGGGACACGTGTTAACAACGTTGGAGGGTTACTAGAATTCTTGTAGCTAATTGTAATAATACCTACTATGTGATTTTAGTAGTTTGACTCCATGTTCACAATGTTAGAGGATTACTGGAAGCTCTATAACTTCATTTCGATAGTGGATGTTCTAAGATTCTGGTAGTGGCCATTTTCATATAGCTGTTGTATGAGATTGTAGTAATAGAGAGGCACTTTGTGCTTCTGGTAACTTGAATGAATGTAGACAATGTTGGAGAACTACTAGAATTTTTGCAGCTTGTTTTCTAATCAACCTTTGTTGCACGATTATGGTAATAGAGGTCTAAAAATCTTGTAATTGCTATGGTTCTAGTAACTTGATATCCTTTTTTATTCCGAAAATATATTTTAGAGTTAATCCTAACCAACCTTGTCTTATTGGCTGCAAAATTGATTGTAATTCTTTCAAAAGGATCACTAATAGGGAATTACTAAATTCCTATAGCTTGGGTTGCTTTTGATATGTGTAGAGAATTTTGTGATGATTTACCAACTGGAGCATCTTTCTCACACCTTAGGCTTGGTTATCATTCATTTGAATCAAGAGAAACACTGATCAGAATCTACTTGAGGGATGGTTCAATCATGGAGGTCGAAACAACACCAGCACACTTTTCACACAAGGATGTCTTGTGTTTTATTGAGATTGTAAGTTGTCTTCTTTTGGGCTATGTTGTGTATATAATTACTATGCTTTCTCATACATTATTTAGCTCCTATCTCTTTAAACATGATGGAGACACACATATTGGAAAGTACGCTGCTTCAGGGACTCTTTGATAGACATATATCAATCAACCATTGACCTCAGTAATGCTTCATCATCACTTCCACTTTCACATGAATGACAACACTTTCTCAACAATACCCCCATTTTCCATTGATGAAAACCTAGTAAAACCAAGAGCTTATTTACCAAACTACTCCCTTATCATAAATACATCTTTACTATGCTACTGAGTTTCTCCTCCTGTCACTATACTACTGAAATCTCATGGTTTTACTATTAATGTCCCCCTTTGACACCAATTACAAAAGGGACACTCCTCCTAACTATGTGTTCTTTTTAGGAACGGGAAATACTCCCCGCTTTGACTTTGTTACATTTTCTTGTTTTTTGAATTTTCTCCCCCTATCTCGGTACTTACCTGCTGTCTAAAATGGGAGCCTTTGTTCTTTTCAATTTCCCTTCGTTGTTCCTTTGCTTCCAATAATGATGAAGATTGTCTAATTTAATTATGAATGGGAATTAAACCTAATTTTTGTTTGAGATACTCAAAAGTATCTATGGGAAAAGGTTTTGTAGAAATACCTGCAACTTATTCCTTTGTAGCCACAAAACCAGTTTAAAAACTTTGTTTGTAATTAATTGTTCTCTTAGAAAATGGTACTTGATTGGTATGTATTGATTTTTAATGCATGACAAGGTTCTTAGAAATGATTTTTGCACTAGTATTATCGCATAATATGGAGATTAATTGTTCGTACTCTACATGAATGTGTTGTAATGTCCATGTTAACACCCAAATTGACCCCTAGGTTGTAAGAAGGGTAATTCGGGGTAACCACTAACCAATCTTTGGACTGATGTTACTGACCCAACACAGTCTGAGAGGGCTCTCTCAATAAACTAATGAAAAACTGGAAATAATCAAGGGCGTCAACCATGAAAAAGAAACACCAGAATTCATTCTCAAGATGTTCTATTAAAACATACACAGAAGGTCAGATTTCTGTATGACAAGTTTTGCTCCTATAAACCATTGGTGGAGAACAACAGGGATCTATATTGGGCAATGGAGTCAATTCAAGTATAACATAAACATTATTATCAAATGCTCAGCGGATACATTCACACAGAGGCAAGGTAGCAACCAACTAGTAGTCGAAGTGATTTAATTGGTGAAACAAAAGAAAGATGAACAATCCATTGATATAAGGCATACACAGATGAATCTTATACCAACTTTAGAAGAAATATTTTGTGAAATACTTGGTAAGTAATGAACAAGGCATCATTTCTATGAATCTCATTCAAATGCTACACTGAACCAAGTACGAAGGAATGTTAACAATATGAATTAACAAAGGAAAGAAACACATATCACATAGGAAAGAAAAACAGACTACCAGACCGATTACACAGGAATCTATGAAAAATGCATGTAAGCTTCTGACACTTTTATTCAAGAAATATCTCAAAGTAACAATAGTAGACAAAATATGTAGAGTTCCAAAAGTTCTCCCCCCTTTTCCATTTGAAAATACATGGAACTTATAGCGGCCCGGAGTCTCATACTCGGCCCATTTGAAACAGAAATTAGTTACAACATAGGGACACCTCATTTAATCCAAAAAATTTAGAAATATTACATACACGTCATGCTCCAAACAAACTGATTAAGACAAGGAACGGAATATCATAGATAGAAGGCTGTCCTAACCCTGGGTTCGCAAATGACCTTGTGAGTCAAAGAAATATTCTACTTTCAATGAGCTGTCATTCTGCGATGCATCATCTAGAAGGATAGGTGTCGTTTCTTCAGTAGAGATTATAAAATCGTGAACCATTTCAACACCTAGTTGGCCGCCTCACTTGATTTCAGGAGACTCCTTCTTCCTCTGTCGTCCGGTTCCTTTGGATGCTTGTTGCCTTTCAGGTTTCTTGTCTTTGCTGGCAGAATTGGATTCCATGAGGTCAAATACCTCAAGAGATGGACGGATAAGCTTTTCCTCTACCTCAGTTCATGTTTGTTCTAGCATGAACACTACTACGGACCCCCACCCCTTCTCCATGAGCGAAATCCTAACAAAAAAAATGGTCGAACTTCCAGGTACACCATCTTTCCCAAATATCAACTTCAGATAAAGGACACGAAAGACATATCCATAACTGCTACGGACAACAACAGCTACGTGTGGTTATAATTACCATGATAGCACTATCGGATCTCTCAATCAAGTAACCATGATGCCCAAGGTTGGAGATGACCTTCAGCATGCTCTGCAATGTTTTCCCAGATAGACGGCACAGCCAATGATGAGGCAGAGGTACCTTCCATCACACCGGTAATCTGCCGGGATAACAGTCAGAGACCCCCTTCACTGGTCTATTCTTCTGAAATCCCTCACGTGACAATACTTAACCTCACGCTTCTCGCACACTTCGAAAGACGTGGGTCATCTCACCTTCAGAACCACTTGGGTCACATGTCATTTAGCACAAGTGATTTTCCTTTTTTATCCCCTCCTTTACTGGTTTCTCCATCCTTTACACGTTTACCAATGTCTCGATCATAAGCATCCCGCACCTTTAGGATGCTCATAATCCTATGGAAACTTCTGCCTTTTCATCCTAGTATGGTCGGGGTCGGCGTCTTCTTCGCGGTCAGGTAGTCTCCCATATCGGGGTTTGGTATTGACCCACTTGCGCTCTCGGACATACCAACCGTTGCTTTGGATGCTCAGCAAGTTGTGGGAGCTATATTTGATGTCCAAGTTAGGTCCGAGGCAGGCAGTTAAAAAGGTCCACCGACCTTCCGATGGATTTTGGCGAAACAAGGAAACCCCTGATATTGCTGGAGAGACATCCAGGCCTAAAAGGTTGAGGTCCTGAAGGATAGTTTCTTCGCAAACTAGTCTGGCTTAGGTCGAAAATGATACAGGGTCTTCAAGGCCCTCTCTTGTTAGGGTGCAACCGCTAGACTTTCATGTTTTGGCCAAACTGCAATGTCTAATTTCACAAGCATACCAGGTTTCTTGGTGATCTTGAGGGAATGTAAGGTTTCTTGAACCAAAATGATGCCATCAACAATTTGTCTACCTTCCACAAAGCCAGATTGTTCAGGGCTAATCAGTGTGGGAAGAAGGGGTTTAAGGCGATTAGCAATGACTTTGGAAATAATCTTGTATATCACATTACATAAAGCAATAGGTCTAAACTTACCCGAGGTGTCAGCTCCATCCTCCTTAGGTATCAGGGCGAGGAAAGTAGCATTAAAGGATTTTAAAACTTCCCCACTGCTCCTTGACTCTTCAACAATTTGGAGAAATTTGTCCTTAATAATGTCCCAGAAGTGGTAAAAAAAATCTGAAGTGAAACCATCAGGACTGGGGGCCTTCCCGAGTGCCATCTGCTGCATGGCATCCTCCACTTTCTGTATCATGACTAGTTTAGTTAGCAACTCATTCTACTCTGGAGAAATAAGACAGGGAATGAGACAAGTTATTTGAGCAATGTCTGAGCCTCTATCAATTCTGTCCTCCTTTAGAACATTCTCAAAATGGTGAACAAGATCCTCCTCAATCTCTTCTCTGGATTCAGCTTGATCACCATTAGATTTATGAATCTTTAATATTTTAGATCTGTGCCTATTTTGAACAACATAGTTGTGGAAAAACTTAGTGTTTTTCTCACCCTCCTTAAGCCATTGGATGTGGGATTTTTGCTTCCAGAAGGTCTCCTCTTGCCTCTCATGGGCATCGAGGAATTCAATAAGGATGTATTCCCACTCTCTCAGTTCCTCACTCCACCCTTCTTCCATGCCTTGCTTTTGAGCATTCTCGAGATCAGCAATAAGCTGCTCTTATCTTGGAAAATATTACCGAATTCTTCCTTATTCCTCGTATGGATCTTAGATTTCAAAGCTTTCAGTTTCTATTGAAATTGGTACATACACATACCTGCTTGGGGAACCAGATCCCTCCACCTCTGACCAACCAGACCTTTAAAGTCCTTGTGGTCCAACCAGAATTGCTCGAACCGGAATGGTTTGAAAAGATTGTTGGACGAAAGGTCCCACGAGAGGCAGATAGGCCAATGATCAGATCCATCCATGAGAATAACGCTAGTGCTGACTTCCCCAATTTCTCAAGCAAAGTCCTCCATAGCCAGAAATATGTCCAAATGAGATGCCACCAGATGCACCCCCCCCTCTTATTATTCCAAGTAAACCATCGGTTTCCTGTTTCAACATCAATCAGTCAGCTAGAACTTAGGATGTCACGAAACTTTTCCTAAAACCTATCCAACACCCTACGACCACCTTTTTTCTCAGTCAAAGAGGTGATCAGGTTGAAGTCACCACCCACAAACCACGATCCAGCCAGAGCTTGATCAGAGATCCAAGAGAGGTAGTTAATAAAATATTCTTTGCTTGGCGCAGTACTGGGTCCATAAATATTGACTAGAGTACCTTTCACTGCTAAATCAATTAATCTAAAGTCACAAAGGATGGAGAACCCGTTGGCTCTCCAATTAGGTAACAGAACAAAACAATGGTGCCATAGTATCACCATACCCCTAGCCATACCATTGGCATCAGCTGCCATAACCCCTGATCCTTTCCAAATTTTTTGTCCAATCTTCTCTATTGTCTGAGAAGAGCATTTGGTCTCTTGAAGGAATAGAACATTTGGGTTCTCCTGCTTAATTTTCCTGGCTAACGCCTTGATTTTCCGGGGGTGATTACATCCCCAAACATTCCAAGTTACAATATTCATTGGGGAACTTTGGACACATCTGAGAAGGCTATCCTGATCGAGGGATACAGCCTAGATTCAATTAACTTCACTCCTACTTCTGCTATCCACTGTTTATTGGGTTTCTGCCCCTCTTCAAATCTTCAGTATAGGATTTGCGCTTGAAACCCGATTGGGCTTCCACCTTGATCCCCAATTTCTGTTTTTCTTTGGTCTTAATGATGGCTTCCTGAAGGAGCTCTAATTATCTTCATGAAACATAACCTTTCCCCTTTTTCTCACATTCATTCTCGATCTCATCTAGATCTAGATCCCTCAGATCTACCTCCTCCTCACCATCATCCTCCATGGAAACTATGGGATCTACAGGGCAATTAGACTGGGCTTGGCTAGCCATCTCTTCAACCTTTTCCACATCCAGAATATTTGTCTCCATTAGGTTTTTCTCTCATTTTTCATTTACCTCCTTTAAGATCTGAAAGGGGTTGGAGCTGGTTGAGCTTTTCTCGATCTTACATTTTTCTTTCTTCTGGTTATCTCCCGATTTATTTTTTCGCCTGCTTCTAACTTGGGTGAAACCCTCCTTATCCAATGTGCCTACCGAACCAGATAGAGGAGAGGGTTTGGATTGACTTAGCAACGGACAATTCCTACCTAGGTGGCCATATTCATGGCAAGATCGACATCTGAAGGGAAGCTACTCATATTCCAACGGTTGGATCCATTCCTCATCATTGCAGTTCAGTTTTATTGCCTCTGGTAACTCCTTGGATAGATACATGTAGACACAGATCCTTGCACACATTGTGTACCTTTGTTGTTTGGTCTGATCCACCACTTTGACAAACTCCCCAAGGTTAGTACTAATGTCCTACAAAATTTCCATATCCTAGAATTCATATGGCAGAGAATAGAGCTTGATCCAGATTGGGGCCATCTTAACATCCTCCATATCTATATTGAAACGTTCTTTCCATGGTCTTAGATACAAACTAGCAAAGAAGAAAAAATAGCGGCCTCCTTCAAGAATTATATCCCTGTCTTCTACATTGAAAAAAATTATGGAGAAGAAACCCTTAGCACCTAGGTGTAAATCATATTCACCCCTAGGGTTCCAAGTCTGCTTGATCCACCTAACCAGATCTCTTTCTCGGGGCCACATCCCAATGACCTAACCAATCAGTGCCTTCTCCTTCCATTGATCCACCTTCTCTCTAACCTTCTCTACACGAACCTGAATGGTCGGGATCACCGAAGATTTGGGGAGACAGCCCCCAGGTCCCATCCACCGCTTAGACCTGTTCTCCCAATCGCCAGTCGCCGACAGATCGCTATCTTTCCCGGAGCTAGGAGGTGACGTCTCCGCAGCCATCATGGCTGGGGACATTCCATCAGCCCTCCGCATGGGTGAGCTGGCTTATATACAATGTATGGGGAGACATAATAATTCAGGCCTTAATCCTTTATCTACATTATTTTTGTTTTCAGACTTGTATAAGCTTTTCTTATATACAATGCCCAGTTCATGATGTTATTTTTTATAAATGTGAAAAAGGAAAAGCCTATGTATCTACCCCGGGTTGTTTGTCTATGCTTTTTGGCCCTCGACTCATGCAGACATGTTTGCAGTGTGTATATTGGATATATTTTATTCGGATAAATAGTGTTGATTAATGTAAACAAGCCTCACGTCTTGAGTCAAGTATAGATATATTATTTCTATGATGCTATTGTCAGTTAAATAAGGTATGCATTAGAGGAACGACCCCTTTGTTATACTACGTAGCTTAGCCCCAACTTTGAATGTGTATTTATATTTCCATGAGCTATTTGTTTATTTGTTTATGGAAAAGAACCCATAGACTCAGGTATGGGTTCAAATCACCATAAACATTGTTGGATTTTAATTATATGCTATATTTTTCCTGTGATGAGCCATGGGCTATGTCCTTCTGTAATTTGTTTTTACGTAGAGGTAAATTGCCTTGTGAGAAACTAAACAAACAAGCTACAAGGCAAATCCATTAATTGTTTGTATGTTTCAATTTTTCATACGATGATGCCATGAGGCTTGATCCTGGAATCTTGTACATTATGGTGATGCATTGCAAAGGAGATATGGCATAGATGCTGAGGGTTCGACTCTTGAACAAATAGTTCATATATGTTTTATGATTATTGGATTATGCCAATAGTTGGGCATCGACCCTATGTTAATGTGTAGTGTTTATAAATGTGAAATCATTTTTTTACTATTCTTTGGGTATTCTTTTGGTTAATGTTGTTATATTTGCTTTTATTATTAATCCTATGTTTTATATAATTATATTATGTATTATATTTAACATGCGGTTTAGTTAACCCATGGAGGTTAGAGAAATTGGTAATAAGTAATTGTGATATATTAAGTTGTAAATGGAAGGTCTTGTGTTCAAATCCCTACCATGGGTACATACTTACCAAAAAAAAAACATACCGTTTAAATTTAAGGGATTATCCCTGGATTCATCATAAATCCTATCCAAATAATATGTATGTCTAGAGTTTTCTCTCTAGGGCTATAAACACCCATGATAATTTTATAATTACATTAATATAATTAATACTCGTAGTTTTACTTATTAATTCATTCTGATTTCTTAATTAAAATAGATTTTATCTTAAACAAAATAACAAAACCAAAAGTAGTTTACACATGTATATTTGAATACCAAGCTAGATGAACTCTAGTTTGACAAGCAAGCAATTAATATAGAATAGTTAAACAAGATAGTAAAACTTACTACCTAAAATAACTTATTTTAAATCGGATCTAAATATAAGGAAAATAAACAGATCATAAACAATTTACACATATAAAATTCCAATACAATTTTGATAAGCATTATCTAGACGAGAAACTAGCTAATCCTAAATAAACTAAACTTTTGACAAATTACATTAACAAAATCTAGCTTTCATAATAACTATAAGTCTTTCAATATGCAGAATAAACAAATTAACCATGCACATTAATATAGAAAACCAGTAGAATTAGAAGCCTAAAGTCTTAATCTCATTAAGGAATAATGCAATAGAACTAACGAACGATGACCAGACTATAAATTAATAGAAGTCTCGCAGAAAAAAGTCATAGGAGAAAAACAACTATTGTGAAACTGAAATAATAAATAAATAAACAGAGTTAGGGTACTTATCAACCTTTAAACTTTCAACTGTTTGGGTATTTTCCATGTTCCTCCCAACTGTAGACCTTGAACAGATCCTTGTTCATTCCACAGGTCACGCCCGAGCTAAACCAAGCACACTAGATAAGAGAGAACTATGTTATTGTTATATATCTTGTTTACTAGCTGCAAATTAGCCACAAAGTGTTTTACCAGCTCTATGTAGAATCACAAAATTTCATCTTGTTACATAGTCCTTCCAGGACTAGCCATAGACGTGTCCATGGAAGACTGAGCATTAAAGGATTTACAACTAAACCTTTCAGTGTACTAGGGACCAATACCCCCTATAATGTCCACTCTCTACTATTTTTTTTTATGAGAAAATATCGAAGTCTATTTCTTTTGAATGCTTCCACTTTATTTAGGAAAGGGATCTCTTTTGTTTGCTTTTCTTTTTGTTTTTATTCTCTTTCCATAAAGTAGTTAGATTTTTCTAACTCTCTTTATCTTTTTTTTTAAATTTATTTATTATAGATTTATCCTCACATTATGTCATATCTCTCTATTAATTTTATTTAGTAACTAATTAAAGAGTAACCCCGTCTCTAGTATTCTTGGTCTCTCTTTACGTGGTTGTTCTCCAATAGTTAGAAATATTAAAAGAAGATAAGTAGCATAAATAATCATTTCCTTTACTGCAATCGATGCTCCAGAGCTTGCCAGCTCAACATCAAACTAAACATAATAAATGTAACTAGTCTTGATGCTCCAGAGCCTACTAGTGTTAGGATATTCCTATACTCCATCCTAGTCCCACCAGTATTTTGATCATTTACATTTTCAGTCATGCATGCACCTTTTTGGGTTTGCATGCATTCTAGGGTTTGCATGCATTTTGCATGCATCCCAGTCATCAGTCCAGCACCTAGCCCTCAGTTAGCCAGCCCCCAGGAGCTTCTCACTATTCAGTTTTAGCCCTCCAGTTGCTTAGTGCGCCCTTCTTCCTTGATTTTAGGGAGAAACTCGCCCTTCTTCACCTACCAGTTCAGTTACACTCAGTTACACTCAGTTACACTCAGTTACACTCAGTTACACTCAGTTACATTGAGTTACACTCAGTTACACTCAGTTACATTCAGTTACAGTTAGTTACAGTCAGTTACACTCAGTTACATTGAGTTACACTCAGTTACATTCAATTACTCTTAGTTACATTGAGTTACACTTAGTTACATTGAGTTACACTCAGTTACACTCAGTTACACTTAGTTACACTGAGTTACACTTAGTTACACTGAGTTACACCTACCAGAGTTAGTTTGACTGATGGTTGACAGTTACTTGAGCATTGATGACTCCACTGATGATGATGAAGACTTCCAGTTGCGCTCCGATGATCATGAGGACACCTAGTTGTGCTCCGATGACACTCCAATGATCCTTTGATCACTCCATGAAGGCTAATTCGAATTGCCACCTTAGGCATTCGAATTCCTCATGCATTGTATTATTTATATGTCCATTTGTGATTAATAATCTAGTATGACCGAAGTATTATTGCTTCTATCTGAGTTCTACTGTACCATATTATTCTGTTGCTCATTATACTGCATGTATCACTCTTCTTCTATTTTCTTGCTTAATCATAATTATTCTCTTGTGAGATACATCATCTCTTAGATCTGCTGTGAGGATTTTCACATGGTATCAGAGCATGTTGAGAGTATTGTTTATCTCCATTCTTGAGAGTTTTTTGCAGGTTATTACCAAGATTTCGAGTGCAGCAGTTGCATCAGTTTCTGCATTTTTGCAGCAGTAGCAGTTGCAGTTATTCTATATTGTTTTTGCAGGTCTTCTACAGCTTCAATGTATCCTGAATTAGAAGAAATCACTCCTCTTTCTCTATTCAACTATGATGAATGGAAACCAAAAATAATAGCATATTTAAAGAGCCATGATCTCTTTGATTGCTATTTTGAAAGAGAGTTCGAATCCTCTACAAAGAAGATTAAATGGTTGAATAAAGGTGACATGCACATTGGAAGAATGAAGCTTACTATGACTGATTACATATTGTACCCGACCATCTTTGATATTGAAACTCCAAAAGAGTTATGGGCTCATCTAGATGAAAGATTCGGCAAAAAGAATGATGGTTTTGGTCCAAATCCCTTCAAAAGCAAGCAAGTTGATGCATTCGCTCCACTTGATGGTCTCTCAGATCATGATGCATTCGCTCCTCCTGATGGTCTCTCAGATCATGTTGCATTCGCTCCCCTTGATGATCTCTCAGATCATGAACCAGTATCATCTCATATTGAAGTTGTTGACAAAGAACTTGCAGATTCTCCGCTCATGCTCAAACTTTCTTCTCTTTCTGTGCCAGCTCACACTCTAGATATTGCAGAAGGTCCTAAATCCTGTCTTGCACCAGAGTTTGTTGGTTTGCACCATGATCACATGATTATTTCGGAGGTAACATCAGCTATTGGAGGTAATGCATTCGCTCCTCTTCAGCAAACATCTCTTATTTACTACTATATGATCATTAGCACATGCTTTCAGAAGGTTATTGAAGAATATGGCCATTGCCACCCGCTTGAGATAATTTCTCATGCATCATATGATAGTTTTGATCTCACCCCTGCTGGTTCAAAGGAGATCTCAAGAAACTGTTTTGAAAGTCTTAAATCTGATTTTGATTTCAAGCAAACATGTAATAGTTCTTTTTGGCATAATCTCACCCATGGTGGTTCGAAGGAGAAGACAAAGGACTATATGCACATTCAAAAATTTGATCCTACCTCAGCTGATTCGAATCACAGGTTCAAGGATCATTCTAATACTGTTGGATTTGTTCTCATCACATTCGATCTGAAGAGCAAGTACAAGCACATGCTTTTTGAGCATGATCCACTTCTTCCCAAGAAGAAGATACCTCCAGACATATGACCAAGCATCACACATGCTTGAGTTTGGAGCTTTTATTTTTTATGTGTGCCTTACAGTCTATTTTTTGAGGAGGGGGTATGTTTCCCATGAAATTTTCCCACTTCCTTGGTTTATTGATTGTTATTATTCATTGTATTGGGTGACCTTTGGTCTTAGTTACCAGGGCCCAGGATGGATTAAGGGGGGGTGTTAGGATATTCCTATACTCCATCCTAGTCCCACCAGTATTTTGATCATTTACATTTTCAGTCATGCATGCACCTTTTTGGGTTTGCATGCATTCTAGGGTTTGCATGCATTTTGCATGCATCCCAGTCATCAGTCCAGCACCTAGCCCTCAGTTAGCCAGCCCCCAGGAGCTTCTCACTATTCAGTTTTAGCCCTCCAGTTGCTTAGTGCGCCCTTCTTCCTTGATTTTAGGGAGCAACTCGCCCTTCTTCACCTACCAGTTCAGTTACACTCAGTTACACTCAGTTACACTCAGTTACACTCAGTTACATTGAGTTACACTCAGTTACACTCAGTTACATTCAGTTACAGTTAGTTACAGTCAGTTACACTCAGTTACATTGAGTTACACTCAGTTACATTCAATTACTCTTAGTTACATTGAGTTACACTTAGTTACATTGAGTTACACTCAGTTACACTCAGTTACACTTAGTTACACTGAGTTACACTTAGTTACACTGAGTTACACCTACCAGAGTTAGTTTGACTGATGGTTGACAGTTACTTGAGCATTGATGACTCCACTGATGATGATGAAGACTTCCAGTTGCGCTCCGATGATCATGAGGACACCTAGTTTTGCTCCGATGACACTCCAATGATCCTTTGATCACTCCATGAAGGCTAATTCGAATTGCCACCTTAGGCATTCGAATTCCTCATGCATTGTATTATTTATATGTCCATTTGTGATTAATAATCTAGTATGACCGAAGTATTATTGCTTCTATCTGAGTTCTACTGTACCATATTATTCTGTTGCTCATTATACTGCATGTATCACTCTTCTTCTATTTTCTTGCTTAATCATAATTATTCTCTTGTGAGATACATCATCTCTTAGATCTGCTGTGAGGATTTTCACAACTAGCTCAACATCAAAATATAAAAAGTCTAAACAATCTTGATGCTCTAGATCCTACCAGCTCAACATCAAATCAAACATAGTAAATGTAAAGAGTCTAAAGTTGGGATATTACAATTAGCTGTAAATGATGTTTATGTCCAATACTTATTATTCCTTCTTAAATCCTATGTTATGATAAGTTGATTCCATGTGTCATTAGATAAAAGAAGGACATAGTTATTGTATTAGATTTACTTGTTTACTCAATTTTTATATTGACCCTAGATGCTAGTTAAATGATAAACTTATTTAATAGAGTTATTAAACTATTTAACAAGATAATGACTGAAAGCAACATGGTCCTAGCTAACCCTAGTTTATATCTAACAATGAGACAAATAGGTGATTATTGAACAAAAGCATAAATCTCAACTAGCAATAAATGAAATAAAAAATACTTTCTTTAACTACTAATCATTTCATATACAACTACCCATTTACAATAGATACATATTATATCCTTGAAGATAAATTAATCTTAAAGGAAATGAAAAACGTACAGTGTTAACGAATAAATAGATCAACATTTACATATAAAAAAATATTAAAAGAATAGTGATATTGCTTATCTTGTTTGCAACAATTGCAGAACAACAGTTGGGATGACCATGTACCTCCCAGTCGTAGACTTTGAGTAGCCAAAACTTATTTTCTCAAGTCACCCCCAAGAATGTAGTATGACTCCATAAGGACAAACATGCTCTTCCACCAGTTCATAATCCCACTAACCATACTCAACAATATGTTTCCAAACTTAGTTCAGTCACATAACTCTTATCCAAATATTCAACTCAACGCACTCAGAGAATTTTAGACAAAGGTTTCCTAACACTCTTTAAGTGCTCACACAACAATATTTCTCACCATACTTGGCAGGTTCATGCATCCTCTCATATTCTCATATATAACTTGTGTTGCCTAGGTCTTACCTCCAAAGGATTCCCTCTCCTTGGAAATTCATAGACTTGGATTCACCCCTATATTTGAAGATGTTAGTTCAAGATTCGTCTCATAATTCTTGTAATATTTCTCCCTTGTTAGTAGGATTTTTTTCCCCACTCATGGAGTAATAGTAATCTCTATTCATGGCCATTCCAACTGCCACTTTTGGTAATCAATAATATTTAGAAAATGTATTTTACAACAATACTTACCCAAAGACAAGTGTCACGAACCTTCTTTCACACTTTTTAGTTTTAACATAACAACATATTTCTTCTTAAAATCATAATCTGAATTGCAAACTAAGTAAATAAATACTTAAGATGGAGAATATTACATCCTTCCCCCCTTAAAATCAACATCGTCCTCAATGTTCCTCGAGATCATCTCATATTTGGAAGAGATATGGATATGTGTTTCTCATCACATCTCCATCTCCTAGGTAGCCTCTTCAGGCCTAAAGTGCATCCATTGCAATTTTACATGCACAATAACTTGATTCTCATGTTTCATTTTCCTCATGTCAAGCATAGAACATGGTTTCTCCTGGAACTCTCCTTCTAGTTCTACCTGTATAACATTCCAATTAACACCATGAATATATTTATTTAACAGTGAAACATGAAAATCATTATGAATTCACATATTAACAAGTAAACACCTCAAACGAAACACAAAACCTTAGAGTCAACTTGGAATAGCTTCTAAATTTTAAGGTGCTCTTCTTTGGTGCGACTTTTAGGTAGACATGATCTCCCACATTGAATCCCCTGTGCATCTTTTTCTTGTTAACATAGATTTTATGTCGTTTTTGTACAATATTTAAATTCTACCTTACTTGCATAACAATCTACTCCATTTACTGAAGCAAAGCAGGTCCTAGTAATGCTCTATCTAATGGCTTGTCCTAGGTACTTGGATTGTTACACGTTTTTCCATACAAGATCTCAAATAGAATCATTTTTTGTGAGGCTTGACAGCCATTATTGTATGCGAAATCGACTAGGTGCAAATAATATTCCTACTTAGTGGGTCTCTCCATGACATACATGCTAATTATATTCGGTAGTACTTGATTTGTACATTATAGTAAAAAGGGTTGAAATTTAACTAGGTGTCTAGTCCTTCAAACAATGACGTCCATAAATTGAAAGTGAATTTCACATCTCAATAAAAAATTACTACTTTCAGAATTCCATCCAACCTAAAAATTTCCTTAATAAAAGTGAATTTCACATCTCAATAAAAAATTACTACTTTGAAAATTCCATCTAACCTAAAAATTTCCTTAGTAAAAACATCAATAATGTCTATATCTTTAAACATAGATTTTATTAAAATAAAATGAGTGCATTACTAAATTTATCTACTGCTACCATAATAGAATCATATTTCCTTCTTATTCCACTTTAGTAAAATCACTTGAAATGATTTCTCATTTCCATTTTATAATGGGTAATGGATCTTACTCTTCAAATTTGATCCCTACCCTTGAGGTGCTTGCGTGTGAGAAGAGAGTTTCAACCATTACTACTCTTATAAAAGAAAAAATTATTCCAAAGAATTAAATATGGTACCATAAAAGCTTGTAAAAGTTTCAGTCTTCCTATGATGTGTTTTAGCTTCTTAATTATGTCTATATAGTAAAACATTATTATCCATCTCATGGCCAAATGTGATCAGCTTTGTCCCTGTTTTCATCCATCATTTCCTCTTCTTTGATGAATCAAAATGGAGGTTTAGTAACCATCATGACAGAAACAAACGGAAGTCTCGAAGTGCAAATTGTCTTGCTTTTTCAACGCATCCAACTCAGGCCCCCAAAGACTTTATTCAAATGATTAAAGCCATACATGGCTAAAACATAGACGTTAATTAATGCAATAAAAGATAAAGGTTATGTACAATTACCTACATATTCACATTATATATCTATTTTTCCCCTTTTCTTTAAGAGTTGAAACGTTTAAATAGTTGAGAGACTCAATAATAATTGTGTTTATTTTACTTAAAAAAAAAATATTAAACTGTGAATGGATGTACATTTAAAAGACACTCTTTACATAAAGTCACTAATTGAAAATTCAGGCTTATTTTATAATTGAATTAATAAACCATTTAAATTTTAAATGCTAAGAGACATTCAATAATTATTTCTTTCCAACCAATTCAGATGTTTACAGTAGGGAGTCGTAATTGTAAATTAATAGTAGGCAGTCGTAATTGTAAATTAATTCACACTTAAGAATGCCTACCAAAAAAAGAATTTTTTAGTAGAGACTCATCACTATTATATAAGTGACGAAGGAACTGTGTTAATTAGTTTGAAACTCGATGTTTAGATCTCTACTCTGGGATCATCGTCAGGTTTTATTTGTCTTCTGATGATGATTCCAAAGTAAGCAGTCGTAACTGTAAATTAATTCACATTTAAGAATGCCTACCAAAAAAATAATTTTTAGTCGAGACTCATCACTATTATATAAGTGAAGAAGGAGTTGTGTTAGTTAGTTTGAAACTAGATGTTTCTATCCCTACACTGGGATCATCATCAGATTTTATTTGTCTTCTGATGATGATCCCAAAGTAGAAATCGTTTATTTTCAAACTAATTAACGCATCTCCTTCTTATACTGATCCTGTGTAATGACTATTTTCAAACACTATCATATACTTCATTAATTCAAAACAAGAAAATCAAAAAATAAAAATATCAGTGAAGAAAAACTCAATTTATTTTTATTAGATCACATAAAAGTAGAGATCGTTTATTTTCAAACTAATTAACTTAGCTCCTTCTTCACTTATACTGATACTGTGTAATGACTATTTTCAAACACTATCATATACTTCATTAATTGAAGGCAAGAAAATAAAAAAGTAAGAATATCAGTGAAGAAAAACTCAATTTATTTTTATTAGATCACATAAAAGTTATTCAATGAGAACCAAAATATGTAAGAAGTGTTAGCATTGAACATGGGTTCGTCTAAGCTAGAAATAAACATAACTATATAAGAAATATAGGATCAGAAGGTTGCATGTGCAGAGAGCTGACACGGCCCTCATATATATCAAGTTGGAGTGAATGAATACTATATATATATATATATATATAAGGATCGTGCCATCTCTTCTGCGCACGAAACACATCACGCCCTCCGCTTCTCCACGATGATTTTTTCAGACTATGCTATTGGAATATTTTCCTACTACTACCTTAGTGGCAGTCAATGTCACTGTACAAAATTTGATTTCAATGGAACTCATACATTAATGGCAGTCAATGTCACTGTAGAGAAATTGATTTGAATGGAACTGGAAATAAATTGTATGTTATGAATGGAACTGGAAAAAACCATCTTCATTTAAGTGTTTACACTCTATGCTAGAGGCTAGTATAGAAGTCAATGTCACTGTGGAGAAATTTTTATTTGAATGGAACTTGAAATAAATTATATGCTATACTTTTCAAAGGTCATGAACAAACGACTCTTAGAAACTGTTATGATTTAATTGGATCCTCGAATATCGATATATATGACTTGATTCGGTGGGAGGCTTCAAAGTATGTGTTCGGGGGCGTAGGATAAAAGACAACCAAAACGCCTTGTTTTTTTGTGATTTTGGGATAAAAAACAGTTAAGATTTTGGGTGGAAATTTTTATTTTCTTATTTTTAGTAATAGAGATTGTTTTTCTAAACTATTACATTAATTATTTAATTTTAAAATTAATTAGATTACCGAAATTGAAATTAGGATCAGAACACTTCAAATTACGATTTTAACAAAAATTACTATACAAAATTTCAATAAATCGGAAACGTTTTAATTAACCCTTATACATCTCCGTGTTCGGTTCGGACAATCCCCATTCGAAAGCAATTAGCTTTGACTGGTCAATAAAAGGAGACAGCGGTCCCAAAAGATTTTAATTAAACGATAAACGTCGGTTCTCACAAGTCTGCTTAGGACCAACGCCATATAACGTCTCGTGAGAAGGATTGATATTTTAAGAATACGATATTATTGTCACGTACAAACTAAGTGAACAACGGCTACATTTACTCAGAAGTTTATTTTATTTTTCCAAATAGAAAGAAAACTCCATTTCAATTTAAAGCAATAGAGATTTTCATAACTTATTAAGTTTAACTGTAATCAATGAACTAATAACAATTTATAGATTTGTTGTATATTTACGGGGTTTACCTAAATAGTCGTCCTTAAGCGATACCTATTTTTGAATCACTAGAGATTCCAACTTCATTAAACTTAGCATCATATATGACAATGAGAAGCTAAACCATTTCTGTAGTGTAAGGACATCCCAAGGTCTAACCTTTTTTTACAAGTATTTGATTTCCAAAACTTATCCTAGGTTGATACAAATCCAAGACTCTAATATGCACCCACATAATTGTGTATAAAAAAAGCTTAGCTAGCTAAAATAGATCATTTGTGGTCTACAAAGTAACAAACTTCCACTCTATTTAGATGCTTGTGGTTCTTGTTCGTAGACTGGTAGCTTGTTTCCTTACATTGGAGGAAAATTAACTCTTAGCTCATTAGAAGCATTTCGAGTCACAATGAAAGACCATATTAGAAACTTGTCTAGGTATCCCTTTTGGGGTTGGGTTGTTGTCAGTAGCCATGTGGGATTAGTGTCTCTAGAGGTTGTTGAGTTAGTTACATGTTTGGTCTTATAAGAACCTCCCTTTTGTAGGGAAGTTTATATATTTTTTTGTTGGTACCCAGTAGGGCCCAATTTCATTGGCTTGAACAAATTTGGAGGGCGTACTTGTGGTGGAAGTATGGTGGAGAGCAATTAACAAAGTTGAAAATCAATTATATAATTTAAAGAATAACAGAACATAGAAAGTAATTAGTCTATGACATACACACATCTATATTTATATTTATTAATCATTTTTGTATATCTATATATGAATTTAAAGTCCCTTATATTTGAAATAAATGTTAATAGCACTCATTAATTGCGTTGTTATTATCATCCAATGTCCAAATCACAACATCTTAGTGTTAATGTCGGCAATATCTTTACAAGTTGAATTGAAAAGGCCTCTAAAAGTATGCATAGTTACAAACCACTCAATTTGAATTTTGATGAATAAGGAAATTCATTTCATTTTTGGTGTATGAAGAGAAGAAGAATCATTCCATTTCAAACATCAATAAAATCTCCCAATTTTTATTAGATCTAATTTACATAACAACAATGGATATGACATTAGCATAAAAATATACATTCATAATAGAAATATTAAAAATATTAAATTTAAAATGATATATGACACTAACACATTCACCATTTGTGGCAATTTAAAATCACTTTAGACACAAATTAATTTAATAATAACAAGTGAATCACAAGTGATACACCATTCATGTCATGTAGATATCTCACCTTAAAAGGACATAGTTCTTTCCCTTCATGATGGGACATTTTAACTATGGTTTACATGATATTCTCACTTGATGGGTCCCAATTCCATCTAACTTCCCTTCATGCTAGTACATGTCAATTATTTAATTTAATAATAACAAGTGAATCACAAGTCGTACACCATTCATTTCATGTAGATATCTCACCTTCAAAGGAATGTCATAGTTCTTTCCCTTCATGATGGGACACTTTAACTATGGTTTACCGGATACCCTCACTTGATGGGTCCCAATTCCATCTAACTTCACTTCGTGCTAGTACATGTCAATTATTTAATGTGATGTGAGGTACATTCAATTCCCTTACCTTATGTCATGCAATGTCTCCCACAAATGTCAAGCCAATTGGCCTCTCCATCTTCCCTTAAAACCTACTTGTCTCATTTTAATTTATACCCATGAGAGCCAAGACAACTCCCATTATTCTATCTTCAATAGTTGCAAAGTGGAGATGGGGGGTCTTGAGATTTCCATTTAATAATATGGGAGGGAAATTCAAGACCCATCATTAACAGCCTCTCTCCCATACATTCCAAGGAAAATAGATTCCAAATCCATTGCTTTTATCATGTTGCTCCCCTTTCAGCCTCTCTCCCATACATTCCAAGGAAAATAGATTCCAAATTCATTGCTTTTATCATGTTGCTCCCCTTTCATCTTTTGTTAGTAAGAGCCATGGTGACATGCCTTCCCAATCTCCACTCAATTATTACAAAAGAAGACGTTTCTACTTAAAAACTCATTTGAATGCTATAATCCATCAACATATAACAATTTGGAATCACTCTACTATGTATATGGCACACCTATAAGTTGGTGCATCACACAAGTCGTAAGTTCTTGAACAACATGCATCATTGAATAAAACAACAAGCAATTCATAGTTATTTCCAACATTTAAAACAATAGCAATATTTAAAACAATAGCAATAGAGGAAAAAAATAAGTAGAGGAATTTTATTCAAATTCAAACATGGTGGAAGAATCGATATTATATTTATATCTCTATGAAAATTTCCAATCTTATCTTTTCATCCCACTTTTGTGAGAAGCTCCAACACCCCATTGAAAGTTGTGGAACTCATAGCCTTAACCATTGAAATGGAATCTAGAAAGTCAATGGGAAGGCAATTACTATGTGGCCTTAGTCTTTGTTTAAAATGTATTAATGTTTCGAAATTATTTTTTATTATTGGAACAATTTATTTTATAGTATATTATTAGATTATGTTTGTAAATTATTATGTTAACACACATAATCTCCTACAATGAACATTTAGTGTGTCATACATACTTTATGATTATTGTACTAGTATCCAAATAGGTTATTTTACTATATTTTTGTTGGAACGTGAAAAGTATAGCAAAAGTGAATAGCCAAGCTTCCAATAATAGTCCTTGTGTAAAGGGACATCGTTATCACTAAAGGGACATCATTATAAAGAAGAGTGAGTATAGATCCATCCATAGATAATTTATAGGATGGTCTATAGTATTTCCTATATATAAGTTTAGATAGTTAACCAAAATCCCTAATATATGTGACCACACCCCACAAGCATTAGCATTCATATATTGTTGAACTTTGTGATTAAATTGGATAAATTCAACTCATTGGTTCTCAAAGTAGTTGATTGGTTAGTATTTATTTAGGTCAATTGACATAATAGTTAGATGTCTGACATGTGTCCAGAAAGGTAAGTATACAACAAGAACGATTGCTTCAAACACAACCCCTTAAAATCAATTTGGAGGACAAATCAAATTATGATTCTCAATCAAATTACCTGAAATACCCTTTAATTTGATAGAGACTACAAATGTTGAGAACAAAAGAAACAATCCACCCAAGTACACTAAAAAAGTATTCCCTCCCACAAACAACCATTATACTAATTAATGGAAGGTATATTGTCACACTAAAATATTTATGAACACTTGTAACCTCAAAAAGATTTTCTACCCAATATTTTTTGAAATGATTGAAACAACACATTCTTACAAGTATATGGAAACAAGCTCAAAACAATAAGAAGGGTCCCAAAAAACTAGTCAAATAAGCCCAGTGAATTAGTTGAGTAGATAACAAGTTATTCCAGTCTCAGTGAATTAGTTGAATATACAATAATACATTACTAGGCAACAATGTATTCCATGATATAAATATTATTTTCATATAAATACATAAGAGGATACACTAATCATTACATAGGTGACTATCCTAGCACACAATACTTCTAAATCAAAATATCTATAACTAATTTATAACCAATAGTTTACATTGATATTTAACTACACACTAGCATTTAAAACTAGCCTCCAGTTTGCAAAAACAAGAAAAATCAATGCCTACTTACCATAACACTCGACATCATTAACCAACTGAGTCGAACTTAGTTTAGTTTTCTTTTAGTAGGAATCCCAAGTCAATAGGTTAGTTAAACATCTCAAATTGAATTTAGGGTGCTCAGAATAAGCTTGCTCCCCTTTTCATTACAACAAGAATGTGTAGCCTTTTCTTCTTTGCAAACTCATGCATACTTTTTGGAATTTACACACATTAATTTTGAAAAATATCGCCCCACAACCCACCAAACCTCCATATAATCTATGCTATGTATATAGAAAATTCTACATCAAACTAAAAAACTAAAGAATCATACATGCACTAGTAATGCATGTGAATTCTGAAGAGCATGTGTGCTTTAATAATCATGCACACACTAGGAATGCATGCTTGTTTCTCTATGTTAAAAAAATAAAAGGAACAACCAATTATTTTCTTATTTATGGCTCTCTGAGAACCCCAATGACAATTTTGCATCCACCAAACATAAGTTTGTTCTAGTCCCACCAATAATAGCATTAGTCGACCACTTCTAGGGAGATTTCACTTGTATGTTATATTTCTTACATCATTTTTATATTTTAGAAATTTCATATTTTTAAAAGTATGTTGATATTGTTGTATTGCAGTTCTTATTCCACAAAAAGGAAATAAAACACTTCTCCAAACCCAAATAAAAACTCCACCGCCCCATAAGAAACATACACTAAATAAATAGTGCCTACATGAGTGTAGAAACTTAGTTAGGGATCTTAGGAACAAAAGAGAACCATAAATTGTATTCCATTGTCCACTTCAGTTAACATTGTTGTTGCTTCCATTGTCCATGTATCTGACCAATTATTTGATATATCCTAATCTAGTGTGAGAATGAAATTTTTTTACCCAAGTGATATTACAAAATAATAGGTCCAAAAATCAAATATAATTGAAACTCCATTGTTTAGTTCTTCATTGACCCTAGAAACAACTAACCAACTGATACGACAAGGAGGTGTCTTTGCATTGGTTATTGTAGATTACAACCATGGAGAGAGAACTAAATGGATCAATGATTTATGGTATTTGATAAAACTCCCTACAATAACAAAGAGTTTCCCTTGTGTTTTCTTTGAAAATGATGGGCCAAGTTCAATGTTGGTTACCATGCCAATTATTTTAACATATGTTAATTTAAGGGGGTTGGTATTATTTATTGTTGGGATTGAGAAGATACCAAATTTAACCCATTGATAGGGATACCCGCTCATAGGTGCCATTCCTAACCCATCCACTCCTCCCTAGCAACCTCAACTGAGATATAGGATTTGGGTCACTAGTACTGTGATATCGTCCCTTCCACATATTATAGTTCAACATAGTGCATTTGTAGCACCTTCTTAGTAAGAGACATCCCTTGATAATATTAAACCACTTAGTGTTGGCCTTTATCTAGACATGCTAACCGTTCTGGTTCAAGTATAGTTGTTCATCATTGATGCTCACATTTCGAGGATACTTGTCATGGCCTCATAAAGAATGATATTTTAGTATTCTAGACAACGCTAGTAAAACATAATTTTTATTTTTTCATTCCTTGTGTAGTTAATGTTGCATTTGACAAATATTTTGTAGACATAAATTTAAATTACTTGTAACTATCTTTCCTTTGGCATGTGTGTCTTTTGCAAAGTGACACACCTAAATTCAACTCAAAAGGCACCTCATCTCACAAACTTGATAGAACTTTCAGTACAACTTGTTTAATTAGGGCTCCTCACACCAAGGTATTTAGATGACTTTATGGTTTTTTCCCCATAATGCTTGATTAAAACATAACTTCTTTGGATTCACCATGTTAGTATTTTATTGGTCATAAAGTCTCTACATGGTTGAGCAATGGTTTCTATGTGCGTAAGATTGAATATTTTTTTAGATATGTCAACTAGCCTAGACAAGGAAAACTTTACCATAATTATTTGTGTTCTTGAATCTATGAGAGGAAATACGAAAGGAATAGAGAATGGGAAATGCCATATGTGGTTAACAATCAATAATAAGATCTCTAGCTATGTAGAAACTCCTCATAGGTCTTTAGCTATGTTGTATATTTGAATGAAACAGTCGTTAAAAATTTCAATACACAGTTGTTATTAATTGATAATATCCTCAATATTTCATTCTTAACATGCCTAATTGGGTTGAAAGAATGCGTGTGTACCAAAAGTGTTTCAAAATTTTTGCACCTTAGACCTATTCCATACCTTCCTAGTCGATAATTTGGCCATACCCAATAATTGTGTGCATCACCTTCAATTCCAAATTTAACTATACCTTTTCTTGTTGTCTAGCACGTTGATCATGACAAACAACCTCTTCAAATTTATTATATTGAAGACTTTTACTATAGGAAGCTCCTGGTCTTCCAAAAATAGAATTTGTTTCCATGGAACTATTTGAATCTGAACATTGTGCAATTGGGGTGCATGCAGCGTATCTGGATTTGTCCAATTACCTATGAGGCATTATGAAAACTGAAAAATCTTTAAGAATATAACTTCATGCATAGGTTCTATTGTTTGCAAATATGGCAAATTTACCTAGTTCATTTTGTGTTTTTATGAAAGAAGTTTTAGGATTTTAGAGATTGATGTAATTGAGCTAATTCATAATTTGCTCTGATACTTTTTCTATGTTAAATGGTTTCATTTACTTTGCAAAAGTTCTCCCCCTGTGAGGAACTCAGAGTCTCGATTCTTTTGTCACACAAGCTTTCAATGTGGGAATTGACAGACTACTATAGGAACAAAAAGTGGCCTCATGTTGAGGTCGTCGATAGGGACAAAAGGGGCTGGTATTCTTGAAGAGGGGCTAGTTTTGGTGGTAGTTGCATAATGCCAAGTGGAGCCACCTGATGAAGAAGGCCACGTAAAATATTTAATGAGTTTGACCAAACCTAGAAGAGATCGAAGCTTCAAGAGGATGATTGAGTAGGTAGGACCGAGTATAAATACTTGTGCATATATTGTAAAACGAGCCTGTTTGAGATCCTTGTGAAGGAAGGTAAGGGAGATGCTCAAAGAATACTAAGTGCATAGTGTAGCAGTGAATGTTGAGGACGAAGATTCCCTCACAATTGTATGAAGTTGGTAATATTCGATGTTCATCCTGACTAATATGAGTATTAACTCATCTTGAAAACGAATATGTAAAGAGTTTTTCTCATTTAATTGAAAGCCATAATTCTTGCCAACCCTCTTGTTGTTGTCGTGTGACTGTATGTGTTGTTTCTGTTCTGTAAACCTGATCTGCGGACCCTCATGATTGACCATGTCTGCATCAAGGAACATCTTCTTATAAACTCAACCCCACTCGTTCCTTTTCTTCTTAGGTTTATCCCCCAACCCCCTCTTTCCATTTGCCAATATATAGCAGGAATAGGTAAAGTCAGTTTTAGCTCAACGTGTTAGTAGCCCCTGTAATGTATAATTGGGGCAAAGCTTATATCAAGAAAAGATATCAACTTGCTCACAAGAGGAAGGAATAGGTTTTTCACCTCTTTCTACTAGAGCTTTGTCTCTCTTAAACATCTTTTTCTTCAATTCCAGGGAAGAAATATCAACTAGGAAGCTAATCTCCATGAGGTGAGAGTATCTCCCTGGATAGAAAATGAATCACTTATGACCCAAACTGAGTGAGTGGGGAAAAGGATAATGGATTTATTGTATGATATCTTCAAAGCAGGTGACTTTTCCATCCTCAAAATATGAACAACATGGGGTGACCATTTACATTTACGAGGAGCATTGTGCAACTATTACATTTACAAGGAGCACAAGGAACTAAATTCCCAATTGCATGCATGTGAACTTACCGAAGATATCTCATTTTTGTGTTGTATCTTCTTGCTCTCAGATTCGTTATATCACAAGTAAATTGGAGAATTAAAAATACCCTTAAGAATAACACGTGTCCTTAGTTTTCCATGACAAAGTTGTGGCAACCATTTCAAAGGTGTTAGTTGTTAGGGTAGGTCTTCCTTAACACTAAGTAGCAAAATTATGGATGATTTAGGTGAATTGGATTCTGGTTTTGGTTAGGTTTCCCTACTTACTTTAGAATATCGACAGTGGGAAAGTATTTACGCCTACCTCCACAAAGTCCCTACGATGAAACTTGTTCCAAGATTGCCCCTCTGAAGTAATAATTAGGTCATCTCACAATGAAAAATTTCACGTTGTACAATACCTAACCAATTATAATTGATTAGAAAAAATCTTTATATAATCTTAAACACATATTGTATTTAAAGAACAAAATCGTTTTACCTACCATCACTCTGTATATTTACTAGCACAACCACTTAAATTATGGTCAGTGAACACTGATAGGTCACAAGGTAAGTTCCATAAACAAGTTATATATTACTTGTTCTCCATGTTTAGTTGTAATCAATTGTTATCTATGCCTCAACTACTTGTTACTTTCTTTAGTTAAATGGGTTGTTTGCTACATGTTATCTTCTCTAGTTAAATGGGTTGTTTGCTACATGTTATCTTCTCTAGTTAAATGGGTTGTCTGCCACTACTTGTTATCCGAGTTATCCATGCATCAGCTACTAGTTATTTTTTATATTTCTTCTTTTTATAATTTCTATTTGGAATTTTGAACGATGACCATAAAATCAATATGGACAATACATTTGTCTCATCCTCCCTCAATCTAGGAAAAGAATAGATGTAAATTCTAAGATATATACACATCTCACTCTCATATATCTTATTAAACTTGTGTGATTATTCATATAATAGAAATAAAAAAAGTTAATTATTATTACAACAACATTATATATTGCTCTCTTTGAAACATATACTCTACATCTCACTCTCCTATATCTTGCTAAAGTTGTGTGACTATTCAGTACAATTATTTATTTAAAGAAAAACCTTGGAGGAAACCTAAGGGTACTTCCCATTGATGGAATTTATAGTAACATTGTAGATACATAAACTTCTGTCCCTCACCAAATCACATTCACATGGAGCAACTCTCGACATGTAATTAAGTAAATTCCTAGCAACACTAGATACATCTACCATCTACCCTGCTTGCTTCTTAATGGATCGAGAGTTAATACGTTTCTACGTTCATTGTAAATTGGCTCTCTTTTATAATAAAATAGTAGAAGTCATATGTTCCTTTGTGTTGTTGTCAATTGTTGTGTTGTTGCTTCTCTTACATGTCAAAGAATTGAATGGTAAATTACTGGTACACCAACTATAATTGTGCCGGTTCTGAATGTGAATTCAATTGAATCGAATAAGAGTGAGTGAAACATTCGCTCATAATTATTCTTAAAGCAAATGAGAAGTTTCCAGTAGGCAATTGTAACTAAAACAATTGACAATTACTAATGGCGATGACTCAATATGAATAACAACCTACAATATAAAACTCAAGCTTCACAACTACCACATACTCCATTTATTATTTGATCAAACCAAAAAAAATTAACAAATCCTGTACATGTCTATAAAAAATATATATATCGAAAACAAGTTAAAATTAACAAATCCTGTACATGTCTATAAAAATATATATATCGAAAACAAGTTTACATATAATAAATATAACCAGTAGATTTAATCTGTCATTTATTAATGATCACTGCTATAAACTAAATGGCTATATTGTCAAAGATATGGTGGTCGGCTGATGGGATTAGATAAATTTCATTCCATCTACCCAGATTCAATTCCGTTGAGACATCTTCTAACTACATCAATAAAGATATAAAGATGATACCCTACATTGTTAACAAAAATAACAACAATATTGAATATATACAAATATATAAGGATGGGAGGTTAGCTGCGCAGAGAGATGACACTGGGCCCATACATCTACTACTCATTTATCGTAAACCGAGTGAATATTAGAGATGAGATATATAAGGACAGTGTCACCTCCCCTGCGCAACAAACACAGAACGCCCTCCTCTTCGCCACAACGATCTGATCTATTCTCCGTCTCCGCATCAACACAAATTGATATATAAATACCTAAATTCACATGGGAATACAAAGATACCTTACCCTATTTAAAAGGAAATAATACATCTTCGTTCCAGTTTTTGGAGACTAGAGGCTATACTAGACTATAGACTAGTGTAGATAAGTTATGCGTTATACTTTTCAAAGAGCATGACCAATCCAATATCTATCTTGCAATGGTTGCTGTAAATTGATTGGATGGGAGGCTTCCGATTATGT
The DNA here is from genome assembly GCA_027924585.1 of Larix kaempferi. Lineage (NCBI taxonomy): Eukaryota > Viridiplantae > Streptophyta > Pinopsida > Pinales > Pinaceae > Larix > Larix kaempferi. The sequence goes on from BSBM01000370.1 coordinate 23,391,855, forward strand.
GGAGAGGCAGGACCATTTCTAAGCTTCTAGCAGTTTTGAACGGTCTAACATTCTAGAAATAAGTTCGTAGCACAATTATTCCTGGATTACTTCGTCATCTATGACTTGACTTCGTGTAGCGAATGACCAGTGGTCAATAAAAGGAGACGCCTTATAAGATATTAATTCAACAACACAATTTGACTCTTCCCTTGCGTTGTATGACCAAATACTCATAGTCATGCTAGAAAAGACTAACGCCACTCTTCCTTTGGGGTGTACGACCGATTAACAATTCTAGTCATATCACGTTACATGATAAGAAATGACCTTTTATGGACAACGTTACTCTTCCCTTGGGGTGTATGACCAATTAATAATTCTAGTCATATCACGTCACATGAGAAGATATAAACCTTGATCCAAATCCTAGTCTCTATCAAGCGTCGAGAGGGATCAAATCTCCCAAGGTGCAAACCGGGATCAAATCTCCCGAGGTGCAAACCTCTCCTTGAATAGCTCCTTGAGTGTAATACCTGAGCCACATATTCCTAAGCTCTAAAGTCTTTAGTTTAAGTCTCATATTTACTTTTTACTTTGTATTATTCTTTTTTGTTTATGGCCTACACAATATTTATTACTTTGTATTACTATTTTTTGTTTACTTTGTATTATTTTGTTACTAGACAAACACTCGACTCACAAGATCTCCCCCATACTGGGCTGTAGAGCGCCTCTCAGCGCGATGACCCCTTAAGAACACTTGAAATATAAATGGTGTTCACATAGGAATTTTTACTCTTCTCTACATACTAATAACAAGTATGTACGATTATATAGAGAAGTGTTTTAAGAATTTAAATATAGAGAAGTGGTGATAAGAGAGGAGTAGCCAACATGTGAATAATAAATTAAACCTTAAAACATGATTAAATTTTAGGAATCCGATGCAACACAGGATTATCAACCATATTACTGACAAAAACTGATTTCCTTTGACTGACCTGCATACCTGTCGCTTTGCAGAATAAAAAAATTATGTTTGATAAGGTCAGCCACTCCTCAATAGAATATGTTCCAAACATCATTACATCATCCAGAAAGAGCAAGTGTGTGATGGAAAAGGAATTGGAGAAATGAATTCCTTTGAGTTTCCCTCCGTTTATGGCTCCAACAATCATCCTACTAAGGCCTTGAATCACCAACAAAAACAATAGAGGAGAAAGTGGACAATCCTGACGAAGACCCCTATAGCTCTTGAAAAAGGGAGTGGGATTGCCATTGATCAAAACAGAATAATTTGTTGAGATAACACATGCCATAATCCAGTTGATAACAATCCGAGAGAGACTGATCTGAAGGAGCGTTAACCTAAGGAAATCCCAATTTACTTGATCATAAACTTTAACTAGGTCGATTTTGAGCATCAAACCCTTTTGTTTTCTTAGTTTGACAGAATGAAGAACTTCCTAGGTGATACCAACTGCATCAAGGATTTTCCTACTAGTGAGAAAGTCGAACTGTTCTTTAGTCATCCATTCTGAGAGCTTCGGTTTGATTATGTTTGCAATTATCTAGGAAATTAATTTATAAACCAAATTACAGAGGGCTATAGGCATGCATTCAGTAAAGGTACTTGGTTTATTGATTTTGGGAATTAGAGTTAGAAAGGTCGAGTTTAAACCTCCTGTAATCCAACCTTCAACTCTTGAATATTCAAATCTTGAATAAATCAAAACCCATTACATCCTATAAAGCAATAAAGAGGTCAAAATTCCAACCGTCAAGCCCTGGGATCTTTTCTTTTTTGAATAACTTTAAAAAAAACTCAATCTCCTCCATAGAAACAGGGCTACCAACTGCTTCCCCTTCCTCCACTGTGAAGAAGGATGGATAGTTTTTTTACGCATTAAGTTGGGCCTCAATACTGGAAGTTCCCGGATCTTCAAAATGAGATTTAAAATGATTAAAAGAAATATCCTCATTCTTCTTTTGATCACTAACCTCGTTACCGTGGATTTCATTGATCGAACAAATAGAATTCAAATTCCTCCTATAAGAAGCATACTTGTGAAAAAAATTGGTATTGTCACCTAACTCCACCCATATTGCACGACTTTTTAATCTCCATGTGCTTTCCTCAATTTTCAGGATTTCATCAAGTCTAGCTTGAAGAGACTGCACAGTACTACTATCTTCTTCTAAAAAGATACCATTCAAATTAAGACAATGAAGCTGCTTGATTTGTCTTTTTAAAGCAATATGATCAGATTGATTCTCGGCTTTTTCAGTCTTCTCCCAATTTTATTTTTTTTAACTTTTAACTTGAAAACCAAAGCATCCATCGAATTGTGACTCAAAGGGACCTCGACCGAAGACCATAAGATTCTAACCATATCACAAAAATCAATGTCATCCAACCATGATCTGTTGAATCTGAACAGTCTATTTTCCATGTGAGTCAGATACTCAATTTGTAGGATAATCGCTTGATGGTCAAAGATGTTGGAATTCCCAATCCACGTTCTGTATCTATGGAATTTTTAAGCCACGGATTCAACCATAATAAAAAAATCCAGACATTTACTTATGCATATAATTCCAGCACGCTTGTTGCTCCAAGTAGCACCCAATTTCCTGGGTAAGACATCAACCAATCGAACTCTCTGAAATAAATCATTGAAAAAATCAGCCAAGTCGTCATCAAAACCTGATAGACCCCATATCTCAGTTTCCGAGAGGGTGAGATTAAGGTCACCTGCAACAATAAGATTTTGAGTTTTAAGTAGACACGAAGCTTCAAGTGTAGACCAATAGCTCATCCTAGCCTTATAGGGGCCATACATATTAAGAAGAGCAAGATTAAAATCATTAGAAAGGAAATGGCCTTCCATCAAAAGACCCCCCATTGTCTTAAAGGTCTTGAATACTATAGTATCAGGGTTCCAACCAGACAAAAGACCACCAAAGTGACTACAGGAGTCGATAGCACTAAAATACCACCCTGGCATATGTTTAGAGAAAATATCTAGTGCCTAAGCCGCTGACGTCGTTTCTTGGATAAGAGTATAGTTGAGGCTAGTAACTTTTAGGAAATTGAAAAGGGTCCTAGCCTTAGAAACCCCTCCAATACCAGAGATGTTGAAGGAAAGGATAGACAATAAGAAAATATCTCATAGGACATACCTGCTCTATGGGTCCCGGAAGAGGAAGGATGCACATAAGGAGACTCAATGACAACATTATCCAAACACTTAGATAAGGGAATGAATACATCACTGACTTCTTTCTCCTTAACTTTCTTGTTTTTCTGTATAGTAACATTCATACAACGAATAGACGGGATTACTTCTTCATCAGAAATCTTAGGTTTTAGAGAAAATATCGCTAAAGGGGATTTAAGGCTACCAGAAAGAGTCCGAAGTCTCATTAGAAAGTGCAATAGGAAACAGACTAGAAGGATTAAGGTTTGAGTCCAAATCCTTATCCAAAACCAAATCACCACTAGATAGGACAAGTTTTGGGCTAATAGACTCCTCCAAAGGTAAGCGTAAATCCACCAAATTTAAATCCCTCAATAAATTTATAGCTAAGGGTTTAGAATTAGAAAGTTTAAATCTAGGGCTTTCTCCATAGAAAGGAAAAATTCCAATTCTTCCTTTGAGACACATTCATAAAACTCAGATGGTTTGTCCAAGTTCTTACCTTTTTGTGTAGGAGAAACAAGAGCAGGCACATAAGAAAGCTCATTTGTGACAGTCTGCGACTATGCCGGAGAGGCTGAACCATTAAGAAGCTTAGTACACCTCTCCTTAACATGACCCGTACAGCAACAGAAGAAGCAGTGGAATGACACATTCTTGTAATCGAGTTTTGGTTTAAAGATTCCCCCCCCAAAAAAATCTACCTCAGCAAGTAAACCCTTCGAAATATTAAACACCACCAACATCAAATGCATTTTTTTGTTAATTCCGAAAATCAGATTCTTTTCCAGGAAGATGAAATGACCCAGGAAATTACCCAAACCCTCAAATACATTCGACGTCCGAAGTTCAAAGGGGAATCCGGGAAGGAGAACCCACAAATTCCTAAACTTCATTTGTTCGGAATTCGGGTTAAAGTTGACATGCCAATGCTTCAGATTCAAAGACCCATTCTTTAAGAGCCAAGTCCGTTCTAGTATAGAGGGAATGAGTTCTTCACTGGGGGAAAATAAAGGCGACCCAACCTTTTTCCATGATTCTGGTGCGAGGGGGTAAACCGAACTTAGGCGTCTAATGTTGATTTACCCACTCAACTAGCTCCATTTGTGATAATTAGTCCCTTCAATCTTTCCCACAACTCCTCTGCATGAAAGAAAGCTCACCCTCTCCATAATCACTTCCTCATCCTAAGGATATACAAAGTACTCCTTTTCCTTAAGGGTTTTCAGCCTATACCTATTTCGGGCTGCTTCCCCCTTCCACTACTTCTAGCCGCGTAATACATTGTTTACCAGCCCGTGCTTCTCTCCAGACGGAAGCTCTGGTGTGTTAGCCAGACACGAAGAATTATCCAAAAGAGAATTATGAAAAGACCCCACCATCGAATAAAATACCCTAGCCCTGTCTAGAGGGTGACAGCTGAACTCCACTAACACTATTCCTGTTGGAAAGAAACTGAAAAATGTAACCGGTATAAACCCTAAATAAACCGACAGTAACTTTTAGCAAGGCCAAGACTAGAATAGTAAAGCACCATAGAGCTCAGACAGGACATTCTGCAGCAAATAACGTGTTAAGTTCCCACTTTTTCATACCTTGGTTGGTACTAGAGCCAGCCTTCCGGCTGATTGGACTCCAAGGAGCTGCAGAAGACCTCCCTTATACTGCAGAAACTCTACTCCTTCTAGCAAACCAAGCCTCCAGAAACCCTAACCACCAGTGCTCCTCTATCCTCCAAGCCAAATTCTATTGAAAGCGTGCACTCCATTTTTACCCTTAGGATCTAAGATTACTCAATCCTTCTCTCCAAAAAATAAATATTTAATTCAACATTCAGTTTGCTATTCACCATACATTTTGTGTGAGTTAATAAGCCCATCAAGTTGAAAAATCATATAGAATTTTTGTCTAATTCATGACACTAAATGTAAGATGTATAAAAATTTCATTACGAAAGTACACCAACCTAGATCCATCTTAACTCCATATCTACTATGCATCGAGAGGGATCAAATCCCTTGAGGTGCAAACCATCGAGAGGGATCAAATCCATCGAGGTGCAAACATTTTTTAAGTGTGTAAAAGTGGATCAACGGTTTGCAACTCGAGGTATTTGATCTCTCTCAGTGCATGACAGATCTGGAATTAAGATGGATTTATGTTGGTTTCAATCGTGGGTGGTCACATCAAATTTGTTGATGATCATAAGTACGTATATGTCTATGTTTGAGATGAATCTAATCATTTGAAATATACTCACCTTCTTTAGTTGGTTCAAAATAAAAAGTACTATGAAGAAGAATACTTGAAAAGTTAAATGAGAAATAATATGAATAGTAATAAAGTAACAATGTTGAATAAGCGAAAATGTAAATACCAAGAAAGTAAGAGGATGCTTATAATGAGTAATAAATAGAATTCATAATGACCAATCCCAATCTATTTTATTCAACTTTTCACAGTCACACTTACTACTTTTGCTATCTTTTCATATTAATCATATGCAAAGGGAGGTTGAAATTGAAGAGTTATCAAATATTTAAGATGGATTTATTGTAACGTCTCCAAATAAAACGAGTTAGTAAATTTGGTGAAATTTAAAACTTTCATCCATTAACACTCTAAGAATAAAACCCTTTTGTAATGAGGACAAAAGTCCGCCATCACAACATTGTTAAAAGACGATTCATTATAGGAATAGCCATCGTGCATTAAATATTCATTCCTACAATTGACATTCCTATAAACCTTGATTATCTATGCAAGGGTCATTATCCATTTTTGTACTATGATAACAATTGCTTTCACAAAGTTTAAAATAACCATTTAAACAATTGCTGATAATTTAATTCTTACTATCCTTTCGTTGGACCTCTTCGTGAAATTCTTATCCATTTATGGTAAACTTTCGTACTTGACAAAACTTTTGAATGCATTTATACAATCATCCTATGCACATCATGCATAACCAAGGATTAACTTGTAACATACCCCTCAAGACACATGATAAAGATAAGTAAATCCACTTCGATACAAGAAATGTAAAAACATTATTCTTACCCTATGTCCATGTTTCATCATAATAACATATAATCATATAATCGAAGATCGCCATCATTACCATGAACATTGCATAAATAAATAATAAAGACCATTCAAGTAACATAATGTATTAGCTTATATCACAAGTTTACCTTGAACTTACCCATGGAACCTTTACCTATTAAGGATAACGTAACTGTGCTTATGTATTAATTCTAAAACCAGTTCTCATATGTAATTTCCATGATATTTAAAGATCTCCACAAACTTAGAATTTAGGATCATCATCCCATTATCCTAACATCAAACAATTGACGATTAGATAAACATCAAAATATATTCAGCATCAATAAAGTAGATTAGAGATACATATATATAATCTAAAATAACAACATCACCATGATACACATACGAGAGAACATATTTCACGTGGTTCGCCCAGGAGGGGCTACGTCCACCAAAGCAAAGTCTCATTTATTTATTCATCATATGGGGGATTACAACCAGCAACTCAATTGTTGCAACTTCCACTTTCTTAATATTTTTCCAAGTGGACACTTTTAAGGTGCTCAACCCTAACATCAAAAGACTACAAAAATCCATCTCGGGTAATAATAAATAGCAGAGTTTCTTCTTCATGCATTTAACATCATCATAATAATAACTATATGAAAACGCTAGTTTTTAACTCATACGTATTGAGATCTATCCTTATCTAAACATACAACTATATATTTACTTCTAACACTTTAGGAGGTTCACACCTCAATCGGAAAACAGGACAAGGTTTTCACTTCCACATTCTAGGAGTTTATGTTAGTAGCAAACCCTATCTATATTATACTATTAACAATAAAACTTCTCCAATCCACACCCTACTCAAGGGGTTAGGGCAATTAAAGTAGATTGAAAATAAAACGAAACTAGCTCCCGCTGAGCGGTTCTATACCCTGTTCCACTATGATCTAAAAAGGACAAGAAACGCTTTATACATATAAAGCAGAGACCCGAAAGATACTAGCTCACAATCGATGTTTACAACTAACGCTCAAGATCTGTCTATCATCTAAACTCACGCAGTAGGTTACGAGTCGTTATATTAATACAACAAGAACATGGTGAAACTTAGATCTGTCCTGCTCCTGCACTATACAAAGATGTATGTGTATAGACGATTTTCAACATGAATCTTTACTGCAACCTAGCAATCTCTGTTCAAACCCTACGCAAAGGTGCAAGTAGAAATGGCTTCCAACATTGATCTAGTAATCTCTGTTTAAATCAGAAGTGTAGAGATCCTTCCATAGATTACAACGCAGCGATCCAAAGGTCCTGAACCCGCACCCTATTAAACAAAAGATTAAAAATAACTGTAGTGACCAAAAAACAGAGATCACCCAGCTGCTATGTAGAGAGTCAATCTCTCCAACAACTAGAACACAACGATGTATATCACTGCAACAAATAAAACAACCAAGGTTGCCGACCTTCGTTGCAAAGATTACTGCGACTATAATACGCAGTGTATTGGAAATTGAGCCAAGGGCAACCACAATATAGACTGGAAATCGAGTCTCAGAGGAAAACGATTATAGAAGCTACAATATTCATTTTGGAAATTTGAGCCTGGCTTGCTCATACGCAAGCATTTGGAATTACAGTCATTTGATAACAAATAACCCATCAGTTAGTAGAACATCTATTTGATTAATACTACAGAGTTCAAAGAATGCAAAGACCAGTTACCTCCTGACGCAGGGGCAAAGGGCACCTAGGCGGCTTACCTCTTCATACCAATTTCATAAAAATAAATAGAAATACGCTTCCACCGAAGCCATCACTCCCAAACTCGCCACAGTCTAAATGCATTCATCCATAAAAAGAAACTTTGTTGAAACCCAGAGACATAAATTATGACCAGAGACAAAATATATATATAAATACATATATATTTCATAACTGGAGGACTAGATGGGGATCGGCTGAGGGAGCCATCCTAACCCTCCTTCTCTGTAGGGATAGAAGATATTAACCCTATTGAATTCGAAACAACACATAAGGTTTGCTATCAGTCATTCACTACTAGGATCGCCGTGTTTTTCTTCACAAGCAGAAACAAACAAACAAAAACTTTAATAGCAACCAGCAAACCTGAGATCGCAGCAGCCAGAATATCTTCACCAGCAAGCAGACTATCTTCTCAAGCAAACAACAACTTGTGATCGCAACAAGCAGACTAAAATTCTACTCGCGTTACATCGCCGTGACATAAGAGGAAAAGATGACCTTTCGATTGCACAGATCGGAAAATTAACTGGACACCCCAGAAAATACAAGGCTCAGATTCCCCATAGATCTTTTTCTCCAATCTCCTGAGCACTGAATAGCCTTCTTCCGCTCAACTTTGAGTTACTTCAGCTTGCCAAATCTCTGAACCCCCAAAAGAGCTTGACTCGGAGTGCAGAGCTACTCCGGAGCTTTTCTTTTTCCCCCCTCGACTCATCTGCCACTTCAACCATTTAATGGTTAGGTCCATACCCACTCCTGCCAAATGGCGATTTTCCAACCCTCATTAAGAGGCCAGTAGTGGTTTACTAAACGTTGGCACTCGTTGGTGAGGTGAGTGTCCTCTATAATTAACAATGCGTCAAGTGGCGGCTCGAACTTGTGTAAAACCCTCCACTAGGGAGACAAAATTTGCTAAAATTACTCCCTTGATTCCACCAAGTCGACTTCCATGACTCATCTATTCATTTAATCGAATATATATATAAACTAGGTGCAAGCTTTAATATCTATATAAATTTATTTATAACTAACAACATTTAGAATGTGGCCTTCATACAAATTTTAGTCTATAAGGATTTATACTAATTACTTTAATCTATTTATAAAGTACTATTTAAACTTACAAAAAGTATTTTCGTAGCTATGACATTTTTACAAAAGAATAGGATACAAAAAGAGAGGGATATCACATCCTCCTCCCTGTTATCACTCCAAGAAACCCTTTGTGGTTGTAGACCAAAGGTGCTTGGTAACTTAAGAAATTATAATAATCGAAGTGTGGATCAATGGGATAACTGAGAAGACTAAGCAGTGAGACAACATGTCATGCCTCTAAATAAGCCAGTGCTTCGAGAAATCAAATATCAGCTACAGTAAATAATCAAGGTATGAAGAAAGACATTCAAGATAACCAAATACAGAGCTGTAGGGTCATACAAGAATATAAAGAAGATCTAATTCCTCCATGAGCTGTATCAGAAGATGACAGTTCTGAACAACTGAATTGAATAGAATCAAATGTAGAATAATGGAAATTGTGGACAGACTGATATCTAATGACCAAAGAAAACTGTGATTCATATAGCAAGAAAGTGTCAAGTACATAGCCCAAAATGTATCCAAACTTGAGCCTCCCCCAATAGTCTTGGTTCTGTGGCTTTATAGCCTTTACTCTGCTAGTTCAGCGAACAAAACTGAGATCTGGGCGAAATTAGAGAAAATTGGCAAAAACAGGCTTTCGGCAGTTAACTCTTCTGCTGATTTCGTGCCTTAGCCGCCGGAAGTCAGACCTTTCGGCAGCTAATGAGCTCTGTGGGGCTCGCCTAAGCTGCCGAAAGCTGTAACCGTTTCAAAAATTTAAACCCAAAACGTTGCTTTCTGCTGATTTCGTGCCTTAGCCACCGGAAGTAAGACCTTTCGGTAGCTAATGAGCTCTGTGGGGCTCGCCTAAGCTGCCGAAACCTGTAGGATTCCTGAAAAAACTGCCTTTGGAAAAAATCGATTTTCTCAACCGTCCGATGTCCGTTTTGCACGTTCGAATAGTCGATTTTGATCTACATATCATAAGCTATCCATTGGTGCTTCCAGATCTGAATTTGGAGTTCGGGAAGGCCGTCAAAATCGCCCCGCAAGATCACGCGATTTCAGCAGAAAATTCCTCTTGAGTTATGGTTCAACAATGAAAATACCTCACAGGGCAGCCAAGTGACAAATCATAGCTGAGCATTCGGGATTTATTTAATAACAGAGCATGTTGCAATAGACAGATGACATAATGACTGGAGATTTAGCCTGAGATTGTAGGGATGAAGCGTTCTAGTTCAAACTGACTTTGTGGCTAAAATTTAGGAATGGAATCGAAACCACTTTCACAGACTCAGTTAACTGCCGAAAAGCTGGGATTTTTTGATATTGAAGGCCAAGACTCACAAAAATAAAAAATTTTACCCATTCTATCAACCAAAATGACGGTGGTCAATTTGGGAGATAACATCTGGCTCCTACTCGGGGATGGAATCCTCCCAGTGAGGTTCCAAGAATCCCAGAACCAAATGCCTTTCCTGGAGAAAACTCAAACAGAACTTTAAACTCTAGTGTTTCATTGGGCATGGAGTCATCTGGTTTCCTTTCGCGTTGGGCATGGAGTCATCAAGCTGCCTTTGGCATTGGGCATGGAGTCATTAAGCCTGTGCCACTGTTCCCTCTGCAAACCTGCTGTAGTCTGCCTGTAGCCTGCCTTTATTCAACCAAGTTAACTATTATTTCTGCTGCAAACTGGAAGAAAGAAATGCTCGGGCAGCGAGCTTATTTCCTACTCCTACACTAACCAGCTGTACCATTTGTTAAGTGAATGCTGATTTCCATAGTAGCCATCCAAGCAATTTCAAGACTGAAGAAACTTTATCTCTATCACTGCTCAACAACTGATATTTTCCATGAATCAACAGTAATAAGAGTTCTTTTAGGAAACCATACTTACCCGGAAACACTGGCAAGCTAAGGAAATCTGAAATCTCCAGGTTCTCTGAAAAGCATAGGTCCATGAAAGCTGTCACTGGATCCTTAGAAGGAAGATAAGTAACATGCTCCTCGAAAAACAGTTGCACATCTATGGCAGCCTCATGCTCAGCCATGATTGTTTCTTTACAAGAGGACTGATCATCTTCTTGTTTTCTCGAAATCAGTGATTGATCAATAAAGATGATAACTTCTTCCTCAGACAAATGTACACAAGATGGTGACAGAATAGGTTTTATATCATATGAGTTTGGATCAGCTGAAAATATGTAGTTACCTATATAATCATCAATTAACATAGGCGCTTCTTGATTTGCAAACTGGTCATAAACTTCATAGTCATACCTGTCTCTGGAATACTCTGCACATACTGAAGAAACTGATTCTGAATCTGAAATGTACTCACCCTTAGGCTGCTGGTCCAAATCTGTTTCATACCCACTGCTTTCATACTCGGAATCTGAAATGTCCTGACTGTCTTCTTGCTCATATGTTTGCAGATTTTCAGAGTTAGCCTGCATTCTGATCCACCTGGATGCACGGATGTTCTCCTCTACCTTTTGTGCATCTTCAAACAACTGGGTTAATGATGAAGACTCCCTTTCCAGCAGAAGAAGGGCAAGTTCTGAATGAAGACACATAACATAATGTATCATAGCAGATGTTTCTGTAGGCCGGATCTCCAAAGGCATGTCAGGATATATGCGGCTAAACTTTCGATTGAAAATATGCAAAGTTTGATTCTGCTCTCTCTTCAAAGCATAAAAGTAAGCAAGGTAAGAATCAAAAGATTTGTACTTGCCCCAATACTTCAAGAAAGCATTAGATAACTCGGTCCAAGAGCCAATTGAATCAGCTTTCAGACTTTTAAACCATATAGCAGCATCTTTGATCAGAGACTTGGAGAAATATCTCATGACCACATCTTCATGGGTAAGCTGAAAACGATCAACAAAATCCAAGAAGGATTCCACGTGTTCCTCAGCTGAAGTTTGATTTTCTCCAGAAAACCAAGGGAGATATTCATAACAATCATCGGGATAAGGATGAAGAAGAAGGGGCAGCTTTAAAGGCTTAAACATCTTCATCCGGATCTTAACTTCAAAGGCTGTGGGCTGATCATGAGAGTTAACGGGTTCATGACAAGGTACAGAAATTATAACAAGAGGGGCTGAGATCTGTATAGGGTCTGAAACAATTTCTATACTTTCAAGGTCACATGGCTGATCAGATTCTGAAGGCAACGAAATACAGTGGTCATCTTTGTGAATGGGCTGAGGTAAAGCTACCGAATCTACATCTACAATGCAGGGCTGTAGGCTTTCCTCTTCTAAAGATGAATATATACAAGAAGGATGATGATTTTCTGAATATACAAAACAGAAAATAATTCTCTTTACACGCGAAGGGAAAAGAATGAAAGAGGTAATAAAGAACAACAACAGTTCATGAAGCAAAATAATGAACTGATACCTGGACTTTGATTTGAGCTTCTTCATATTTTATCAACAGGATCCTCCCCAGTGGAGCCTTTGAACGTGGAGTCGCCAGATAGATGTTTACAACCAATATAATGCTCAACCTTTGTCTATCATCAAAAGCTGAAACTATGTCGTCTCCCAGGGAAGCTTGCTTCACTCTCCGTTCCCCGGCAACGGCGCCAATTTGTTATCACTCCAAGAAACCCTTTGTGGTTGTAGACCAAAGGTGCTTGGTAACTTAAGAAATTATAATAATCGAAGTGTGGATCAATGGGATAACTGAGAAGACTAAGCAGTGAGACAACATGCCATGCCTCTAAATAAGCCAGTGCTTCGAGAAATCAAATATCAGCTACAGTAAATAATCAAGGTATGAAGAAAGACATTCAAGATAACCAAATACAGAGCTGTAGGGTCATACAAGAATATAAAGAAGATCTAATTCCTCCATGAGCTGTATCAGAAGATGACAGTTCTGAACAACTGAATTGAATAGAATCAAATGTAGAATAATGGAAATTGTGGACAGACTGATATCTAATGACCAAAGAAAACTGTGATTCATATAGCAAGAAAGTGTCAAGTACATAGCCCAAAATGTATCCAAACTTGAGCCTCCCCCAATAGTCTTGGTTCTGTGGCTTTATAGCCTTTACTCTGCTAGTTCAGCGAACAAAACTGAGATCTGGGCGAAATTAGAGAAAATTGGCAAAAACAGGCTTTCGGCAGTTAACTCTTCTGCTGATTTCGTGCCTTAGCCGCCGGAAGTCAGACCTTTCGGCAGCTAATGAGCTCTGTGGGGCTCGCCTAAGCTGCCGAAAGCTGTAACCGTTTCAAAAATTTAAACCCAAAATGTTGCTTTCTGCTGATTTCGTGCCTTAGCCGCCGGAATTCAGACCTTTCGATAGCTAATGAGCTCTGTGGGGCTCGCCTAAGCTGCCGAAACCTGTAGGATTCCTGAAAAAACTTCCTTTGGAAAAAATCGATTTTCTCAACCGTCCGATGTCCGTTTTGCACGTTCGAATAGTCGATTTTGATCTACAGATCATAAGCTATCCATTGGTGCTTTCAGATCTGAATTTGGAGTTTGGGAAGGCCGTCAAAATCGCCCCGCAAGATCACGCGATTTCAGCAGAAAATTCCTCTTGAGTTATGGTTCAACAATGAAAATACCTCACAGGGCAGCCAAGTGACAAATCATAGCTGAGCATTCGGGATTTATTTAATAACAGAGCATGTTGCAATAGACAGATGACATAATGACTGGAGATTTAGCCTGAGATTGTAGGGATGAAGCGTTCTAGTTCAAACTGACTTTGTGGCTAAAATTTAGGAATGGAATCGAAACCACTTTCACAGACTCAGTTAACTACCGAAAAGCTGGGATTTTTTGATATTGAAGGCCAAGACTCACAAAAATAAAAAATTTTACCCATTCTATCAACCAAAATGACGGTGGTCAATTTGGGAGATAACACTCCCCTTAAAAATAACACCGTCCTCGGTGTTGGTATATTCTAACAGTTTGTCCTCTCTTCTTGAGTCACCTTTCTGCTTGCTTCATCATTTCTATTTTTACCTTCTTTGGTCTTTCATGAATTTCTCGCAAGTCACTATCAATCACTCTGCATTTTTTTTTTTTTTAAACCGAAATTCAAAGAAACCGTAAAACTTATCATCAATTTCAAACTCATATTCATAAATACTGAGTCATTTATTGTAACATAACATTTACAGTCTTATGGAATATATTTTAATCATTGTTTGTGCTTTTATTATCACAAGCACACATAATTCAAGTGATCCAGGAATGTAGACTATGAACTTAATCCCAACAAACCATTCACTTGATCCAGAAATTTCTTGTCTAACACCCGAGTGCTCACACAACAATCCTTTCGAAATTCTTGCCTAACACTCCAGTGCTCACACAGCAATTATTTCACAGATTTCTTGCCCAACACCACGGTGCTCACGCAGCAATACTTTCTCTCATGCATACTAAGCAGCGTCCTGCCTCCCGCATATGCATTCTCTTACAGTTTGCCTAGGTCTTTACAGCTCGCTGATTCCTTCGAGAATCCTGGCAGCTGTCAACTCCCTGATCTCTAGGGAGTGTTTCAGTGCCCTTGACGCACTTTTACATAATCCCCCTCAAGCCTTCTCGCTTGAGTCCAGGAATCTATTCCCCTCAAGCCTCCTCGCTTGAGTCTAGGATGATCTCATTCAAATTTATCAATTATTTCATCATATTACATTTTATAACCATACAATTTCTCTGACCAAGTTGGTCTACTTCTTTATTCAACAATAATTAACAATAATAAAAGCTGCAATGTGGATCTTTCATCCTCACCCCTTTATTGTACCATGCATAATATATTAAGCTTTTGTCTTTCAACAAGTTCCACCGAGTTTTGGCCATCTGCCAAATTCAATTGTTAGTAGCACTTTATATAACAAAATCAAATATTTGTAAATAAGAAAATCATTCATTCTTCATACTACAATATCCATACTTGATCATCTGAAGTAAACGTTTTCTCCTTCCAAGCATAACTAACTTACTTAATAAGATTACATAATTCATTGAACATGAAATAATATTCTTCCTATGATGACCTGTGGACATTATGATTTCTTAACCTTGAATGTTATCCTTCACCATTTCAAACACACTTCCTATTTTAGTTATACAACTTCTTTTCTATATACCAACATCACATAGAAATAACCAATTTTCTAAAACATACTTGCATACCTTATAATGATAACCATATACTTTTGTAAGGGTGACTGCATATCTTCTTATTATAAGATCCTCATATGTCGAGGTACCAGTCTACCTGTATCATCACATATTAGTATTACACTAAATATCACATGAATCTATATATCCCATTTTTACCTCTTGACTGTTATAGTGATGTGTGGTAATATAACATTCCGCTCGACCACAACATTAAATGTGTTAGTCGTAAAAAGAAAAATGTAATTAAATCATAAGAGCAATCATGCATAAAACATATGCCAATCATCACCTTGACTTGTTTCATAAAAGCTTATACATCAATTACTGTTAAATATTACTTCTGATCTATCCTGGAACTTCCATGATATTAAAGGTTTTCCTTCACTCCTAATGCGGTTATAAAACAGTCATTATAAAGATATCAGAAAATTTAAGTGTCATGTATTACCATTCTGTGGCGGTTCTAGTTTTCCAATACTTTTATTCATACAACAACACATACTCACCATCAATTACATCTATGCATTCATTATGTGAGCAACATGATTAACTATAGTTTTATCTCTTAACCAAAATAATTTTTGACACCACATATAATTGTATGTGACAACAAATCATCATAAATCATGATCTCATAAAAGTATAGTTTTTTTTTTTTTTTTATTACTACCACTCATAGTATCCCAACATCCATGAAGATGAGATCATGCATTTCCATCATATATTCTATTATTTATCCAACTTTTCCCTCGCAGTCATAGGGAAAATTTTCAAACTCTCTTAGTTTGCAGTTAACAGAATCTTGACTAGAAAGTCTACATTTCTTGTGGAAGGTTAGTTTGGCTGTATGTATGTTACCAGAATTTCCTAGTTATGTCAACATCATAAATTTATCATTCAAAGTGGCTTTATATATGAAAGGAACTTGACAGTTCCTAACATAATCAAAACATTAGACCATCTTCTTTAGTCAAATATTAGCATATATAATTACTTTATAAATGACTTAACAAATATAAGTTGCTTATTTTATCTATCTGAACCTCATATTCGGAAATCCTGACGAATGGATCAAATAGAATTCGATTAGTCAGAAACAATTATCAAAATGTATCAACCCTATTCTCCCATATGACGCGTTTACTGAAACTGAAAGATATCCACTCCTAAGAATAACAATAAAGGTAGAGAAGGTAATAAGTATTTAAGACAAATTATCAAATCAACAGATTTAGGAGAGTTCCTCAGTTTAGCACATTCACAACTAGGATGACTTTCAATATACGAAGACTCATTCCCCAAAACCATAACCGTTATCATTCTAAAGACTATTTTCTCGTCGTCCAATGAATTCTAATTTGTAAAATAAGAGGATATATTCATCAGCTAATATTTACCAATAACAGATTGTTCATCTCCATAATGAAACATATACTATCCTTACCTACAAACAATGTTGCGCCATTATAATGCTTTCACCAAATGAAACATACTTACTTGCAATTTAATGACGACTTGTAAGCTACCTGTTGTTGATCCGTTGAAATGAAATTTTCTATTGCGTCTGGTGTCGCGAGTTCAACTAACTCATATATGTTTTCCCCGACTGAGCCCAAATAAGCCCGACTGTTTGCAACCTGTGCTCTGATACCATATGTAACGTCTCCAAATAAAACGAGTTAGTAAATTTGGTGAAATTTAAAACTTTCATCCATTAACACTCTAAGAATAAAACCCTTTTGTAATGAGGACAAAAGTCCGCCATCACAGCATTGTTAAAAGACGATTCATTATAGGAATAGCCATCGTGCATTAAATATTCATTCCTACAATTGACATTCCTATAAACCTTGATTATCTATGCAAGGGTCATTATCCATTTTTGTACTATGATAACAATTGCTTTCACAAAGTTTAAAATAACCATTTAAACAATTGCTGAGAATTTAATTCTTACTATCCTTTCATTGGACCTCTTCGTGAACTTCTTATCCATTTATGGTAAACTTTCGTACTTGAAAAAACTTTTGAATGCATTTATACAATCATCCTATGCACATCATGCATAACCAAGGATTAACTTGTAACATACCCCTCAAGACACATGATAAAGATAAGTAAATCCACTTCGATACAAGAAATGTAAAAACATTATTCTTACCCTATGTCCATGTTTCATCATAATAACATATAATCATATAATCGAAGATCGCCATCATTACCATGAACATTGCATAAATAAATAATAAAGACCATTCAAGTAACATAATGTATTAGCTTATATCACAAGTTTACCTTGAACTTACCCATGGAACCTTTACCTATTAAGGATAACGTAACTGTGCTTATGTATTAATTCTAAAACCAGTTCTCATATGTAATTTCCATGATATTTAAAGATCTCTACAAACTTAGAATTTAGGATCATCATCCCATTATCCTAACATCAAACAATTGACGATTAGATAAACATCAAAATATATTCAGCATCAATAAAGGAGATTAGAGATACATATATATAATCTAAAATAACAACATCACCATGATACACATACGAGAGAACATATTTCACGTGGTTCGCCCAGGAGGGTCTACGTCCACCAAAGCAAAGTCTCATTTATTTATTCATCATATGGGGGATTACAACCAGCAACTCAATTGTTGCAACTTCCACTTTCTTAATATTTTTCCAAGCGGACACTTTTAAGGTGCTCAACCCTAACATCAAAAGACTACAAAAATCCATCTCGGGTAATAATAAATAGCAGAGTTTCTTCTTCATGCATTTAACATCATCATAATAATAACTATATGAAAACGCTAGTTTTTAACTCATACGTATTGAGATCTATCCTTATCTAAACATACAGCTATATATTTACTTCTAACACTTTAGGAGGTTCACACCTCAATCGGAAAACAGGACAAGGTTTTCACTTCCACATTCTAGGAGTTTATGTTAGTAGCAAACCCTATCTATATTATACTATTAACAATAAAACTTCTCCAATCCACACCCTACTCAAGGGGTTAGGGCAATTAAAGTAGATTGAAAATAAAAGGAAACTAGCTCCCGCTGAGCAGTTCTATACCCTGTTCCACTATGATCTAAAAAGGACAAGAAACGCTTTATACATAAAAAGCAGAGACCCGAAAAGATACTAGCTCACAATCGATGTTTACAACTAACTCTCAAGATCTGTCTATCATCTAAACTCACGCAGTAGGTTACGAGTCGTTATATTAATACAACAAGAACATGGTGAAACTTAGATCTGTCCTGCTCCTGCACTATACAAAGATGTATGTGTATAGACGATTTTCAACATGAATCTTTACTGCAACCTAGCAATATCTGTTCAAACCCTACGCAAAGGTGCAAGTAGAAATGGCTTCCAACATCGATCTAGTAATCTCTGTTTAAATCAGAAGTGCAGAGATCCTTCCATAGATTACAACGCAGTGATCCAAAGGTCCTGAACCTGCACCCTATTAAACAAAAGATTAAAAATAACTGTAGTGACCAAAAAACAGAGATCACCCAGCTGCTATGTAGAGAGTCAATCTCTCCAACAACTAGAACACAACGATGTATATCACTGCAACAAATAAAACAACCAAGGTTGCCGACCTTCGTTGCAAAGATTACTACGACTATAATACGCAGTGTACTGGAAATTGAGCCAAGGGAAACCACAATATAGACTGGAAATCGAGTCTCAGAGGAGAACGATTATAGAAGCTACAATATTCATTTTGGAAAATTGAGCCTGGCTTGCTCATACGCAAGCATTTGGAATTACAGTCATTTGATAACAAATAACCCATCAGTTAGTAGAACATCTATTTGATTAATACTACAGAGTTCAAAGAATGCAAAGACCAGTTACCTCCTGACGCAGGGGCAAAGGACACCTAGGCGGCTTACCTCTTCATACCAATTTCATAAAAATAAATAGAAATACGCTTCCACCGAAGCCATCACTCCCAAACTCGCCAGGGTCTAAATGCATTCATCCATAAAAAGAAACTTTGTTGAAACCCAGAGACATAAATTATGACCAGAGACAAAATATATATATAAATACATATATATTTCATAACTGGAGGACTAGATGGGGATCGGCTGAGGGAGCCATACTAACCCTCCTTCTCTGTAGGGGAAGAAGATATTAACCCTATTGAATTCGAAACAACACATAAGGTTTGCTATCAGTCATTCACTACTGGGATCACCGTATTTTTCTTCACAAGCAGAAACAAACAAACAAAAACTTTAATAGCAACCAGCAAACCTGAGATCGCAGCAGCCAGAATATCTTCACCAGCAAGCAGACTATCTTCTCAAGCAAACAACAACTTGTGATCGCAACAAGCAGACTAAAATTCTACTCGCGTTACATCGCCGTGACATAAGAGGAAAAGATGACCTTTCGATTGCACAGATCGGAAAATTAACTGGACACCCCAGAAAATACAAGGCTCAGATTCCCCATAGATCTTTTTCTCGAATCTCCTGAGCGCCGAATAGCCTTCTTCCGCTCAACTTTGAGTTACTTCAGATTGCCAAATCTCTGAACCCCCAAAAGAGCTTGACTCGGAGTGCAGAGCTACTCTGGAGCTTTTCTTTTTCCCCCCTCGACTCATCTTCCACTTCAACCATTTAATGGTTAGGTCCATACCTACTCCTGCCAAATGGCGATTTTCCAACCCTCATTAAGAGGCCAGTAGTGGTTTACTAAACGTTGGCACTCGTTGGTGAGGTGAGTGTCCTCTATAATTAACAATGCGGCAAGTGGCGGCTCGAACTTGTGTAAAACCCTCCACTAGGGAGACAAAATTTGCTAAAATTACTCCCTTGATTCCACCAAGTCGACTTCCATGACTCATCTATTCATTTAATCGAATATATATATAAACTAGGTGCAAGCTTTAATATCTATATAAATTTATTTATAACTAACAACATTTAGAATGTGGCCTTCATACAAATTTTAGTCTATAAGGATTTATACTAATTACTTTAATCTATTTATAAAGTACTATTTAAACTTACAAAAAGTATTTTCGTAGCTATGACATTTTTACAAAACAATAGGATACAAAAAGAGAGGGATATCACATCCTCCTCCCCTTAAAAATAACACCGTCCTCGGTGTTGGTATATTCTAACAGTTCGTCCTCTCTTCTTGAGTCACCTTTCTGCTTGCTTCATCATTTCTATTTTTACCTTCTTTGGTCTTTCATGAATTTCTCGCAAGTCACTATCAATCACTCTGCATTTTTTTTTTTTTTAAAACGGAAATTCAAAGAAACCGTAAAACTTATCATCAATTTCAAACTCATATTCATAAATACTGAGTCATTTATTGTAACATAACATTTACAGTCTTATGGAATATATTTTAATCATTGTTTGTGCTTTTATTATCACAAGCACACATAATTCAAGTGATCCAGGAATGTAGACTATGAACTTAATCCCAACAAACCATTCACTTGATCCAGAAATTTCTTGTCTAACACCCGAGTGCTCACACAACAATCCTTTCGAAATTCTTGCCTAACACTCCAGTGCTCACACAGCAATTATTTCACAGATTTCTTGCCTAACACCATGGTGCTCACGCAGCAATACTTTCTCTCATGCATACTAAGCAACGTCCTGCCTCCCGCATATGCATTCTCTTACAGTTTGCCTAGGTCTTTACAGCTCGCCGATTCCTTCGAGAATCCTGGCAGCTGTCAACTCCCTGATCTCTAGGGAGTGTTTCAGTGCCCTTGACGCACTTTTACATAATCCCCCTCAAGCCTTCTCGCTTGAGTCCAGGAATCTATTCCCCTCAAGCCTCCTTGCTTGAGTCTAGGATGATCTCATTCAAATTTATCAATTATTTCATCATATTACATTTTATAACCATACAATTTCTCTGACCAAGTTGGTCTACTTCTTTATTCAACAATAATTAACAATAATAAAAGCTGCAATGTGGATCTTTCATCCTCACCCCTTTATTGTACCATGCATAATATATTAAGCTTTTGTCTTTCAACAAGTTCCACCGAGTTTTGGCCATCTGCCAAATTCAATTGTTAGTAGCACTTTATATAACAAAATCAAATATTTGTAAATAAGAAAATCATTCATTCTTCATACTACAATATCCATACTTGATCATCTGAAGTAAACGTTTTCTCCTTCCAAGCATAACTAACTTACTTAATAAGATTACATAATTCATTGAACACGAAATAATATTCTTCCTATGATGACCTGTGGACATTATGATTTCATAACCTTGAATGTTATCCTTCACCATTTCAAACACACTTCCTATTTTAGTTATACAACTTCTTTTGTATATACCAACATCACATAGAAATAACCAATTTTCTAAAACATACTTGCATACCTTATAATGATAACCATATACTTTTGTAAGGGTGACTGCATATCTTCTTATTATAAGATCCTCATATGTCGAGGTACTAGTCTACCTGTATCATCACATATTAGTATTACACTAAATATCACATGAATCTATATATCCCATTTTTACCTCTTGACTGTTATAGTGATGTGTGGTAATATAACATTCCGCTCGACCACAACATTAAATGTGTTAGTCGTAAAAAGAAAAATGTAATTAAATCATAAGAGCAATCATGCATAAAACATATGTCAATCATCACCTTGACTTGTTTCATAAAAGCTTATACATCAATTACTGTTAAATATTACTTCTGATCTATCCTGGAACTTCCATGATATTAAAGGTTTTCCTTAACTCCTAATGCGGATATAAAACAGTCATTATAAAGATATCAGAAAATTTAAGTGTCATGTATTACCATTCTGTGGCGGTTCTAGTTTTCCAATACTTTTATTCATACAACAACACATACTCACCATCAATTACATCTATGCATTCATTATGTGAGCAACATGATTAACTATAGTTTTATCTCTTAACCAAAATAATCATTTTGACACCACATATAATTGTATGTGACAACAAATCATCATAAATCATGATCTCATAAAAGTATAGTTTTTTTTTTATTATTATTACTACCACTCATAGTATCCCAACATCCATGAAGATCAGATCATGCATTTCCATCATATATTCTATTATTTATCCAACTTTTCCCTCGCAGTCATAGGGAAAATTTTCAAACTCTCTTAGTTTGCAGTTAACAGAATCTTGACTAGAAAGTCTACATTTCTTGTGGAAGGTTAGTTTGGCTGTATGTATGTTACCAGAATTTCCTAGTTATGTTAACATCATAAATTTATCATTCAAAGTGGCTTTATATATGAAAGGAACTTGACAGTTCCTAACATAATCAAAACATTAGACCATCTTCTTTAGTCAAATATTAGCATATATAATTACTTTATAAATGACTTAACAAATATAAGTTGCTTATTTTATCTATCTGAACCTCATATTCGGAAATCCTGACGAATGGATCAAATTGAATTCGATTAGTCAGAAACAATTATCAAAATGTATCAACCCTATTCTCCCATATGACGCGTTTACTGAAACTGAAAGATATCCACTCCTAAGAATAACAATAAAGGTAGAGAAGGTAATAAGTATTTAAGACAAATTATCAAATCAACAGATTTAGGAGAGTTCCTCAGTTTAGCACATTCACAACTAGGATGACTTTCAATATACGAAGACTCATTCCCCAAAACCATAACCGTTATCATTCTAAAGACTATTTTCTCGTCGTCCAATGAATTCTAATTTGTAAAATAAGAGGATATATTCATCAGCTAATATTTACCAATAACAGATTGTTCATCTCCATAATGAAACATATACTATCCTTACCTACAAACAATGTTGCGCCATTATAATGCTTTCACCAAATGAAACATACTTACTTGCAATTCAATGACGACTTGTAAGCTACCTGTTGTCGATCCGTTGAAATGAAATTTTCTATTGCGTCTGGTGTCGCGAGTTCGACTAACTCATATATGTTTTCCCCGACTGAGCCCAAATAAGCCTGAGTGTTTGCAACCTGTGCTCTGATACCATATGTAACGTCTCCAAATAAAACGAGTTAGTAAATTTGGTGAAATTTAAAACTTTCATCCATTAACACTCTAAGAATAAAACCCTTTTGTAATGAGGACAAAAGTCCGCCATCACAGCATTGTTAAAAGACGATTCATTATAGGAATAGCCATCGTGCATTAAATATTCATTCCTACAATTGACATTCCTATAAACCTTGATTATCTATGCAAGGGTCATTATCCATTTTTGTACTATGATAACAATTGCTTTCACAAAGTTTAAAATAACCATTTAAACAATTGCTGATAATTTAATTCTTACTATCCTTTCGTTGGACCTCTTCGTGAACTTCTTATCCATTTATGTTAAACTTTCGTACTTGACAAAACTTTTGAATGCATTTATACAATCATCCTATGCACATCATGCATAACCAAGGATTAACTTGTAACATACCCCTCAAGACACATGATAAAGATAAGTAAATCCACTTCGATACAAGAAATGTAAAAACATTATTCTTACCCTATGTCCATGTTTCATCATAATAACATATAATCATATAATCGAAGATCGCCATCATTACCATGAACATTGCATAAATAAATAATAAAGACCATTCAAGTAACATAATGTATTAGCTTATATCACAAGTTTACCTTGAACTTACCCATGGAACCTTTACCTATTAAGGATAACGTAACTGTGCTTATGTATTAATTCTAAAACCAGTTCTCATATGTAATTTCCATGATATTTAAAGATCTCCACAAACTTAGAATTTAGGATCATCATCCCATTATCCTAACATCAAACAATTGACGATTAGATAAACATCAAAATATATTCAGCATCAATAAAGGAGATTAGAGATACATATATATAATATAAAATAACAACATCACCATGATACACATACGAGAGAACATATTTCACGTGGTTCGCCCAGGAGGGGCTACGTCCACCAAAGCAAAGTCTCATTTATTTATTCATCATATGGGGGATTACAACCAGCAACTCAATTGTTGCAACTTCCACTTTCTTAATATTTTTCCAAGCGGACACTTTTAAGGCGCTCAACCCTAACATCAAAACACTACAAAAATCCATCTCAGGTAATAATAAATAGCAGAGTTTCTTCTTCATGCATTTAACATCATCATAATAATAACTATATGAAAACGCTAGTTTTTAACTCATACGTATTGAGATCTATCCTTATCTAAACATACAGCTATATATTTACTTCTAACACTTTAGGAGGTTCACACCTCAATCGGAAAACAGGACAAGGTTTTCACTTCCACATTCTAGGAGTTTATGTTAGTAGCAAACCCTATCTATATTATACTATTAACAATAAAACTTCTCCAATCCACACCCTACTCAAGGGGTTAGGGCAATTAAAGTAGATTGAAAATAAAAGGAAACTAGCTCCCGCTGAGCGGTTCTATACCCTGTTCCACTATGATCTAAAAAGGACAAGAAACGCTTTATACATATAAAGTAGAGACCCGAAAAGATACTAGCTCACAATCGATGTTTACAACTAACGCTCAAGATCTGTCTATCATCTAAACTCACGCAGTAGGTTACGAGTCGTTATATTAATACAACAAGAACATGGTGAAACTTAGATCTGTCCTGCTCCTGCACTATACAAAGATGTATGTGTATAGACGATTTTCAACATGAATCTTTACTGCAACCTAGCAATCTTTGTTCAAACCCTACGCAAAGGTGCAAGTAGAAATGGCTTCCAACATCGATCTAGTAATCTCTGTTTAAATCAGAAGTACAGAGATCCTTCCATAGATTACAATGCAGCGATCCAAAGGTCCTGAACCCGCACCCTATTAAACAAAAGATTAAAAATAACTGTAGTGACCAAAAAACAGAGATCACCCAGCTGCTATGTAGAGAGTCAATCTCTCCAACAACTAGAACACAATGATGTATATCACTGCAACAAGTAAAACAACCAAGGTTGCCAACCTTCGTTGCAAAGATTACTGCGACTATAATACGCAGTGTACTGGAAATTGAGCCAAGGGCAACCACAATATAGACTGGAAATCGAGTCTCAGAGGAAAACGATTATAGAAGCTACAATATTCATTTTGGAAAATTGAGCCTGGCTTGCTCATACGCAAGCATTTGGAATTACAGTCATTTGATAACAAATAACCCATCAGTTAGTAGAACATCTATTTGATTAATACTACAGAGTTCAAAGAATGCAAAGACCAGTTACCTCCTGACGCAGGGGAAAAGGACACCTAGGCGGCTTACCTCTTCATACCAATTTCATAAAAATAAATAGAAATACGCTTCCACCGAAGCCATCACTCCCAAACTCGCCAGGGTCTAAATGCATTCATCCATAAAAAGAAACTTTGTTGAAACCCGGAGACATAAATTATGACAAGAGACAAAATATATATATAAATACATATATATTTCATAACTGGAGGACTAGATGGGGATCGGCTGAGGGAGCCATCCTAACCCTCCTTCTCTGTAGGGATAGAAGATATTAACCCTATTGAATTCGAAACAACACATAAGGTTTGCTATTAGTCATTCACTACTGGGATCGCCATATTTTTCTTCACAAGCAGAAACAAACAAACAAAAACTTTAATAGCAACCAGCAAACCTGAGATCGCAGCAGCCAGAATATCTTCACTAGCAAGCAGACTATCTTCTCAAGCAAACAACAACTTGTGATCGCAACAAGCAGACTAAAATTCTACTCGCGTTACATCGCCGTGACATAAGAGGAAAAGATGACCTTTCGATTGCACAGATCGGAAAATTAACTGGACACCCCAGAAAATACAAGGCTCAGATTCCCCATAGATCTTTTTCTCCAATCTCCTGAGCGCCGAATAGCCTTCTTCCGCTCAACTTTGAGTTAATTCAGATTGCCAAATCTCTGAACCCCCAAAAGAGCTTGACTCGGAGTGCAGAGCTACTCTGGAGCTTTTATTTTTCCCCCCTTGACTCATCTGCCACTTCAACCATTTAATGGTTAGGTCCATACCCACTCCTGCCAAATGGCGATTTTCCAACCCTCATTAACAGGCCAGTAGTGGTTTACTAAACGTTGGCACTCGTTGGTGAGATGAGTGTCCTCTATAATTAACAATGCGGCAAGTGGCGGCTCGAACTTGTGTAAAACCCTCCACTAGGGAGACAAAATTTGCTAAAATTACTCCCTTGATTCCACCAAGTCGACTTCCATGACTCATCTATTCATTTAATCGAATATATATATAAACTAGGTGCAAGCTTTAATATCTATATAAATTTATTTATAACTAACAACATTTAGAATGTGGCCTTCATACAAATTTTAGTCTATAAGGATTTATACTAATTACTTTAATCTATTTATAAAGTACTATTTAAACTTACAAAAAGTATTTTCGTAGCTATGACATTTTTACAAAACAATAGGATACAAAAAGAGAGGGATATCACATCTATGTTGGTTTCAATCGTGGGTGGTCACATCAAATTTGTTGATGATCATATGTACGTATATGTCTATGTTTGAGATGAATCTAATCATTTGAAATATACTCACCTTCTTTAGTTGGTTCAAAATAAAAAGTACTATGAAGAAGAATACTTGAAAAGTTAAATGAGAAATAATATGAATAGTAATAAAGTAACAATGTTGAATAAGCGAAAATGTAAATACCGAGAAAGTAAGAGGATGCTTATAATGAGTAATAAATAGAATTCATAATGACCAATCCCAATCTATATTCTTCAACTTTTCACAGTCACACTTACTACTTTTGCTATCTTTTCATATTAATCATATGCAAAGGGAGGTTGAAATTGAAGAGTTATCAAATATTTAACTCAAGATATTGTAGTAAATTTCATAACCTGCATCTTTTTCTTCCCAATATTAATTGTAGCCTTTGGAAAGGTCAATAATTTTTACTTATGGCTTGTTAAACCCCATTGGATTTTCAATGGATTTTTTTTATTATGTCTTTAAACATCTATAATAGGAATAGTTTGAGGGACTGATTCATCTCACGGAAGCAACACGTAATAATCAAATGTTACTAAAATATATGTGAGTGATTTGGGGGGTAAAGTTTCAGGGTTATACAAATTTTTTTCTACAACTCCAAGAGCACCACTAACAAGTCCTACATCAGTTCATACATTTGATGTAAGCATCATCGAACCTCCAACTTCAATACGTAACTTAAGCTCCAAGTCTTCCTCATTTGTTTCCATAGAATGGTTGCTTCTTTCTCTTGCAACAACACTAGTTATAATGGGATAGTTTAGGTTTCTTATACAATGCTTATTATGATTTTGTACATCATCATTTGTCATTTGTAATGTATCCCTTTTTGTTGAAACATGCAAGGAAGTAAATGTATGATTCATAAGTGATTTCTAGTCTTCTACTGTAATGTCCTCAATTTCCACGACTATTTTTTTTGTTAACGTACTTATGTCGTTAGTTGTTTGTTATCGTTAATATACTATTGCTATTTCTCTTATATTTCATAATAATTCTAATTATAATTGTAATTAATCTATCGGGATTCTTATCCACCATCGAGTGGTCTTCATTTTAAACACTTTAGTTTATTGGGATTGTTACCTTCGGTGTAATTTTCTTCCATACATCAGATAGCAATGGGGATTTTGTGACTTCATTACCATGAAGTAATACCCTAGGACTAACTCCTTGTAGTGGTGATTCTCTTTTCCTAAATCTCAACACGCCTCCACTATACTATTTAACTTTTCCCTTTGGCCACACCCTCTATGCTCCCCTCTAAGCCACTCCTCACCTAACCCCAATTCCCCTTATGCACTCCAAACCTACATTATTTCTCACTCTTCCCCTTCACATGATATCTTTTATTTTTTAACAAAAACAAAAATAGGGAAGGTGTACTTCCATAGTCCAAACTTTGGGTTCGATTATAGGCCAAGATTTACAAAAAATAACCATATTCTAACATGTCACGTGGAAACCTCGCGAGGTACTTTCTTACTTGTATCACTTGTTAACTAGGGAAGATCAACATCTTTAAATGCATGGAATATGTTTTAAGGGGTCTGGTTGATTGATTTAAATGGCATTGATTTCGCATGAGGCCATGTATCGATCACGATAGGAACTGATGTGCAAATTCTTTCATGAAATTTGTGTTCTTAACCCTACTAATATTTCATGTATCAAGGCATTAAATGCACCACCTACACTTGAATTTCTTTCAATGGCCTTATCCCTCTCCTAATCGGACTCTTGGTTCCTCTTGGCATGGATTCCACTAGAAGGTACATTTAGGAATTTGGCCCTTGGCCATCACCATTGATCGTTAAGGTTCCTCTCAGATGATAGGCATATGTAACCGGTTCTTTGCTTTTGCAGAGTTGAGGATTCATTTGGTGATCCCTTGCTGATTTTTGTTTTTGTTTTTCCTCCTTGTTGCAATCCTATGGCTATTTGTAGCTAGTTAGGTTTATCGTAATGGATGTCTTTCCTACTCTTACCTTGAGTCATGGGTTTTGACAGCATTACTTCTCCTTTTTCTTTACTTGTACTTTGAAGTAAGAGTCTATTTATAGAATATTTGTTCTTCTTGTCATAGTTATTAGCACTTTGAATTGTTTATGGTTATCATGAATGATGATGGTTCCTCCATGTTCTCCACGAGGAACCCATCAGGTTTACTATTCTCTCCTGCAACCTGCTTGAAACACATAGTGTTCAAGGCATCTCTCCCATTGGGGATGACTTCTGGCGATCCTATGCCAACCTGGTCAATCCCTTCTCATGGTCTATTCTTCCCACATAACCATGCATTAAATTTAAGTTTTATTTACCATTTTTCCCACATAACACAATCACATGTTTATATCTCGGGTTTCTGCCTCATATTTCCCTCACCAAGCTAGCATGTTCCCATGACTGGAATGGCATTTAATTTGGCAGGTGGCCTGCTAGTACTCTAGCCTCCACCTAGGAATTAGATTGATAGTCTCATTTACTAATATTGTACCAACACTGCTTTACACAAACATAGTGTGTTCATGATTGTTCCTAGTCATTTATGCTTGAGGGTTGAAGGGAGAGGCTTCGGTATCCTCCAGGACATTCCACAACTCAGCCTTCTCCATTGGGGCTCATATTGGCCTACATGCCACTCAAAACACATATTTATGTTGCCCTTGTTCATGATATTTGATTTTGTCATGAGTGAAATGTAACTAGAAGAGATTCTAATTGTTCCAACACTGTGAGGGTTTGACCGTTTTGGCTTCAGTCCATGCTACCACGTCCTAGTTCGATTCACAGGTATGTTTATGACTGTCATTTGTTGTAATTTTTCATGTTGTTAATATTTTTATCTAGTGTATCATGTATACTACCCTAATGTTGCTCTGCATGGTATGATGGCAACTGAATCCATACTAGCACTCATGGGCGTTCCCTTGGTTAGAAGCTCAGGTGATTGAGACATAATTTGGATGCTTCTTCATTTTCAATTGATGTATTTTGTTGTTGTTGAAAGAAAGGTTCCCTAATTTGTATTGTTTGCAACATTTTTTGTAGGTGCCTTGTGGCTTGGATGCAGATGCGACATTCTCAAGGTTTTTGCACTTGGTGCGTGAACCAAAAGGGTAAGCTCAATCAACCTTTGGTTCACCCATCTCTTGGGCATGGGTTAACATCCATGAATTAGAGGTTAAGTGTATATTTTATTAGGTACTGGGTGATGTAGGTTTGTATAAGCTTGTCTTATATACAATGCGTAGTTCATGATGTTATTTTTTATAAATGTGAAAAGGGAAAAGCACGGGGGCTTCACTAGAAGGCAATATAATATCACGTTCATTCATATTGCAGTATTAAATATTCATGAAAACCTAAAAATTAAATTGCTTATATAATAAGGGCCAAAGGATTTTTTTATTTAATGTAACAATACAAAAATACTTTGGGGTCTTTTTTATATGGGCAAGCTAACAAATATCCCCCAAAAGGAGATGGCGGGATCACAGCCAGATGAGAAATTGGGTTGAGGCAAGGCTCGGGCTTACTAGTACATAGGGTAGTCGCGTCTTGAGGCATGCTTGAGGCCAAGGGTTTCATGGTGAAGTGGGTTGCTAGTCGATCATAGTCGAGAGACAGCGGTCATTGACAGCCAATTGTTACCAATAGCACTCAGCCAATTATTACCTATAGCTTTAGGAGGCTCTAAACCTCCAGGGCTTGTTATAGGCCCTCGATAGCCCTTGGGGGCTTGAATACCCAACCACTCGTGCCTATTACAGGCCTTGGGAGGTTTAGTCAGCCTCTTAGAGTTTGTTATGGGCCCTGGGGGATTGGATACCTATCCCACAACAGGCTTAGTCAACGATTGGGGAACTACAACATGCAATCTAAATGTTGTACTATGTGCATTGGCTCTAGTGACATACAAGAAGTGATATCCTATCTCTTCATTAGACCATTAGATGTTGCAAATCATAATGATATGTGGTTGAGTAATTGCATTATGGGTGAAGTAATTTGCATCCACAATATACATTGAAAGAAGCAAGGTGCATGTGGGGTCATAATTAGAGGGCTATCATATCAATATACTAGGTAGAAATATAAAGGGGTATAAAAAATGTTAATGAAAAAATTTATACATACAATATCTAGTGCAAATAGGGGTTTTTTTAAATTGGGAAGGCATATTGGGAGGGGGTTAAAAAAAATGATTTTGGAAGGTATTTTCCAATATTTAGTGAAATTAGGGGTATTGTTTCATATGACACAAATGAACGTGTTATGATAGCGGTTTATTGAGTGAAGCGCCCGTGGGGAAAAGCCTATATATTGACCCTGGGTCGTGTGTCTATGATTTTTGGCCCTCTATTCATGCATACACGTTTGTAGTGTGTATATTGGATATGTTTTATTTGGATAAACAGTGTTGGTTAATGTAAACAATTGTAACATACCAAAAAAATCACAAAAATTTAAAATTTTTCTACGTGACATTTATTGCTTATTTAATGAATGCGGAAATAGAACAATGCATAAAATGTTATCTTGTTGTATTAAATGCCCTGCTGGTTTATTAAGTAAGGATTTGCGACATACATATTTCTACTTAAGTTTTGATGTTATCCAATAATTAGTTGTGCTGCTACACATCTCTACTGTCGTTGTTTATAAATGTTGATTCTATTGTTTGACTAATGTACTTTTGTTTGATTGATGAAGGGGTCCTTTGGATGCCCTGAGGCTTACTTAGAATTCGTGCTAAAGCATGTGATTTGTACTTGTGATAGCTTATAGGTAACGGTTTGAGGTTTCGACAAGTAAATAAATAGTTTTACTGTGAATCTCTTTTGTCATTAATCGGAGAGATAAAACTGTGGACATTCCTCCGGTGAGAATCTTTGTAAACCATAAGCTCGTAATTTAAAATCATAAGAAGGTCTAGGCGGATTGAATCTCATCTCTAAACTCAGATTTATGTTTTAATTGCAGTCATGTTGAAATGTATGTAATTATCTTTCTCTCCTATAACTGTTTGGTTAACTGGCCTAGAGTCTAAACTCATACCATAGTTATGATAATTTGATTTATTCTCTTGTCTTTGATTTCACTATAGCTTGACATGTAAATGTAAACAATCTTCTTTGATTATTACACAACCCATTTATGTGGTATTGGGACAAGATGAAACAATTGTAAACTATATATATATAACATACTATTTGTGTGGCTTATGGGCAATAGTGATTGCCCTATTGTTATTATACTATCCTAGTGAACTTTACCAACCTATGATGCCTTACAACAAAGCGACATTTACAAACTATATTAATAGTTTTGTAAACATGTCTTGCTATGTAAACTTTGGAAGGATTTATCATGTGTTGTGTGCACTAAAACTTGACCGTAAGTGACACTTATACAACCTTGTGAAACTCTAATCTACCCATAACTTTATGTTGCAAGGGTGATATATCATACCCATACCATATCTACATTGTTTTAATTGTGAATGTTGTAATGGTTTATAGGTTGGCGGATGTGCTTAATTTATTAAGCATTAAATGCTTGCAACTACTTATAGATAGTGGAAATCCATTGTGGGTGGCATATTGTGCTTAGATCACGTGAATGTGTCATAGTGTAACCACGGAGTGCTGAGTTGTAACTCGTTGATGAATTTAACGTTGATGAATAGGCTCCATCGTGGTAGTGGTAGTGATGGCCCATTAAATGTGATAGCCGGTTGGTGATTTCGTAAATCTCACCAATAATCTACACCATTGATCTTGGTAGGGATTTCAATGTTGTGGTTAAACCCTACCTTGCTCTATTCGATGAGTTTATTGTGTTTGTTTTCATTAGGTTGTGGTAGTTCTTCATGGCTGACAGGCTGAGGGTTTGTAGTCTAAATGTTTTAGCCTAAGGAGGCATTGTTCCCGTGTCTTGAACTCATGACCTTTGAAGTTAAAGAGCCGAGCTCTCTTCTGTCCTGGTATGGTAGTAAAAGTCTCGTTTGACAGTCTTTAGAGTTTTGTATTAGTAAGGTTTGATACCCCGACGTGTTGAGGGTTTGTTTCTTCTACGATTTGGTTTGAAAGGTAATGGCCTAGGGCCTCACCATCGTTGCTATCTCTCCTGGCACTATGCTACTGTGTTGAAAGGTGAAAGGTTTTGTAATGGCCTCGGCTATACTAGCCATTAATGAAGTAAGGTTTTCAATGCAATTGAAATATCAGAGCGTTCATTGCTACTACGGCTAATGTTTAAAAGGTAATGTGTTTAGTTTTTATCACTGTTATAAGCATGCAATGATATCAATAGTTATCCTATTTTCAATACAATGAACCCTCCTTCTCGATATTGTTTTTAACCATTTTTGTAATACTCTCGCAGGTGCTTTATGTAATGGCTTCGACATTCTAGGCGTTGGAAGTTGGGATTCAACTATACCAACTGGTAAGCCCTCGGTGGTTGCCTTGGAAACTCTGTGTAGAGTATGATGGCTGTGTACTTAAAAGTTCTGTGTATGGTGTTTGAAAAACTCATAGATTTTTACGATTAGGGTTTGTGAATCTTGTTGAAAGTATAGGGAGGATATCCCTCAACCCATAAGGCAACTGTTGGTTTTGGTTTCGAATGTAATAGTGTTAAAGATAGGGTTTTACCCTCATAATTGAATGAAGCAATATTTGATTTTTCGATACTATAGTTATCGTTTCCTTTGTAAATGGCTAGGTAAAATGTAAATGTTTAAATCTGTAACAGGATGTGTCGGTTGCTACAAGCTAGATAATGTAGGCTTACGACCTGTGTGAAGTCTTGTTTATTTTGTAAACTTGTAGGTTAAGTTTTCGAACTCCTTCAAAAGAAATTCAAATGGAATATTTATAATTCATAATACTGTAATCGTGTCTTTTCATTGATTTTTGGTTGGTCTGTAAACACAAGTTGTAACTCGTTAATGATATGGGAATAAGCAATGTTTTTTCAACCTTTGTGTTTATCTTAGTTATTGATCGATGAGTGAATGTTTTTATGAAACGATAATACAACTGTTTGTTTTATAGAACAATGGATAAATGAAATTGTTGATAAGGCTTACGACCTGCATGAGCTTCGTTTTTGTTTATAATGTTGTTGCTGCATCTTAAAGAAAATAGGAAAGTAATTTCCAATGTTAGGGTTTAGTCTTTGTTTTGGAGTCTTCTACAGTCATTTTGATTATCCAATCTTATTTAAACAATCTACAGGCATGTTTATGGTATGAGTATCTGGTCTTGGTAAAAAGAGTTAATGTCTGCTATTTCTATTTCGATTTATTTTGCAATCAAAAGTATTATCTAAACCCTGAAATGAATCTGTGGAATTTAACTATTGGAATTACAGAAATGATTACTGTGCAAGTGCTTAGTTTGTCTACTGTTAATGAATATGCTGATAACACATTCGATTTCCTACTCTAGCAGAGAAATGTAAAAAACTTAGAAATGCAAAACTGTTTGTGATGAAAATCTATAACTCGACTCTGTTAAAGGAATATAATTACTCTTAAACATAGGTAAAATTGTGTGAGAGTCGATGATTAGTACATAAATAATTTGTATTTATTCTATGCATTATTAATAAAAGAAATTGATATAAATAAGCTATCTAATGGACTGTAACTGTAGGGAATAAGAAATAATTTCATTTAAATTTTCAAAAGGAAATTTATGTATTTCTAAACAAACTGTTATTCAAGCAAATAGAGAAACATTACTGTAATATCTAGAGATACTTTTCTAATTCAAAAAATAGTGAAAAACACTGATATAGGTAAGCTTAGAAAATTTAACAGTAAACAGTAATTTAAAGAAACACATCATTTGCATCTTTTCTATCACTTGGCTATCTTGCCGATCATACTTATCTATTTTAATCTATCTTTGTACTAGAGTATGATGCTGTTCCTTTTTGCATGGGGAAAAATGCAGAGATCATTTTATTCAATCATTCGAATGATACAAACTTAATAATTTATTCAGGAAAACTGAAACAAAGAACTTAACAATAAAAGTTTAAATAGGTGATAGAACTTAAAAATAAAAGTAGATAAGACAATAGAACCTGTAAAAGATGATAGGGCCGACAAACACCCAAGGAGGCCTGTTCCTCCCAGCCTACTTCAGAAGAAGAAGCTCAACTGCTGACTTCTAATGAACCCCCGAGCCTGCTTACTGATCCAGTAAGTGGGTGGAATCTGTGTAGAAGCAAGGCACTCAAAAATACCTTCTCCACTCGGTATCAACCTCTTGAAACAAAATGCCTTCTTCACTCAGCATCAAACTCCTGAACTCAATAAGATTTTAGCAAACTCACAACATGATCAACAACAACATATCCCCTCATCAAATCTCTTCGGTGCAAACACAGAAAAACCCCAAGGTAAGTTTCCTCATTAGGAAAAGTGATGAAACTCAGTTCATAATTTGATGGCTATTATATAAACTGCCTAGGTCTTTCAGTGGTCAGTTTAGAATAAATGAGCCTCAAGCTATAGTCCCATTTTTCAAGGCACTATGACCACATTTCAAGGGAGTTGTCCCATACAAATAGCTAGTTAGTTGCATCATGATGCTACCATTTGTCCATTGCCTTCTACCGCAGATTCCATTCCACCTAGTGGATCAATAACCAGTCTTTCAACAGTCCTCGTAGATGTTTGTCTCCTATTTTATTTATTAAATAATAATATATTGTGCAAATTACAGCCATCTTTGGACACCTATCCAATATAAACTTTACAATAAAAGTCATCATAATGTTTCTAAACACAAAATGTTTTCCAAATTAAAGGGTATGTTACAACAATCCTCGCATCTTGAGTCAAGTAAAGATATATTATTTTTATGATGCTATTGTAAGTTAAATAGGGTATGCAT
Organism: Larix kaempferi; assembly: GCA_027924585.1. Taxonomy (NCBI): domain Eukaryota; kingdom Viridiplantae; phylum Streptophyta; class Pinopsida; order Pinales; family Pinaceae; genus Larix; species Larix kaempferi. The sequence goes on from BSBM01000370.1 coordinate 23,427,634, forward strand.
GAGAGGAACGACCCATTTGTTATATTGCGTAGCATAGCCCCATTTTTTACTCTGTATTTATATTTCCATGAGCTATTTGTTTATTTGTTTTTGGAAAACAACCCACAGACTTAGGTATGGGTTCAAATCCCCATAAACAATTTTGGATTTGAATTACATGCTATAGTTTTCTTGTGATGAGCCATGGGCTCTGTCCTTGTGTAATTTGTTTTTACGCAGATGTAAATTGTCTTGTGAGAAACTAAACAGACAAGCCATAAGGCTAATCCATTGATTGTTTGTATGTTTCAAATTTTCATACAACGATGCCATGAGGCTCGATCCTGACATCCTGTACATTATGGTGATGCATTGCAAAGGAGATAGAGCATAGATGCCCAGGGTTCCACTCTTGAACAAATAGTTGATATATGTTTTCTGATTATTGCATTATGCGATAGTTGGGCATCGACGCTATGTTAATGGGAAATGTTTATAAATGTGAAAGAATTTCTTTACTATTCTTTAGGTAGTATTTTCGTTAATGTTGTTATATTTGCTTTTATTATTAATTATATGTTTTATATAATTATATTATGTATTATATTTAACATATGGTTTAGTTCTTCCACAGAGGTTAGAGAAATTGGTAATAACTAATTGTGATAAGAAGTTGTAAATGGAAGGTCTTGTTTTCAAATCCCTACGATGGTTACTTACCAAAAAAAACATACGGTTTAGTTAAGGGATTTTCCTTGGATTCCTCGTACATCCTATCCAAACCATATATATGTTGATAGTTTTCTCTCTAGGGCTATAAACGCCCATGATAATTTTATAATTACATTAATATAATTAATACTCATACTTTTACTTATTAATTCATTCTGGTGTCTTAATTAAAATAGATTTTAGCTTAAACAAAATAACATAACCGAAAGTAGTTTACACATGTATATCTCAATACCAAGCTAGATGAACTCTAGTTTGACAAGCAAGAAATTAATATAGAACAGTTAAACAAGATAGTAAAACTCACTACCTAGAATAACTTATTTTAAATCAGATTTGAATATAAGGAAAATAAATAGATCATAAACAATTTACACATATAAAATTCCAATACAATTTTGATAACCATTATTTAGACGGGAAATTAGCTAATCCTAAATAAATAAACTTTTGAGAAATTACATTAACAAAATATAGCTTTCATAATAACTAGAAGTCTTTCAATATGCGGAATAAACAAATTAACCATGCACATTAATATAGACAACCAGTAGAATTAGAAGCTGGAAGTCTTAGTCTCATTAAGGAATAATGGAAGAGGAATAACTAACAATGACTAGACTATAAATTAATAGAAGTCTTGCAGAAAAAGTCAGAGGAAAAAAATAACTATTGTGGAACTGAAATAATAAATAAATAAACAAAGTTAGGGTACCTATCAACTTTTAAAATTTCCACTATTTGGGGATGTTCCATGTTCCTCCCAATTGTAGAACATTGAGTAGTTTCTTGTTCATTCCACAAGTGACCCCCGAGCCATACCAACCGCACTAGAGAAGAGAGACATAGGCTATTGTTATCTATCTTGTTTACTAGCTGCAGATTAGCCACAATGTGTTTTACCGACTCTATATAGAATCATGTAATTTCATCCCCTTACATAGTCCTTCCTCGACTAGCCATAGACTTATCCATGGAAAACTGAGCATTCAAGGATCTACAACTGAACCTTCCAATGTACTAGGGACCATTACCCCTTGTAATGTCCACTCTCTACTATTTTTTTCTTTTTGGGATAAAAGCTCCAATTCTATTTCTTTTGGCTGCTTTCATTTTATTTAGGAAAAATATCTCTTTTGTTTGCTTTTCTTTCCTTTTTTTATTCTCTTTCCATTAAAGTAGTTAGATTTTTTTAGCTCTCTTTATATTTTTTTAAAATTTATTTATTATAGATTTATCCTTACATTCTGTCCCATCTCTCTATTACATTTATTTAGTAACTAATTAAAGAGTCATCCCATATCTAGTATTCTTGGTCTCTCTTTACGTGGTTGTTCCCTAATAGTTGGAAATATTAAAATAAGATAAGTAGCATAAATAATAATTTCCTTTACTGCACTTGATGCTCCAGATCTTTCCGGCTCAACATCAAACTAAACATAATAAATGTAACTAGTCTTGATGCTCCAGATCCTACTAGCTCAACATCAAAACATAAAAATTCTAAACAATCTTGATGCTCTAGATCCTAACAGCTCAACATCAAATCAAACATAGTAAATGTAAAGAGTCTAAAGTTGGGATATTACAATTAGCCGTAAATGATGTTTATGTCCAATACTTATTATTCCTTCTTAAATCCTATTTTACGATAAGTTGATTCCATGTGTCATTAGATAAAAGAAGGACATAGTTATTGTATTAGATTTACTTGTTTCCTCAATTGTTATATTGACCCTAGATGCCAGTTAAATGATAAACGTATTTAATAGAGTTATTAAACTATTTAAAAAGATAATGACTGAAAGAAACATGGTCCTAGCTAACCCTATTTTATATCTAATGACGAGACAAATAGGTAATTATTGAACAAAAGCACAAAGCTAACTAGCAAAAAATGAAATAAAGAAAATTTTCTTTAACTACTAATCATTTCATATACAACTACCCATTTACAATAGATACATATTATATCCTTGAAGATAAATTAATGTTAAAGGAAACGAACAATGTACATTATTAACGAATAAATAGATCAACATTTACATATAAAAAAAAATTAAATGAATAGTGATATTGCTTATCTTGTTTGCAACAATTGCAGAACAACAGTTGGGATGACCATGTACCTCCCAGTCGTAGAATTTGAGTAGCCAAAATTTATTTTCTCAAGTCACCCCCAAGCATGCAGTATGACTCCATAAGGACGAACATGCTCTTCCACCAGTTCATAATCCCACTAACCATACTCAACAATATGTTTCCAAACTTAGTTCAGTCACATAACTCTTATCCAAATATTCAACTCAACGCACTCAGAGAATTTTAGACAAAGGTTTCCTAACACTCTTCAAGTGCTCACACATCAATACTTCTCACCATACTTGGCAGGTTCATGCGTCCTCTCATATTCTCATATACAAATTTTGTTGCCTAGGTCTTACCTCCAAAGGATTCCCTCTCCTTGGAAATTCATAGACTTAGATTCACCCCTATATTTCAAGATGTTAGTTCAAGATTCATCTCATAATTCTTGTAATATTTCTCCCTTGTTAGTAGGATTTTTTTCCCCACTCATGGAGTAATAGTAATCTCTATTCATGGCCATTCCAACTGCCACTTTTGGTCATCAATAATATTTAGCAAATGTATTTTACAACAATCCTTACCCAAGGACATGTGTCAAGAACCTTCTTTCACACTTTTTAGTTTTAACATAACAACATATTTCTTCTCAAAATCATAATCTGAATTGCAAACTAAGTAAATAATTACTTAAGCTAGGGAATGTTACATCCTTCCCCCCTTAAAATCAACATCGTCCTCAATGTTCCTCGAGACCATCTCATATCTGGAAGAGATATGGATATGTGTTTCTCATCACATCCTCCATCTCCTAGGTAGCCTCTTCATGCCTAAAGTGCATCCATTGCAATTTTACATGCACAATAACCTGATGCTCATGTTTCATTTTCCTCATGTCAAGCATAGAACATGGTTTTTCCTGGAACTCTCCTTCTAGTTCTACCTGTATAACATTCCAATTAACACCATGAATATTGTCATGAATATATTTATTTAACAGTGAAACATGAAAATCATTATGAATTCCCATATTAACAAGTAAACACCTCAAACGAAACACAAAACCTTAGAGTCAACTTGGAATAGGTTCTAAATTTTAAGGTGCTCTTCTTTGGTCTGACTTTTAGATAGACATGATCTCCCACATTGAATCCCATGTGCATCTTTTTCTTGTTAACATAGCTTTTATGTTGTTTTCGTGCAATATTTAAATTCTACCTTACTTGCATAACAATCTACTCCATTTACTGAAGCAAAGCAGGTCCTAGTAATGCTCTATCTAATGGGTTGTCCTAGCTACTTGGATTGTTACATGTTTTTCCATACAAGATCTCAAATAGAATCATTTTTTGTGAGGATTGAGAGCCATTATTGTATGTGAACTCGACTAGGTGCAAATAATATTACCACTTAGTGGGTCTCTCCATGACATACTTGCGAATTCTATTCTGTAGTACTTGATTTGTACATTATGTTTTCACATTATGGTAAAAAGTGTTGAAATTTAACTAGGTGTCTAGTCCTTCAAACAATGACTTCCATAAATTGAAAATGGATTTAACATCTCAATAAAAAATTACTACTTTCAGAATTCCATTCAACCTAAAAATTTCCTTAGTAAAAGTGAATTTCACATCTCAATAAAAAAATTACTACTTTGAGAATTCCATCCAACCTAAAAATTTCCTTAATAAAAACATCAATAATGTTTATATCTTTAAACATAGATTTTATTAAAATAAAATGAGTGCATTACTAAATTTATCTACTACTACCATAATAGAATCATATTTCCTTCTTATTCCACTTTAGTAAAATCACTTGAAATGATTTCTCATTTCCATTTTATAATGGGTAATGGATCTTACTCTTCAAATTTGATACATACCCATTAGGTGCTTGAGGTGCTTGCGTGTGAGAAGAGAGTTTCAACCATTACTATTATAAAAGAAAAAATTATTCCAAAGATTTAAATATGGTACCATAAAAGCTTGTAAAAGTTTCAGTCTTCCTATGATGTGTTTTAGCTTTTTAATTATGTCTATATAGTAAAACATTATTATCCATCTCATGGCCAAATGTGATGGGCTTTGTCCTTGTTTTCATCCATCATTTCCTCTTCTTTGATGAATCAAAATGGAGGTTCAGTAACCATCATGACAGAAACAAACGGAAGTCTCGAAGTGCAAATTGTCTTGCTTTTTCAACGCCTCCAACTCAAGCCCCCAAAGACTTTATTCAAATGATTAAAGCCATACATGGCTAAAACATAGACGTTAATTAATGCAATAAAAGATAAAGGTTATGTACAATTACCTACATATTCACATTATATATATATATATATATATTTTAAAGTTAAACGTTTAAATAGTTGAGAGACTCATTAATAATTGCGTTTATTTTACTTTAAAAAAATATATTAAACTGTGAATAGATTTAGTTTTAAAAGACACTCTTTACATCAGGTCACTAATTCAAAATTCAGTAGGTACCAACCTTAAAAAAAATTCTACTTATTTTATAATTGAATTAATAAACCATTTAAATTTTAAATGCTAAGAGACATTCAATGATTATTTCTTTCCAACCAAACCAGATGTTTACAGTAGGCAATCGTAACTGTAAATTAATAGTAGGCAGTCGTAACTGTAAATTAATTCACACTTAAGAATGCCTACAAAAAAATAATTTTTAGTCGAGACTCATCAGTATTATATATTATATAGGTGAAGAAGGAGTTGTGTTAGTTAGTTTGAAACTAGATGTTTTGATATTTACTTTGGGATCATCCTCAGATTTTAATTGTCTTCTGATGATGATCCCAGTATAGAAATCATCTATTTTCAAATTAATTAACGTAGTTCCTTTTTCACTCATATTGATCCTGTTGATCCTGTATAATGACTATTTTCAAACACTATTATATACTTTATTTATTCTTCATTTATTCAAGGCAAGAAAATCAAGAAATAAGAATATCAGTGAAGAAAAACTCAATTTATTTTCATTAGATCACATAAAAGTTATTCAATGAGAACAAAAATATGTAAGAAGTGTTAGCAGCATTGAACATGGGTTCGTCTAAGCTAGAAATAACCATAACTATATAAGAAATATAGGATCAGAAGGTTGCATGTGCAGAGAGATGAAACGGCCCTCATATATATCAAGTTGGAGTGAATGAATACTATATATATATATAAGGATCGTGCCATCTCTTCTGCGCACGAAACACATCATGCCCTCCGCTTCTCCACGATGATCTAATCTACTCTCCCTCTCTCTATACAAATAGATATCTAAATATCTAAATTCACAAGGGAAAAACCATCTTTATAAGGGAAAAACCATCTTCATTTTTTATTTTTTCACACTATGCTATTGGAATCTTTTCCTATTACTACCTTAGTGGAAGTCAATGTCACTCTACAGAATTTGATTTGAATGGAACTCATACTGTAAGGTAGTCTTCTCCTTCTAGTACATTAATGGCAGTCAATGTCACTGTAGAGAATTTGATTTGAAAGGAACTGGAAATAAATTGTATGTTATGAATGGAACTGGAAAAAACCATCTTCATTTAAGTGTTTACACGCTATGCTAGAGGCTAGTCTTTTCCTCGCAGTCAATGCCACTGTATAGAACTCAATGTCACTGTAGAGAAATTTTTATTTGAATGGAACTAGAAATAAATTGTATGCTATACTTTTCAAAGGTCATGAACAAACGACTCTCGAAATTGTTATGATTTAATTGGATCCTCGAATATCGATATGAATTGATTCGGTGGGAGGCTTCAAAGTATGTGTTTGGGGGCGTAGGATAAAAGACAACCAAAACGCGCGATTTTGGGATAAAAATAGGTTAAAATTTTGGGTGAAAATTTTTATTTTTTTATTTTTGTAATTTTTAGTAATAAAGCTTGTTTGTTCTAGTCTATTATATTAATTATCTAATTTTAAAATTAATCAGATTACTAAAATTGCGATCAGAACATTCCAAATTACAATTTTGACAAATCAAAGAGTTTTAGTTAACCCTTATACATCTCCGTGTTCGGTTCGGACAATCCCCATTCGAAAGCAATTAGCTTTGATTGGTCAATAAAAGGAGACAGCGGTCCCAAAAGATTTTAATGAAACGATAAACGTCGGTTCTCACAAGTCTGCTTAGGACCAAATCAAGCGAGGAGTCTCGGGGTAGGATAACGTCTCGTGAGAAGGATTGATATTTTAAGACTACGATATTATTGTCACGTAGAAACTAAGTGAACAACGGCTACATTTGCTCAGAATTTTATTTTATTTTTCCAAATAGAAAGAAAACTCCACTTCAATTTAAAGCAATGGAGATTTTCATAACTTTATTAAGTTTAACTGTAATCAATGAACTAATAACAATTTATAGATTTGTTGTATATTTACGGGGTTTACCTAAATAGTCGTCCTTAAGCGATACCTATTTTTGAATCACTTGAGATTCCAACTTCATTAAAATTAGCATCATATATGACAATGAGAAGCTAAACCATTTCTGTAGTGTAAGGACATCCCAAGGTCTAACTTATTTTTAGAAGTATTTGATTTTCAAAACTTATCCTAGGTTGATACAAATCCAAGACTCTAATATGTACCCACATAATTGTGTATAAAAAAAGCTTAGCTAGCTAAAATAGATCATTTGTGGTCTACAAAGTAACAAACTTCCACTCTATTTAGATGCTTGTGGTTCTTGTTCGTAGATTGGTAGCTTGTTTCCTTACATTGGAGGAAAATTAACTCTTAGCTCATTAGAAGCATTTCGAGTCACAATGAAAGACCATATTAGAAACTTGTCTGGGTATCCCTTTTGGGGTTGGGTTGTTGTCAGTAGCCATGTGGGATTAGTGTCTCTAGAGGTTGTAGAGTTAGTTACATGTTTGGTCTTATAAGGCCCTCCCTTTTGTAGAGAAGTTTATATATGTTTTTTTGTTGGTACCCAGTAAGGCCCAATTTCATTGGCTTGAACAAATTTGGAGGGCGTACTTGTGGTGGAAGTATGGTGGAGAGCAATTAAAAAAGTTGAAAATCAATTATATAATTTAAAGAATAACAGAACATAGAAATTAATTAGTCTATGACATACACACATCTATATTTATATTTATTAATCATTTTTGTATATCTATTTATGAATTTAAAGTCCCTTATATTTGAAATAAATGTTAATAGCACTCACTAATTGCATTGTTATTATCATCCAATGCCCAAATCACAACATCTTAGTGTTAATGTTGGCAATATCTTTACAAGTTGAATTGAAAAGGCCTCCAATAGTATGCATAGTTACAAACCACTCAATTTGGATTTTGATGAATAAGGAAATTCATTTCATTTTTGGTGTATGAAGAGAAGAAGAATCATTCCATTTCAAACATCAATAAAATCTCCCAATTTTTATTAGATCTAATTTACATAACTACAATGGATATGACATTAGCATAAAAATATACATTCATAATAGAAATATTAAAAATATTAAAATTAAAATGATATATGACACTAACACATTCACCATTTGTGGCAGTTTAAAATCACTTTAGACACAAATTAATTTAATAATAACAAGTGAATGACAAGTGATACACCATTCATGTCATGTAGATATCTCACCTTAAAAGGACATAGTTCTTTCCCTTCATGATGGGACATTTTAACTATGGTTTACATGATACCCTCACTTGATGGGTCCCAATTCCATCTAACTTCACTTCATGCTAGTACATGTCAGTTATTTAATTTAATAATAACAAGTGGTACACCATTCATTTCATGTAGATATCTCACCTTCAAAGGACTGTCATAGTTTTTTCCCTTCATGATGGGACACTTTAACTATGGTTTACATGATACCCTCACTTGATGGGTCCATATTCCATCTAACTTCACTTCGTGCTAGTACACGTCAATTATTTAATGTGATGTGAGGTACATTCAATTCCCTTACCTTATGTCATGCAGTGTCTCCCACAAATGTCAAGCCGATTGGTCTCTCCATCTTCCCTTACAACCTACTTGTCTCATTTTAATTTATACCTATGACAGCTAAGACAACTCCCATTATTCTATCTTCAGTAGTTGCAAAGGGGAGACGGGGGGTCTTGAGATTTCCATTTAATAATATGGCAGGGAAATTCAAGACCCATCATTAACAGCCTCTCTCCCATACATTCCAAGGAAACTAGATTCCAAATCCATTGCTTTTATCATGTTGCTCCCCTTTCAGCCTCTCTCCCATACATTCCAAGGAAAATAGATTCCAAATTCATTGCTTTTATCATGTTGCTCCCCTTTCATCTTTTGTTAGTAAGAGCCATGGCGACATGCCTTCCCAATCTCCTCTCAATTATTACAAAAGAAGACATTTCTACTTAGAAACTCATTTGAATGCTATAATCCATCAACAGATAACAATTTGGAATCACTCTACTATGGATATGGCACACCTATAAGTTGGTGCATCACACAAGTCGTAAGTTCTTGATCAGCATGCATCATTGAATAAAACGACAAGCAATTCAAAGCTATTTCCAACATTTAAAACAATAGCAATAGAGGAAAAAAATAAGTAGATGAATTTTATTCAAATTCAAACATGGTGGAAGAATCGATATTATATTTATATCTCTATGAAAATTTCCAATCTTATCTTTTCATCCCACTTTTGTGAGAAGCTCCAACACCCCATTCAAAGTTGTGGAACGCTTAGCCTTAACCATTCAAATGGAATCTAGAAAGTCAATGGGAAGGCAATTACTATGTGGCCTTAGTCTTTGTTTAAAATGTATTAATGTTTCAAAATTATTTTTTATTATTGGAACAATTTATTTTATAGTATATTATTAGATTATGTTTGTAAATTATTATGTTAAGACACATAATCTCCTACAATGAACATTTAGTGTGTCATACATACTTTATGATTACTGTACTAGCATCCAAATAGGTTATTTTACTATATTTTTGTTGGAACGTGAAAAGTATAGCAAAAGTGAATAGCCAAGCTTCCAATAATAGTCCTTGTGTAAAGGGACATTGTTATCACTAAAGGGACTTCGCTATAAAGAAGAGTGAGTATAGATCCATCAATAGATAATTTATAGGATGGTCTATAGTATTTCCTATATATAAGTTTAGGTAGTTAACCAAAATCCCTAATATATGTGACCACACCCCACAAGCATTAGCATTCATATAGTGTTGAACTTTGTGATTAAATTGGATAAATTCAACTCATTGGTTCTCAAAGTAGTTGATTGGTTAGTATTTATGTAGGTCAATTGACATAATAGTTAGATGTCTCGCATGTGTCCTGAAAGGTAAGTATACAACAGGAACGATTGCTTCGAACACAACCCCTTAAAATCAATTTGGAGGACAAATCAAATTATGATTCTCAATCAAATTACCTAAAATACACTTTAATTTGATAGAGACTACAAATGTTGAGAACAAAAGAAACAATCCACCCAAGTACACTAAAAAAGTATTGCCTCCCACAAACAACCATTATACTAATTAATGGAAGGTATATTGTCACACTAAAATATTTATGAACACTTGTAACCTCAAAAATATTTTCTACCCAATATTTTTCGAAATGAATGAAACAACACATTCTTACAAGTATATGGAAACAAGCTCAAAACAATAAGAAGGGTCCCAAAAAACTAGTCAAATAAGCCCAGTGAATTAGTTGAGTAGATAACAAGTTGTTCTAGTCTCAGTGAATTAGTTGAATATACAATAATACAACACTAGGCAACAATGTATTCCATGATATAAATATTATTTTCATATAAATACATAAGAGGATACACTAATCATTACATAGGTGACTATCCTAGCACACAATACTTCTAAATCAAAATATCTATAACTAATTTATAACCAATAGTTTACATTGATATTTAACTACACACTAGTATTTAAAACTAGCCTCCAGTTTGCAACAACAAGAAAAATCAATGCCTACTTACCATAACACTGGACATCATTAACCAACTAAGTCGAACATAGTTCATTTTTCTTTTAGTAGGAATCCCAAGTCAATAGGTCAATTAAACATCTCAAATTGAATTTAGGGTGCTCAAAATAAGTTTGCTCCCCTTTTCATTACAACAAGAACGTGTAGCCTTTTCTTCTTTGCAAACTCATTCATACTTTTTGGAATTTAAACACATTAATTTTGAAAAATATCCCTCCCCAACCCACCAAACCTCCATATAATCTATGCTATGTATATAGAAAATTCTACATCAAACTAAAAAATTAAAGAATCATACATGCACTAGGAATGCATGTGAATTCTGAAGAGCGTGTGTGCTTTAATAATCATGCACACACTAGGAATGCATGCTTGTTTCTCTATGTTAAAAAAATAAAAGGAACAACCAATTATTTTCTTATTTATGGCTCTCTGAGAACCCCAATGACATTTTTGCATCCACCAAACATAAGTTTGTTCTAGTACCACCAATAATAGCATTAGTCAACCACTTCTAGGGAGATTTCACTTGTATGTTATATTTCTTACATCATTTTTATATTTTAGAAATTTCATATTTTTAAAAGTATGTTGATATTGTTATATTGCAGTTCTTATTCCACAAAAATGAAATAAAACACTTCTCCAAACCCAAATAAAAACCCCACTGCCCCATAAGAAACATACACTAAATAAATAGTGCCTACATGAGTGTAGAAACTTAGTTAGCGAGCTTAGGAACAAAAGAGAACCATAAATTGTATTCCATTGTCCACTTCAGTTAACATTGTTGTTGCTTCCATTGTCCATGTATCTGACCAATTATTTGATATATCCTAATCTAGTGTTAGAATGAAATTTTTTTACCCAAGTGATATTACTAAAGAATAGGTCCAAAAATCAAATATAACTGAAACTCCATTGTTTAGTTCTTCATTAACCCTAGAAACAACTAACCAATTGATACGACAAGGAGGTGTCTTTGCATTGGTTATTGTAGATTACAACCATGGAGAGAGAAATAAATGGATCAATGATTTATGGTATTTGATAAAACTCCCTACAATAACAAATAGTTTCCCTTGTGTTTTCTTTGAAAATGATGGGCCAAGTTCAATGTTGGTTACCATGCCAATTATTTTAACATCTGTTAATTTGAGGGGATGGGTATTAGCTATATTTGGGATTGAGAAGATACCAAATTTAACCCATCGATAGGGATACCCACTCATAGGTGCCATTCCTAACCCACCCGCTCCTCCCTAGCAACCTCAACTGAGATATAGGATTTGTGTCACTAGTACTGTGATATCGTCCCTTCCACATATTATAGTTCAACATAGTGCATTTGTAGCACCTTCTTATTAAGAGACATCCCTTGATAATATTAAACCACTTAGTGTTGGCCTTTATCTAGCCATGCTAACCGTTCTGGTTCAAGTCTAATTGTTCATCATTGATGCTCACATTCCGAGGATACTTGTCATGGCCTAATAAAGAATGATATTTTAGTATTCTGGACAACGCTAGTACAACACAATTTTTATTTTTTCATTCCTTGTGTAGTTAATGTTGCATTTGACAAATATTTTGTAGACATAAATTTAAATTATTTGTAACTATCTATCCTTTAGCATGTGTGTCTTTTGCAAAGTGACACACCTAAATTCAACTCAAAAGGCACCTCATCTCACAAACTTGATAGAACTTTTAGTACAACTTGTTTAATTAGGGCTCCTCACAGCAAGGTTTTTAGATGACTTTATGGTTTTTTCCCCATAATGCTTGATTAAAACATAACTTCTTTGGATTAACCATGTTAGTATATTATCCGTCATAAAGTCTCTACATGTTCGAGCAATGGTTTCTATGTGCGTAAGATTGAATATTTTTTTAGATATGTCAACTAGCCTAGACAAGGAAAACTTTACCATAATTATTTTTGTTCTTGAATCTATGAGAGGAAATACGAAAGGAATAGAGAATGGGAAATGCCATATGTGGTTAACAATCAATAATAAGATCTCTAGCTATGTAGAAACTCCTCATAGGTCTTTAGCTATGTTGTATATTTGAATGAAACGGTCTTTAAAATTTTCAATACACAGTTGTTATTCATTGATAATATCCTCAGTATTTCGTTCTTAACATGCCTAATTGGGTTGAAAGCATGCGTGTGTACCAAAGGCGTTTCAAATTTTTGGCACCTTAGACCTATTCCATGTCTTCCTAGTCGACAATTTGGCCATACCCAATAATTGTATGCATCGCCTTCCATTCCAAATTTAACTATACCTTTTCTTGTTGTCTAGCATGTTGATCATGACAAACAACCTCTTCAAATTTATTATATTGAATACTTTTACTATAAAAAGCTCCTGGTCTTCCAAAAATAGAATTTGTTTCCATGGAACTATTTGAATCTGAACATTGTGCTATTGGGGTGCATGCAGCGTATCTGGATTTATCTAGTTACCTATGAGGCATTATGAAAACTAAAAAAATATTCAAGAATATAACTTCATTCATAGGTTCTATTGTTTGCAAATATGGCAAATTTACCTAGTTCATTTTGTGTTTTTATGAAAGAATTTTTAGGATTTTAGAGATTGATGTAATTGAGCTAATTCGTAATTTGCTTTGATACTTTTTCTATGTTAAATGGTTTCATTTACTTTGCAAAAGTTCTCCCCCTGTGAGGAACTCAAAGTCTCGATTCTTCTGTCACACAGGCTTTGTGGGAATTGACATACTACTATAAGAACAAAAAGTGGCCTTGTGTTGAGGTCATCGATAGGGACAAGAGGGGCTAGTATTCTTGAAGAGGGGCTAGTTTTGGTGGTAGTTGCATAATGCCAAGTGGAGCCACCTAATGAAGAAGGCCACATACAATATTTAATGAGGTTGACCAGACCTAGAAGTGATCAAAGGTTCAAGAGGATGATTGAGTAGGCAGGACCGAGTATAAATACTTGTGCATATATTGTAAAACGAGCCTGTTTGAGATCCTTGTGAAGGAAGGTAAGGGAGACGCTGAAAGAATACTAAGTGCAAAGTGTAGCAGTGAATGTTGAGGATGAAGATTCCCTCACAATTGTATGAAGTTGGTAATATTCGATGTTCATCCTGACTAATATGAGTATTAACTCATCTTGTAAACGATTATGTAAAGAGATTTTCTCATTTAATTGAAAGCCATCATTCTTGGCAACCCTCTTGTTCTTGTCATGTGATTGTATGTGTTGTTTCTGTTTTGTAAACCTGATCTGCGGACCCTCATGATTGACCATGTTTGCATCAAGGAACATCTTCTTAGAAACTCAACCCCACTCATTCCTTTTCTTCTTAGGTTTATCCCCCACCCCCCTCTTTCCATTTGCCAATATATAGCAGGAATAGGTAAAGTCAGTTTTAGCTCAACGTGTTAGTAGCCCCTGTAATGTATAATTGGGGCAAAGCTTATATCAAGAAAAGATATCAACTTTCTCACAAGAGAAAGGAATAGGTTTTTCACCTCTTGCTACTAGAGCTTTGTCTTTCTTAAACATCTTTTTCTTCAATTCCAGGGAAGAAACATCAACTAGGAAGCTAATCTCCATGAGTTGAGAGTATCTCCCTGGATAGAAAATGAATCACTTATGACCCAAACTGAGTGAGTGGGGAAAAGGATAATGGATTTATTGTATGATATCTTCAAAGTAGGTGACTTTTCCATCCTCAAAATATGAACAACACTGGGTGACCATTTACATTTACGAGGAGCATTGTGCAACTATTACATTTACAAGGAGCACAAGGAACTAAATTCCCAATTGCATGCATGTGAACTTACCGAAGATATCTCATTTTTGTGTTGTATCCTCTTGCTCTCAGATTCGTTATATCACAAGTAATTTGAAGAATTAAAAATACCCTTAAGAATAACACGTGTCCTTAGTTTTCCATGACAAAGTTGTGGCAACCATTTCAAAGGTGTTAGTTGTTAGAGTAGGTCTTCCTTGACACTAAGTAGCAAAATTATGGATGATTTAGGTGAATTGGATTCTGGTTTTGGTTAGGTTTCCCTACTTACTTCAGAATATCGACTGTGGGAAGTATTTATGTGTACCTCTGCAAAGTCCCTACAATGGAACTTGTTCCAAGATTGCCCCTCTGAAGTAATAATTAGGTCATCTCACAATGAAAAATTTCACATTGTACAATACCTAACCGATTATAATTGATTAGAAAAAATCTTTATATAATCTTAAACACATATTGTATTTAAAGAACAAAATCGTTTCCACTAAATACTATCACTCTGTATATTTACTAGCACAACCACTTAAATTATGGTCAGTGAACACTGATAGGTCACAAGGTAAGTTCCATAAACAAGTTATCTATTACTTGTTCTTCATGTTTAGTTGTAATCAATTGTTGTCTATGCCTCAACTACTTGTTACCTTCTTTAGTTAAATGGGTTGTTTGCTACATGTTATGTTCTCTAGTTAAATGGGTTGTCTGCCACTACTTGTTATCTGAGTTATCCATGCATCAGCTACTAGTTATTTTTTATATTTATTCTTTTTATAATTTTTATTTGGAATTTTGAACGATGACCATAAAATGAATATGGACAATACATTTGTCTCATCCTCCCTCAATCTAAGAAAAGCATAGATATAGTCCACCCCAAATTCTAAGATATATACACATCTCACTCTCATATATCTTGTTAAACTTGTGTGATTATTCATATAATAGAAATAAAAAAAGGTTAATTATTATCACAACAACATTATATATTGCTCTCTTTGAAACATATACTCTACATCTCACTCTCATATATCTTGCTAAAGTTGTGTGACTATTCAGTACAATTATTTATTTAAAGAAAAACCTTGGAGGAAACCTAAGGGTACTTCCCATTGATGGAATTTATAGTGACATTGTAGATACATAAACTTCTGTCCCACAACAAATCACATTCACATGGAGCAACTCTCGACATGTAATTAAGTAAATTCCTAGGAACACTGGAATTTATAGTAACATTGTAGATACATAAACTTCTGTCCCTCACCAAATCACATTCACATGGAGCAACTCTCGACATGTAATTAAGTAAATTCCTAGCAACACTAGATACATCTACCATCTACCCTGCCTGCTTCTTAATGGATCGAGAGTTAATACGTTTCTACGTTCATTGTAAATTGGCTCTCTTTTATAATAAAATAGTAGAAGTCATATGTTCCTTTGTGTTGTTGTCAATTGTTGTGTTGTTGCTTCTCTTACATGTCAAAGAATTGAATGGTAAATTACTGGTACACCAACTATAATTGTGCCGGTTCTGAATGTGAATTCAATTGAATCGAATAAGAGTGACTGAAACATTCGCTCATAATTATTTTTAAAGCAAATGAGAAGTTTCCAGTAGGCAATTGTAACTAAAACAATTGACAATTACTAATGGCGATGACTCAATATGAATAACAACCTACAGTATAAAACTCAAGCTTCACAACTACCACATAGTCCATTTATTATTTGATCAAACTAAAAAAAATTAACAAATCCTGTACATGTCTATAAAAAATATATATATATCGAAAACAAGTTAAAATTAACACGTCTATAAAAATATATATATATCGAAAACAAGTGTACATATAATAAATATAATGAGTAGATTTAACTTGTCATTTATTAATGATCACTGCTACAAATTAAGTGGCTATATTGTCAAGGATACGGTGGTCCGCTGGTGGGGTTAGATAGATTTTATTCCATCCACTCAAATTCAGTTAGGTTGAGACATCTTCTAACTACATCAATAAAGATATAAAGATGATGCCCTGCATTGTTAACAGAAATAACAACAATATTGAATATATACAAATATATAGGGATAAGAGGTTGGCTGCGCAGAGAGATGACACTGGCCCCATACATCTACTACTCATTTATCGCAAACCGAGTGAATATGAGAGATGAGATACATAAGGACAGTGTCACCTCCCCTGCGCAACAAACACAGAACGCCCTCCTCTTCGCCACAACGATCTGATCTACTCTCCGTCTCCGCATCTACACAAATTGATATATAAATACCTAAATTCACATGGGAATACAAAGATACCTTACCCTATTTAAAAGGAAATAATACATCTTCGTTCCAGTTTTTGGAGACTAGAGGCTATACTAGACTATAGACTAGTGTAGATAAGTTTTGCGTTATACTTTTCAAAGAGCATGACCAATCCAATATCTATCTTGCAATGGTTGCTGTAAATTGATTGGATGGGAGGCTTCCGATTATGTGGAGAGGGAGGACCATTTCTAAGCTTCTAGCAGTTTTGAACGGTCTAACTTTCTAGAAATAAGCTCGTAGCACAATTATTCCTGGATTACTTCGTCATCTATGACTTGACTTCGTGTAGCGAATGGCCGGTGGTCAATAAAAGGAGACGCCTTAAAAGATATTAATTCAACAATACATTTTGACTCTTCCCTTGCGTTGTATGACCAAATACTCTAGTGAGGACTAAATAAGGCTAACGTCATTTTTCCCTTGGTGTGTATGACCAAATAACCACTCTAGTCATGCTAGAAAAGACTAACGCCACTCTTCCTTTGGGGCGTACGACCGATTAACAATTCTAGTCATTTCACGTTACATGATAAGAAATGACCTCTTATGGACAACGTTACTCTTCCCTTGGGGTGTATGACCAATTAATAATTCTAGTCATATCACGTTATATGAGAAGATATAAACCTAGATCTAAATCCTAGGCTCTATCAAGCGTCGAGAGGGGTCAAATCTCCCAAGGTGCAAACCGGGATCAAATCTCCCGAGGTGCAAACCTCTCCTTAAATAGCTCCTTGAGTGCAATACCTGAGCCACATAATCCTAAGCTCTAAAGTCTTTAGTTTAAGTCTCATATTTACTTTTTACTTTGTATTATTCTTTTTTGTTTATGGCCGACACAATATTTATTACTTTGTATTATTATTTTTTGTTTACTTTGTATTATTTTGTTACTAGACAAACACTCGACAAACACTCTAAAGTCTCATATTTACTTTTTACTTTGTATTATTTTGTTACTCGACAAACACTCGACTCACAAGATCTCCCCCATACTGGGCTGTAGAGCGCCTCTCGGCGCAATGACCCCTTAAGAACACTCGAAATATAAATGGTGTTCACATAGGAATCTTTACTCTTCTCTACATACTAATAACAAGTATGTACGATTATATAGAGAAGTGTTTTAAGAATTTAAATATAGAGAAGTGGTGATAGGAGAGGAGTAGCCAACATGTGAATAATAAATTAAACCTTAAAACATGATTAAATTTTAGGAATCTGATGCAACACAGGATTATCAACCATATTACTGACAAAGACTGATTTCCTTTGACTGACCTGCATACCTGTCGCTTTGCAGAATAAAAAAATTATGTTTGATAAGGTCATCCACTCCTCAATAGAATATGTTCCAAACATCATTACATCATCTAGAAAGAGCAAGTGTGTGATGGAAAAGGAATTGGAGAAATGAATTCCTTTGAGTTTCCCTCCGTTTATGGCTCCAACAATCATCCTACTAAGGCCTTCGATCACCAACAAAAACAATAGAGGAGAAAGTGGACAATCCTGACGAAGACCCCTATAGCTCTTGAAAAAGGGATTGGGATTACCATTGATCAAAACAGAATAATTTGTTGAGATAACACATGCCATAATCCAGTTGATAACAATCCGAGAGAGACCGATCTGAAGGAGCATCAACCTAAGGAAATCCCAATTTACCTTGTCATAAACTTTAACTAGGTCGATTTTGAGCATCAGAGCCTTTTGTTTTCTTAGTTTCACATAATGAAGAACTTCCTAGGTGATACCAACTGCATCAAGGATTTTCCTACTAGCAAGAAAGTCGAATTGTTCTTTAGTCATCCATTCTGAGAGCTTCGGTTTGATTTTGTTTGCAATTATCTAGGAAATTAATTTATAAACCAGATTACATAGGGCTATAGGCATGCATTCAGTAAAGGTACTTGGTTTATTGCTTTTGGGAATAAGAGTTAGAAAGGTCGAGTTTAAACCTCCTACAATCCAACCTTCAACTCTTGAATATTCAACCATCTTGAATAAATCAAAACCCATTACGTCCCATAAAGCAATAAAGAGGTCAAAATTCCAACCATCAAGCCTTGGGCTCTTTTCTTTTTTGAATAACTTTAAAAAAATTCAATCTTCTCCATAGAAACAGGGCTGCCAACCGATTCCCCTTCCTCCACTGTGAAGAAGGATGTATAGTTTTTTTACGCATTAAGTTGGGCCTCAATACTGGAAGTTCCCGGATCTTCAAAATGAGATTTAAAATGATTAAAAGAAATATCCTCAATCTTCTTTTGATCACTAACCTCGTTACCGTGGATTTCATTGATCGAACAAATAGAATTCAAATTCCTCCTATAAGAAGCATACTTGTGAAAAAAATTGGTATTGTCATCCCCTAACTCCACCCATATTGCACGACTTTTTAATCTCCATGTGCTTTCCTCAATTTTTAGGATTTCATCAAGTCTAGCTTGAAGAGACTGTGCAGTACTACTATCTTCTTCTGAAAAGATACCATTCAAATTAAGACAATGAAGCTGCTTGATTTGTCTTTTTAAAGCAATATGATCAGATTGATTCTCGGCTTTTTTAGTCTTCTCCCAATTTATTTTTTTAACTTTTAACTTGAAAACCAAAGAATCCATCGGATTGAGACTCAAAGGGACCTCGACCGAAGACCAGATGATTCTAACCATATCACAAAAATCAATGTCATCCAACCATGATCTGTTGAATCTGAACGGTCTATTTTCCCTGTAAATCAGATCCTCAATTTGCAGGCTAATCACTTGTTGGTCAAAGATGTTGGAATTCCCAATCCACGTACTGTATCTATGGAATTTTGAAGCCACGGATTCAACCATAATAAAACAATCCAGACATTTACTTATGCATATAATTCCAGCATGCTTGTTGCTCCAAGTAGCACCCAATTTCCTGGGTAAGACATCAACCAATTGAACTCTCTGAAATAAATCCTTGAAAAAATCAGCCAAGTTGTCATCAAAACTCGACAGACCCCATATATCAGTTTTCGAGAGGGTGAGATTAAGGTCACCTGCAACAATGAGATTTTGAGTTTTAAGCAGACCCGAAGCTTCAACTGTAGACCAATAGCTCATCCTATCCTTATAGGGGCCATACATATTAAGAAGAACAAGATTAAAATCATTAGAAAGGAAATGGCCTTCCACCAAAAGACCCCCCATCATCTTAAAGGTCTTGAATACTGTAGTATCAGGGTTCCAACCAAACAAGAGACCACCAGAGTGACTACAGGAGTCGATAGCACTAAAATACCACCGTGGCTTATGTTTAGAGAAAATATCTACTACCTGAGCCACCAAACACATCGTTTCTTGGATAAGAATACAATCGAGGCTAGTAACTTTTAGGAAATTGAAAAGGGTCCTAGCCTTAGAAACCCCTCCAATACCAGAGATGTTGAAGGAAAGGATAGACAATAAGAAAATATCTCATAGGACACACCTGCTCTACGGGTCCCAGAAGAGGAAGGATGCACATAAGGAGACTCAATGACAACATTATCCAAATGCTTAGGTAAGGGAATGAATACATCACTGACTTCTTTCTCCTTAACTTTCTTCTTTTTCTATATAGTAACATTCATACAACGAATAGACGGGATTACTTCTTCATCATAAATCTTAGGTTTTAGAGAAAATATCTCTAAAGGGGATTTAAGGATACTAGAAAGAGTCCGAATTGAATTTGTGAAGGAATTGGGGGAAGTCTCATTAGAAAGTGCAATAGGGAACAGACTAGAAGGATTAGGGTTCGAGTCGAAATCCTTATCCAAAACCAAATCACCACTAGATAGGACAAGTTTCAGGCTAATAGACTCCTCCAAAGGTGAGGGTAAATCCAACAAATTTAAATCCCTCAATAAATTTCTAGCTAAGGGTTTGGAATTAGAAAGTTTAAATATAGGGCTTTCTCCATAGAAAGGTAAAATTCCAATTCTTCCTTTGAGACACATTCATAAAACTCAAATGGTTTGTCCAAGTTCTTCCCTGTTTGCGTAGGAGAAACAGACGCAGGCACATAAGAAACCTCATTTGTGACAGTCTGCGACTATGCCGGAGAGGCTGAACCATTAAGAATCTTAGTACACCTCACCTTAACATGACCCGTACAGCGACAGAAGAAGCAGTGGAACGACACATTCTTGTAATCATGTTTTTGTTTAAAGATTCCCCCCAAAAAAAATATCTACCTCAGTGAGTAAACCCTTCGAAATATTAAACGCCACCAACATCGAATGCATTTTTTTGTTAATTCCGAAAATCAGATTCATTTCCAAGTCGATGATATGGCCCAGGAAATTACCCAAACCCTCAAATACATTCGACGTTCGAAGTTCAAAGGGGAATCCGGGAAGGAGAACCCACAAATTCCTAAACTTCATTTGTTCGGAATTCAGCTTAAAGTTGACATGCCAATGCTTCAGATTCAAAGACCCATTCTTTAAGAGCCAAGTCCATTCTAGTATAGAGGGAATGAGTTCTTCACTGGGGAAAATAAAGGCGACCCAACCTTTTTCCATGATACTGGTGCGAGGGGGTAAACCGAACTTAGGCATCCAATGTTGATTTACCCACTCAACTAGCTCCGGTTGTGACAATTAGTCCCTTCAATATTTCCCACAACCCCTCTGCATGAAAGAAAGCTCACCCTCTCCATAATCACTTCCTCATCCTAAGTATATACAAAGTACTCCTCCTTTTCCTTAAGGGTTTTCAGCCTATGCCTATTTCGGGCCGCTTCCCCCTTCCATTGCTTCGAGCTGCGTAATACATTGTTTACCAGCCCGTGCTTCTCTCCAGACGGAAGCTCTGTTGTGTTAGCCAGACACAAAGAATTAGCCAAAAGAGAATTATGAAAAGACCCCACCATCAAATAAAATACCCTAGCCTTGTTTAGAGGGTGACAGCTGAACTCCACTAACACCGGTCCTGTCGGAAAGAAACTGAAAAATGTAACCGGTATAAACCCTAAATAAACTGATAGTAACTTTTAACAAGGCCAAGACTAGAATAGTAAAGCACCATAGAGCTCAGATAGGACATTCTACAGCAAATAACGTGTTAAGTTCCCACTTTTTCATACCTTGGTTGGTACTAGAGCAAGCCTTATGGCTGACTGGACTCCGAGGAGCTGCAGAAGACCTCCCTTATACTGCAGAAACTCTACTCCTTCTAGCAAACCAAGCCTCCAGAAACCCTAACCACCTGTGCTCCTCTATCCTCCAAGCCAAATTCTATTGAAAGCTTGCACTCCATTTTTACCCTTAGGATCTAAAATTACTCAATCCTTCTCTCCAAAAAATAAATATTTAATTCAACATTCAGTTTTCTATTCACCATTCACTTTGTGTGATTTTCTAAGCCCATCAAGTTGAAAAATCATATAGAATTTTTGTCTAATTCATGACACTAAATGTAAGATGTATACAAATTTCATTACGAAAGTACACCAACCTAGATCCATCTTAACTCCATATCTACTATGCATCGAGAGGGATTAAATCCCTTGAGGTGCAAACCATCGAGAGGGATCAAATCCCTTGAGGTGCAAACCATCGAGAGGGATCAAATCCATCGAGGTGCAAACATTTTTTAAGTGTGTAAAAGTGGATCAACGGTTTGCAACTCAAGGTATTTGATCTCTCTCAGTGCATGACAGATCTGGAAATAAGATGGATTTATGTTGGTTTCAATCGTGGGTGGTCACATCAAATTTGTTGATGATCATAAGTACATATATGTCTATGTTTGAGATGAATCTAATCATTTGAAATATACTCACCTTCCTTAGTTGGTTCAAAATAAAAAGTACTATGAAGAAGAATAGTTGAAAAGTTAAAATGAGAAATAATATCAATAGTAATAAAGTAACAATGTTGAATGAGCGAAAATGTAAACACCAAGAAAGTAAGAGGATGCTTATAATGAGTAATAAATAGAATTCATAATGACCAATCTCAATCGATATTCTTCAACTTTTCACAGTCACACCTACTACTTCTGCTATCTTTTCATATTAATCATATGCAAAGGGAGGTTCAAATTGAAGAGTTATCAAATATTTAACTCAAGACATTGTAGTAAATTTCATAACCTGCATCTTTTTCTTCTCAATATTACTTGTAGCGTTTGGAAACGTCAATAATTTTTACTTCAGGTTTGTTAAACCCCATTTGATTTTCAATGGATTTTTTTTATTATGTCTTTAAACATCTATAATAGGAATAGTTTGAGGGACTGATTCATCTCATGGAAGCAACACATAATAATCAAATGTTACTAAAATATATGTGAGTGATTCGGGGGGTAAAGTTTCAGGGTTATACAATTTTTTTTCTACAACTCCAAGAGCACCACTAACAAGTCCTACATCAGTTCATACATTTAATGTAAGCATCACCGAACCTCCAACTTCAATACGTAACTTAAGCTCCAAGTCTTCCTCATTTGTTTCCATAGAATGGTTGCTTCTTTCTCTTGCAACAACACTAGTTATAATGGGATATTTTAGGTTTCTTATACAATGCTTATTGTGATTTCGTACATCATCATTTGTCATTTGTAATGTATCCCTTTTTGTTGAAACATGCGAGGAAGTAAATATATGATTCATAAGTGATTTCTAGTCTTCTACTGTAATGTCCTCAATTTCCACGACTATTTTTTTTGTTAACGTACTTATGTCGTTAGTTGTTTGTTATCGTTAATATACTATTGCTATTTCTCTTATATTTCATAATAATTCTAATTATAATTGTAATTAATCTATCGGGATTCTTATCCACCCTCGAGTGGTCTTCATTTTAAACACTTTAGTTTATTGGGATTGTTACCTTCGGTGTAATTTTCTTCCATACATCAGATAGCAATGGGGATTTTGTGACTTCATTACCATGAAGTAATACCCTAGGACTAACTCCTTGTAGTGGTGATTCTATTTTCCTAAATCTCAACATGCCTCCACTATACTAATTAGCTTTTCCCTTTGGCCACACCCTCTATGCTCCCCTCTAAGCCACTCCTCACCTAACCCCAATTCCCCTTATGCACTCCAAACCTACATTATTTCTCACTCTTCCCCTTGACATGATATGTTTTATTTTTTAACAAAAACAAAAATAGGGAAGGTGTACTTCCATAGTCCAAACTTTGGGTTCGATTATAGCCCAAGATTTACAAAACATAACCATATTCTAACATGTCACGTGGAAACCTCGCGGGGTCTTTTCTTACTTGTATCACTTGTTAACTAGGGAAGATCAACATCTTTAAATGCATGGAATATGTTTTAAGGGGTCTGGTTGATTGATTTAAATGGCATTGATTTGGCATGAGGCCATGTATCGATCACGATAGAAACTGATGTGCAAATTCTTTCATGAAATTTGTGTTCTTAACCCTACTAATATTTCCTGTATCAAGGCATTAAATGCACCACCTACACTTGAATTTCTTTCAACGGCCTTACCCCTCTCCTAATCGGCCTATTGGTTCCTCTTGGCATGGCTTCCACTAGAAGGTACATTTAGGAAATCGGCCCTTGGCCATCACCGTTGATCATTAAGGTTCCTCTCAGATGATAGGCATATGTAACCGGTTCTTTGTTTTGGAAAAGTTGAGGATTCGTTTGGTGATCCCTTGCTGATTTTTGTTTTTGTTTTTCCTCCTTGTTGCAATCCTATGGCTATTCATAGGTAGTTAGGTTTATCTTAATGGATGTCTTTCCTACTCTTACCTTGAGTCACGGGTTTTGACAGCGTTACATCTCCTTTTTCTTTACTTGTACTTTGAAGTAAGAGTCTATTTATAGAATATTTGTTCTTCTTGTCATATTTATTAGCACTTCGAATCGTTTTTTGTTATAATGACTGATGATGGTTCCTCCATGTTCTCCACGAGGAACCCATCAGGTTTACTATGCTCTCCTCCAACCTGCTTGAAACACATAGTGTTCAATGCATCTCTCCCGTTGGGGATGACTTCTGGCGATCCTACGCCAACCTGGTCAATCCCTGCTCATGGTCTATTCTTCCCACATAACTATGCATTAAATTTAAGTTTTATTTACCATTTTTCCCACATAACACAATCACATGTTTATATCTTGGGTTTCTGCCTCATATTTCCCTCACCAAGCTAGCATGTTTCCATGACTGGAATGGCATTTAATTTGGCAGGTGGCCTGCTAGTACTCTAGCCTCCACCTCGGAATTAGATTGACAGTCTCATTTACTAATATTGTACCAACACTCCTTTACACAAACATAGTGTGTTCAGGATTGTTCCTGGTCATTTATGCTTGAGGGTTGAAGGGAGAGGCTTCAATATTCTCCAGGACATTCCACAGCTCAACCTTCTCCATCGAGGCTCATATTGGCCTACATGCCACTCAAAACACATTTTTATGATGCCCTTGTTCATGATATTTGATTTTGTCATGATTGAACTGTAACTAGAAGAGATTCTAATTGTTCCAACATTGTGAGGGTTTGACCATTTTGGCTTCAGTCCATGCTACCACGTCTAAGTTCGATTCACAAGTATGTTTATGACAGTCCTTTGTTGTAATTTTTCATGTTGTTAATATTTTTATCTAGTGTATCATGTATACTACCCTAATGTTGCTCTGCATGGTATGATGGCAACTGAATCCATACTAGCACTCATGGTCGTTCCCTTGGTTAGAAGCTCAGGTGATTGAGACATAATTTGGACCGTTCTTCATTTTCAATTGATGTATTTTTTTGTTGTTGAAAGAAAGGTTCCCTAATTTGTATTGTTTGCAATATTTTTTTTAGGTGCCTTGTGGCTTGGATGCAGACACAACATTCTCAAGGTTTTTGCACCTGGTGCGTGAACCAAAAGGGTAAGCTCAATCCATCTTTGGTTCACCCATCTCTCGGGCATGGGTTAACATCCATGAATTAGAGGTTAAGTGTATATTTTATTAGGTACTAGGTGATGTAGGTTTGTATTTGACTCTATGCATCCTAGCCATTGATGGAAATTGTAATTCTTATTAATGTTAAAATGTATGGGGAGACATAATAATTACAGGCCTTAAGCCTTTATCTACGTTATGTTTCTTTTTTTCTTTCAGACTTGTATAAGCTTGTCTTATATACAATGCACAGTTCATGATGTTATTTTTTATAAATGTGAAAAGGGAAAAGCACGGGGGCTTCACTAGAAGGCAATATAATATCACGTTCATTCATATTGCAGTATTAAATATTCATGAAAACCTAAAAATTATATTGCTTATATATTAAGGGCCAAAGGGTTTTTTTATTTAATGTAACAATACAAAAATACTTTGGGGTCTTTTTTATATGGGCTGGCTGACAAATATCCGCCAAAAGGAGATGGCGATATCACAGCCAGATGAGAAATTGGGTTGAGGCAAGGCTCGGGCTTACCGGTACACAGGGAAATCGTGTCTTGAGGCATGCTTGAGGCATGCTTGAGGCCATGGGTTTCATGGTGAAGTGGGTTGCTAGTCGATCATAGTCGAGAGACAGTGGTCATTGACAGCCAATTGTTACCAATAGCACTCAGCCAGTCATTACCTATAGCCTTAGGAGGCTCTAAGCCTCCAGGGCTTGTTATAGACCCTCGATAGGCCTTGGGGTCTTGAATACCCAACCACTCATGCCTATTACAGGCCTTGGGAGGTTTATTCAGCCTCCTAGAGCTTGTTACGGGCCCTGGGGGCTTGGATACGTAACCCACAACAGGTTTAGTCAACGATTGGGAAACTACAACATGCACTCTAAATGTTGTACTATGTGCATTGGCTCTAGTGACATACAAGAAGTGATCTCCTATCTCTTCATTAGACCATTAGATGTTGCAAATCATAATGATATGTGGTTGAGTAATTGCATTGTGGGTGAAGTAATGTGCATCCACAATATACATTGAAAGAAGCAAGGTGCATGTGGAGTCATAATTAGAGGGCTAACATATCAATATACTAGGTAGAAATATAAAGGGGTATAAAAAATGTTAATGAAAAAATTTATACATACAATATCTAGTGAAAATAGGGGTTTTTTAAAATTGGGAAGGAATATTGGGAGGGGGTTAAAAAAATGATTTTGGAAGGTATTTTCCAATATTTAGTGAAATTAGGGTTATTGTTTCATATGACACGAACGAACGTGTTATGATAGCAGTTTATTGAGTGAAGCACCCATGGGGAAAATCCTATATATCGACCCTGGGTCGTTTGTCTATGCTTTTTGGCCCTCGATTCATGCATACACGTTTGTAGTGTGTATATTGGATATGTTTTATTTGGATAAACAGTGTTGGTTAATGTAAACAATCCTCGCATCTTGAGTCAAGTAAAGATATATTATTTTTATGATGCTCTTGTAAGTTAAATAGGGTATGCATGAGAGGAACGACCCATTTTTTATATTGCGTAGCTTAGCCCCATTTTTTACTTTGTATTTATATTTCCATGAGCTATTTGTTTTTGGAAAACAACCCACAAACTTAGGTATGGGTTCAAATCCCCATAAACATTTTTGGATTTGAATTGCATGCTATAGTTTTCTTATGATGAGCCATGGGCTCTGTCCTTGTGTAATTTGTTTTTACGCAGATGTAAATTGTCTTGTGAGAAACTAAATAGACAAGCCATAAGGGTAATCCATTGATTGCTTGTATGTTTCAAATTTTCATAGGACGATGCCATGAGGCTCAATCCTGACATCCTATACATTATGGTGATGCATTGCAAAGGAGATAGAGCATAGATGCCTAGGGTTCCACTCTTGAACAAATAGTTGATATATGTTTTATGATTATTGCATTATGCGATAGTTGGGCATCGACCCTATGTTAATGGGAAATGTTTATAAATGTGAAAGAATTTTTTTACTATTCTTTGGGTAGTATTTTCGTTAATGTTGTTATATTTGCTTTTATTATTGATCATATGTTTTATATAATTATATTATGTATTATATTTAACATATGATTTAGTTTTCCCACAGAGGTTAGAGAAATTGGTAATAAGTAATTGTGATAAGAAGTTGTAAATGGAAGGTCTTGTGTTCAAATCCCTACGATGGTTACTTACTTACCAAAAAAAAACATACGGTTTAGTTAAGGGATTTTCCTTAGATTCATCATACATCCTATCCAAACCATATATATGTTGATAGTTTTCTCTCTAGGGCTATAAACGCCCATAATAATTTTATAATTACATTAATATAATTAATACTCATACTTTTAATTATTAATTCATTATGGTGTCTTAATTAAAATAGAGTTTAGCTTAAACAAAATAACATAACCGAAAGTAGTTTACACATGTATATCTCAATACCAAGCTAGATGAACTCTAGTTTGACAAGCAAGAAATTAATATAGAACAGTTAAACAAGATAGTAAAACTCACTACCTAAAATAACTTATTTTAAATCAGATCTGAAAATAAGGAAAATAAACAGATCATAAACAATTTACACATATAAAATTCCAATACAATTTTGATAACCATTATTTAGACGGGAAATTAGCTAATCCTAAATAAATAAACTTTTGAGAAATTACATTAACAAAATATAGCTTTCATAATAACTAGAAGTCTTTCAATATGCGGAATAAACAAATTAACCATGCACATTAATATAGACAACTAGTAGAATTAGAAGTCGGAAGTCTTAGTCTCATTAAGGAATAATGCAAGAGGAATAACTAACAATGACCAGACTATAAATTAATAGAAGTCTTGCAGAAAAATTCAGAGGAAAAAAATAACTATTGTGGAACTGAAATAATAAATAAATAAACAAAGTTAGGGTACCTATAAACTTTTAAAATTTCCACTATTTGGGGATGTTCCATGTTCCTCCCAATTGTAGAACCTTGAGTAGTTTCTTGTTCATTTCACAAGTGACCCCCGATCCAAACCAAGCACACTAGAGAAGAGAGACATAGGCTATCGTTACCTATCTTGTTTACTAGCTGCAGATTAGCCACAAAGTGTTTTACCGACTCTATGTAGAATCATGTAATTTCATCCCCTTACATAGTCCTTCCTCGACTAGCCATAGACTTATCCATGGAAAACTGAGCGTTCAAGGATCTACAACTGAACCTTCCAGTGTACTAGGGACCATTACCCCCTGTAATGTCCACTCTCTACTATTTTTTTCTTTTTGGGATAAAAGCTCCAATTCTATTTCTTTTGGTTGCTTTCATTTTATTTAGGAAAAATATCTCTTTTCTTTGCTTTTCTTTCCTTTTTTTATTCTCTTTCCATAAAGTAGTTAGATTTTTTTAGCTCTCTTTATATTTTTTTAAAATTTATTTATTATAGATTTATCCTTACATTCTATCCTATCTCTCTATTACATTTATTTAGTAACTAATTAAAGAGTCATTCCATATCTAGTATTCTTGGTCTCTCTTTACGTGGTTGTTCCCTAATAGTTAGAAATATTAAAATAAGATAAGTAGCATAAATAATAATTTCCTTTACTGCACTTGATGCTCCATATCTTTCCAGCTCAACATCAAACCAAACATAATAAATGTAACTAGTCTTGATGCTCCAGATCCTACTAGCTCAACATCAAAACATAAAAATTCTAAACAATCTTGATGCTCTAGATCCTACCAACTCAACATCAAATCAAACATAGTAAATGTAAAGAGTCTAAAGTTGGGATATTACAATTAACTGTAAATGATGTTTATGTCCAATACTTATTATTCCTTCTTAAATCCTATGTTACAATAAGTTGATTCCATGTGTCATTAGATAAAAGAAGGACATAGTTATTGTATTAGATTTACCTGTTTACTCAATTGTTATATTGACCCTAGATGCTAGTTAAATGATAAACGTATTTAATAGAGTTATTTAACTATTTAAAAAGATAATGATTGAAAGAAACATGGTCCTAGCTAACCCTAGTATATATCTAATGATGAGACAAATAGGTAATTATTGAACAAAAGCACAAAGCTCAACTAGCAAAAAATGAAATAAAAAATACTTTCTTTAACTACTAATCATTTCATATACAACTACCCATTTACAATAGATACATATTATATCCTTGAAGATAAATTAATGTTAAAGGAAACGAACAACATACAGTATTAACGAATAGATAGATCAACATTTACATATAAAAAAAATTAAACGAATAGTGATATTGCTTATCTTGTTTGCAACAATTGCAGAACAACAGTTGGGATGACCATGTACCTACCAGTCGTAGAATTTGAGTAGCCAAAACTTATTTTCTCAAGTCACCCTCAAGCATGCAGTATGACTCCATAAGGATGAACATGCTCTTCCACCAGTTCATAATCCCACTAACCATACTCAACAATATGTTTCCAAACTTAGTTCAGTCACATAACTCTTATCCAAATATTCAACTCAACACACTCAGAGAATTTTAGACAAAGGTTCCTAACACTCTTCAAGTGCTCACACAACAATACTTCTCACCATACTTGGCAGGTTCATGCGTCCTCTCATATTCTCATATATAAATTTTGTTGCCTAGGTCTTACCTCCAAAGGATTCCCTCTCCTTGGAAATTCATAGACTTGGATTCACCCCTATATTTCAAGATGTTAGTTCAAGATTTCTCTCATAATTCTTGTAATATTTCTCCCTTGTTAGACTTATCCATCGAAAACTGAGCGTTCAAGGATCTACAACTGAACCTTCGAGTGTACTAGGGACCATTACCCCTTGTAATGTCCACTCTCTACTATTTTTTTGGGGGGGGATAAAAGCTCCAATTCTATTTCTTTTGGTTGCTTTCATTTTATTTAGGAAAAATATCTCTTTTGTTTGCTTTTCTTTCCTTTTTTTATTCTCTTTCCATAAAGTAGTTAGATTTTTTTAGCTCTCTTTATATTTTTTTTTAAAAAAATTATTATAGATTTATCCTCACATTCTGTCCTATCTCTCTATTACATTTATTTAGTAACTAATTAAAGATTCATACCATATCTAGTATTCTTGGTCTCTCTTTATGTGGTTGTTCCCTAATAGTTAGAAATACTAAAATAAGATAAGTAGCATAAATAATAATTTCCTTTACTGCGCTTGATGCTCCAGATCTTTCCAGCTCAACATCAAACCAAACATAATAAATGTAACTAGTCTTGATGCTCCAGATCAACATCAAAACATAAAAATTCTAAACAATCTTGACGCTCTAGAGGGTACCATCTCAACATCCAATCAAACATAGTAAATGTAAAGAGTCTAAACTTGGGACATTACAATTAGCTACAAATGATGTTTGTGTCCAATACTTATTATTCCTTCTTAAATCCTATGTTACGATAAGCTGATTCCATGCGTCATTAGATAAAAGGAGGACATTGTTATTGTATTAGATTTACATGTTTACTCAATTGTTAGATTAACCCTAGGTGCTAGTTAAATGATAACTTTATAACAGAGTTATTAAACTATTTAACAAGTTAATTAATGAAAGCAACATAGTCCTAGCTAACCCTAGTTTATATCTAACCACGAGACAAATAGTTAATTATTGAACAAAAGCACAAAGCTCAGCTAGCAATAAATGAAATCAAAAATACTTTCTTTAACTACAAATCAGTTCAGATACAACTACCCATTTAGAATAGATACATATTATATCCTTGAAGATAAGTTAATGTTAAAGGAAACAAACAATGTACAGTATTAACGAATAAATATATCAACATTTACATATAAACAAATATTAAACGAATAGTGATATTGCTTATCTTATTTGCAATAGTTGCAGAACAATAGTTGGGATGACCATGTACCTCCCAGCTGTAGACTTTGAGTATCCAAACTTATTTTCTCAAGTCACCCCCAAGCATGCAGAATGACTCCATAAGGACGAACATGTTCTTCTGCCAGTTCAGAATCCCACTAACAATACTCGACAATATGTTTCCAAACTTACTTTCATTCACATAAATCTTATCCAAATATTCAACTCAGGGCACTCAGATAATTTTAGACAAAGGTTTCCTAACACTCTTCAAGTGCTCACACAACAATACTTCTCACCATACTTGGCAGTGTCATGCCTCCTCTCATATTCAAATATATAGATTTTGTTTCCTAGGTCTTACCTCCAAAGGCTGAACCCTCTCCTTGGAAATTCATAGCCTTGGATTCACCCCTATATTTCAAGGTGTTAGTTCAAGATTCGTCTCATAACTCTTGTAATCTTTCTCCCTTGTTAGTAGGATTGTGTTCCCCAATCATTGAGTAATAGTTATCTCTATTCATGGCCATTCCAAATGCCACTTTTGGTCGTTAATAATATTTAGAAAATGTATTTTACAACAATCCTTACGCAAGGACAAGTGTCAAGAATCTTCTTGCGAACTATTTAGTTTTAACATAAAAACATATTTCTTCTCAAAATCATAATCTAAATTGTAAACTAAATAATAATTACTCAAACTGGGGGATATTACATCTGCCCCCCCTTAAAATTAACACCGTCCTCGATGCTCCTCCAAATCATCTCATATCTGGAAGAGAGATCGATATGTGTTTCTCATCACATCATCCATCTCCTAGGTAGCCTCTTCAGGCCTAAAGTGCATCCATTGCACTTTTACCTACACAATAACTTGATCCTCAAGTTTCATTTTCCTCATGTCAAGCATAGAACATGGTTTCTCCTAAAATCTCCTTCTAGTTCTACCTGTATAACATTCCAATTAACACTATGAATATAATCATGAATATATTTATTTAACAGTGAAACATGAAAATCATTGTATAAATTCACATATTAGCGAGTAAATACCTCAAACGAAGCACAAAAATTTAGAGTCAACTTGGAATAACTTCCCAATTTAAAGGTACTCTTCTTTGGTCTAACTTTTAGGTAAACATGATCTCCCACATTGAATCCCCTGTGCATCTTTTTCTTGTTAGCATAACTTTTATGTCGGTCTTGAGCAATATTTAAATTCTACCTTACTTGCATAACAATCTACTCCATTTACTAAAGCAAAGAAGGTCCTAGTAATGCTCTATCTAATGGGTTGTCCTAGCTACTTGGAGTGTTACAATTTTTTCCATACAAGATCTCAAATGGAATCATTTTTTGTGAGGCTTAAGAGCCATTATTGTATGCGAACTTGACTAGATGCAAATAATATTCCCACTTAGTGGGTCTCTCCATGACATACATGCGAATTATGTTTTGTAGTACTTGATTTGTACATTATCATTTCACATGATGGTAAAAAGTGTTGAAATTTAACGAGGTGTCTAGTCCTTCAAACAATGACTTCCATAAATTGAAAGTCAATTTCACATCTCAATAAAAATGTTACTACTTTCATAATTCCATCCAACCTAAAAATTTCCTTCATAAAAACATCAATAATGTTTATATCTTTAATCATATATTTTACAAAAATAAAATGGGCTGCTTTACTGAGTTTATATTCTACTACCATAATATAATCATGTTTCCTTCTTATTCTGGGAAAACATTTAGTAAAATCATGCGAAATTATTTTTTATTTCCATTTTAGAATGGGTAATGGATCCCACTCTTCAAATTTGATCTCTACCCAGGAGGTGCTTGGGTCTGAGAAGAGATAGTTTCAACCATTACTATTCTTATAAAAGAAAAAAATATTCCAAAGAATTAAATCTGGTACCATAAAAGCTGGTTAAAGTTTCAGTCTTCCTATTATGTGTTTTAGCTTCTTAATTATGTCCATATAGTAAAACATTATTATCCATCTCATGGCCAAATGTGATGAGCTTTGTCCTTGTTTTCATCTATCATTTCCTCTTCTTTGATGAATCAAAATGGAGGTTCAGTAACCATCACGACAGAAACAAACAGAGGTCTCGAACTGCAAATTGTCTTGCTTTCTCAACGCATCCAACTCAGGCCCGCAAAGACATTATTCAAAGGATTAAAGCCATACATGGCTAAAACATAGACGTTAATTAATGCAATAAAAGATAAAGGATATGTACAATTACCTACATATTCATATTATATATCTATTTTTTTCCTTTGCTTGTTTTTAATTTTTTTTTTTAAAGAATTGAACGTTAAAATATTTAGGACATTCATTAATAACTATATTTATTTTACCTAAAAACTATATAATAAACTGTGAATAAATGTACTTTTAAAAAACACTCTTTACATAAATTCATTAATTCAAAATTCAGTAGATACCAACCTTAAAAAACTAATTCAGTAGATACCAACCTTAAAAAACTCTACTTATTTTATAATTGAATTAATAAACCTTTTAATTTTAAATGCTAAGAGAAGTTCAATAATTATTTATTTCCAACCAAACCAGATGTTTACAGTAGGCAGTCGTAACTGTAAATTAATTTACACTTACCAATGGCGATTATTCATACGAAAAAAAGAATTTTTAGTGGAGACGCATCATTATCATATAAGTGAAACCGGAGCTGTTACTTAATTTGAAACTAGGTTTCCATTCCTACTCTGGGATCATCATCAAGTTTTAATTGTCTTTTAGAATTGAAACGTTGAGTTTCAAATTAACTAAGACAACTCCTTCGTCACTTCACTCATACTAATCCTGCTTAATGACTATCATCAAACACTTTCGTATACTTCATTTATTCATAGCAAGAAAATCCAGAAATAAGAATATCCGTGAAGAAAAACTCACAATTTATTTTTATTAGATCACGGAAAAGTTATTCAATGAGAACCAAAATATGTAAGAAGTGTTAGCAGCATTGAAAATGGGTTCGTCTAAGCTAGAAATAACCATAACTATATTAGAAATATAGGATCAGAAGGTTGCATGCGCAGAGAGATGACACGGCCCTCATATACCTCAAGTTGGAGTGAATGAAGACTATATATATATATAAGGATCGTGCCATCTCTTCTGCGCACGAAACACAGCACGCCCTCCGCTTCTTCACAATGATCTGATCTACTCTCCCTCTCTCTGTACAAATAGATATATAAATATCTAATTCACAAGGGAGCACGGAGATAGTTCCTCATATTTATAAGGGAAAAAACCATCTTCATTTTTTATTTTTTCACACTATGCTATTGGAATATTTTCCTCCTACTAGTACCTTAGTGGCAGTCAATGTCACTGTAGAATTTGATTTGAATGGAACTCATACTGTAGGGTAGTCTTCTCCTTCTAGTACATTAATGCCAGTCAATGTCACTGTAGAGAATTTGATTTGAATGGAACTGGAAAAAACCATCTTCATTTCAGTTTTTACACACTATGCTATAGGCTAGTCTTTTCCTCGCAGTCAATGCCAATGTATAGAATTTGATTTGAATGGAACTCATACTGTAGGGTTTTCAACATTAATGGCAGTCAATGTCACTGTAGAGAATTTTTTATTTAAATGGAACTATAAATAAATTGTATGTTATACTTTTCAAAGGCCATGAACAGACGACTCTTGAAATTGTTATGATTTAATTGGGTCCTCGAATATCGATATGAATTGATTCGGTGGGAGGCTGCAAAGTATGTGTTCGGGTCGGACCATCCCAATTCGAAAGCAATTAGCTTTGACTGGTCTATGATTCTAGACCATTACTTCGTCACACAGTTTTTGCAGGATTACGTAATCAAATTACATTCCATAGGATAAATATGTTATAATTTATGTCAGATGCAGGGGATGGGTAAATCGACGACTTGGCTTGACTTCACGATGCGAGTGTTGTCTGGTCAATAAAAGCAGACGGCCGTCCCAAAAGATTTTAATGATACTATAAACGTCGATTCTCCCATGACCATTTAGGACCAAATCAGGCGAAGAGTGAGTGGCTAGCGTGGCGTGGCGTGAGTAGGGAGGACAAACGCTACATTTTTCTAAATATTTTTTTTTTCAAAATTGGTCTTAGTGGATGTTAATCATATTATTATTATTTTTATTTAAAAACTAACTAAACACTGGTTACATTTATTTAGTTACAATTTTATTTTATTTTTCCAAATAAAAAAAAACTCTACAATTTAAAGCAATGGAAATTTTCATAATTTTATTAAATTTAACTGTAATCAATGAACTAATAACAATTTATAGATTTGTTGTATATTTACGAAATTTAATTTACATATTAATATCCTCCATTCCTACCTAAATAGCCGTCCTTGAGCGATACCTATATGTGAATCACTTGAGATTCCAACATCATTAAACTTAGCATCATATATTACAATGAGAAGCTAAACCATTTGTGTAGTGTAAGGACATGCCAAGGCCTAAGTCTCTTTAGAAATATTTGATTTCCAAAACTTATCTTAGGTTCATACAAATCCAAGACTCTAACATGCACTCACATAATTGTGTATAAACAAACTTAGCTAGCTAAAATAGATTATTTGTGGTGTACAAAGTATCAAACTTCCAAGGTCTAAGTTTTTTTTAGAAATATTTGATTTCCAAAACTTATCCTAGGTTGATACAAATCCAAGACTCTAACATGCACCCACATAATTGTGTATATAAAAAACCTAGTCAGCTAAAATAGATCATTTGTGGTCTACAAAGTAACAAACTTCCACTTTATTTAGATGCTTGTAGTTCTTGTTCATAGACTACTAACCTGTTTCCTTACATTGGAGGAAAATTAACTCTTAGCTCATTAGAAGCATTTCGAGTCACAATGAAAGACCATATTAGAAACTTGCATTAACAAAGTTGAAAATCAATTATATAATTTAAAGAATAACACACATAGAAAGTAATTAGTCTATGACATACACATTTATATTAATATTCATTAATCAATTTTTATAGCTATATATGAATGTAAAGTCCGTTATATTTGAAATAAATGTTAATAGCACTCGTTGATTGTGGTTCTTATTGTCATCCAGTGTCCAAATCACAACATCTTAGTGTCAATTTCGGCAATATTTTTAAAAATTGAAATGAAAAGGCCTCCAAAAGTATGCAAAGCTACAAACCACTCAATTTGGATTTTGATGAATAGGGAAATTCATTTCATTTTTTGTATATGAAGAGAAGAAGAATCATTCCATTTCAAACACCAATAAGATCTCCCAATTTTTATTAAATCTAATTTACACAACTACATTGTATATGACATTAGCATAAAAATATACTTTCATAATATAAATCTTAAAAAAAAAAATGATATATGACACTAACACATTCACCATTTGTGACAATTTAAAATCACTTTACTTACAAATTGATCTAATAATAACAAGTGAATCACAAGTAGTACACCATTCATGTCATGTGGATATCTCACCTTCAAAGGGCATATTTCTTTCGCTTCATAATGGGACATTTTAACTATTGTTTACATGATACCCTCACTTGATGGGTCCCAATTCCATTAACTTCCCTGGTTGCTAGTACATGTCAATTCATTTAATGTGATGTGAGGTACATTCAATACCCTTATGTCATGTAGTGTCTCCCATTGGCCTCTACATCTTCCCTTACAACCTACTTGTCTCATTTTAATTTCTACCCATGAGAGCCAAGACAACTCCCATTAGTCTATCTTCAGTAGTTGCAAAGGGGAGAGTGGGGGTCTTGAGATTTCCATTTAATAAGATGGGAGAAAAATTCAAATGGAAGGGAAATTCAAGACCCACCAATAAAAGCCTCTCTCCCATACATTCCAAGGAAAATAGATTCCAAATCCATTGCTTTTATCATGTTGCTCCCATTTCAAATTTTGTTAGTAAGAGCCATGGCGACATGCCTTCCCAATCTCCACTCAATTATTACAAAATAAGACGTTTCTACTTAAAAACTCATTCGAATGCTATAATCCATCAACATGATAACAATTTGGAATCACTCTACTATGTAGCTTCACTTTCTTAGTGAATTGGTTTCTTATGTCCTTCTTGGCTTCCATTTGTAGCTTAGCAGTTGTTGTTGCCATCCTTATCACATGCTTGTATGTGGAGTTATATCCCTTCCAATCATGTAGAATCATGACCATATATTGCTTTTAGTGAATGAACGAGGAATAAATAGAACATTTTCATGGTGTATCCCAACGTGGTGAAAGTAGCTGGGAAGCTACTTCCTCCTAGTAGCCAAGCAATGGAAATGGCACACCTATAAGTTGGTGCATCACACAAGTCGTCAATTCTTGAACAACATGTATCATTCAATAAAATTACAAGCAATTCAAAGTTATTTCCAACATTTAAAACAATAGCAATGGAGGAAAAAAAATAAGAAAAGGAATTTTATGCAAATTCAAATGTGGTGGAAGAATCGATAGTATATTTATATCTCTATGAAAATTTCCAATATTATCTTTTCATCCCACTATTTTTAGAAGCTCCAACACCCCCATTGAAAGTTGTGGAACTCTTAGCCTAAACCATTCAAATGGAATCTAGGAAGTCAATGGGAAGGGAATTACTCTATGGCCTTAGTCTTTGTTTAAAATGTATTAATGTTTTAAAATTATTTTCTATTATTGGAATAAAATATAATAATTTATTTTATAGTATATTATTATATTATGTTTGTAAATTATTATGTTAAGACACATAATCTCTTACAATGAACATTTAATGTGTTATACAGACTTTATGATTATTGTACTAGTAGCCAAAGATGACTTTATGATTATTGTACTAGTAGCCAAAGATGTTATTTTACCATATTTTTGTTGGAACATGAAAAGTATAGCAAAAGTGATTAGGCAAGCTTCCAATAAAAGTCCTTGTGTAAAGGGACATCGTTATCATTAAAGAAGAGCGAGTATGGATCCATTCATATTTATAGGACGATCTATAGTATTTCCTGTATATAAGCTTAGGTAGTTAACCAAAATGTCTAATAAATGTGACCACACCCTACAAACATTCATATAGTGTTGAACTTTGTGATTAAATTGGACAAATTCAACTCATTGGTTCTCAAAGTAGTTGATTGGTTAGTATTCATCTAGGTCAATTGACATAATAGTCAAATCTCTCACATGTGTCTATAAAAGTAAGTATACAACAAAAACGATTGCTTCTAACATAATCCCTTAAAATCAATTTGGAGGACAAATCAAATTATGATTCTCAATCAAATTACATAAAATACTCCTTAATACTACAAAATGTTAAGAACAAAAGAAACAAATCCACCCCAGTATACTAAAATTGCTTCCCACAAACAACCATTATACGAATTAATGGAAAGTATAGTGACACACTAAAATATTTATGAACAATTGTAACCTCAAAAACAATTTCTACCCAACATTTTTTGAATCAAAAAATGAAACAACACATTCTTACTGGAATATGGAAACAAGCTCAAAACAATAAGGGTCCCAAAATACTAGTCAAATAAGCCTAGTGAATTAGTTGAGTAGATAACAAGACATTCCATTCTCATTCTCAATCAATTAGTTGAATATACAATACTGCAACACCACGAAACGATGTATGTCCATTATATAAATATTATATTCATATAAAGACACGAGAGGATCCACTAATCATTACATAGGTGATTATCCTAGCACATAGTACTTTTAAATCAAAATATCTATTGGTGATTTCTAAGTGAACGTAGTTGATTTTGCTTTTAGTAGGACGTCGAAGTCAATAGGTCACTTAAACATCTCAAGTTGGATTTAGGGTGCTGAGAATAATTTTGTTCCCCTTTTCATTACAACGAGAATGTGTAACATTTTCTTCTTTAGGAATTCATGCATACTTTTTGGAATATCACACATTAAGTTTGAAAAAGCTCCCCCCACCCACCAAACCTGCAAATAATCAATGCCACTTATATAGAAAATTCTACATCAAACTAAAAAAATTAAAGAATCACACGTGCACTCGGAATGCACGTGAATCCTTACGAGTGTGTGTGCTTTAATAATCATGCACACACTAGGAATTTATGTTTGTTTCTCCATGTTTCAAAAATAAAAGAAACAACCAATTATTTTCTTATTTATGGCTCTCCCAGAAACCTACGATGACATTTTTTCATCCACCAAACATGATTTTGTTCTAATCCCACCAATAAAAATGATTTTGTTCTAATCCCACCAATAATATCATTAGTCAACCATTTCTAAGGAGCTTTCACTTGTATGTTTTATTTCTTATATCATTTTTATAGTTTAGAAATTTTCATATTTTTAAAAGTATGTTGTTATTGTTGATTGGCGTTCTTATTCAAAAAAGGCAATAAAACACTTATCCAAATCCAAATTAAAAACCTACTACCCATAAGAAACATACACTAAATAAATAATGCCTACATGAGTGTAGAAACTTAGTTAGGGAGCTTAGGAACGGTAGAGAACAATATTGTATTTCAATGTCCACTTCACTTAACATTGTCGTTGCTTCCACTCGCCATGTATTTGACCAATTATTTGATATATCCTAATATAGTGCCCGGATGAAAGACTTTTACCAAAGTGATATTACCAAGGAATAGGTTAAAATCTTAAATATAACCGAAACTACATTGTTTAGTTCTTCATTGACCCTAGAAACAACTAACCAAGTGATACGAGAAAGAAGTTTCTTCGGATGTGTTATTGTAGATTACAACCATGGAGAGAGAACTAAATGGATCAATGATTTATGGTATTTGATAAACCTCCCTACAATAACAAAGAGTTTCCCTTGTGTTTTCTTTGAAAGTTATGAGCCAAGTTCAATGTTGGTTACCATGCCAATATTTTTTGTTTATTTGAGGGGGTTGGTATTAGCTCTAGTTGGGATCGATAAATTACCAGATTTAACCCATTGATAGGGATACCCATTCATAGGCGTATTCCTAACCCACCCTCTCCTCCCTAGCAACCTCAACTGAGATATAGGATTTGGTCCACTAGTACTGTGATATCGTCCCTTCCACATATTACAGTTCAACATAGTGCATTTGTAGCACCTTCTTAATTGGAGACATACCCTAATAATGTTAGACCACTAGTGTTGGCCTTTATCTAGTTGTCCTAACCATTCCGGTTCAAGTCTAGTTGTTCATCATTGATGCTCACATTCCAAGGATACTTGTCATAGCCTAATAAAGGATCATATTTAAGAAAGTATCTTGGACAACGCTAGTACGACATGATTTTTATTTTTCCATTCCTTATGCAGTTAATGTTGCATTTGATAAATATTTTGTAGACATAAATTTAAATTATTTGTGACTATCTTCCCTTTGGCATGTGTGGCTTTCGAAAAATGACACGCCTAAATTCATGTCAAAAGGCACCTCATCTCCCAAAACTTGATAGAAATTTCACTGCAACTTGTTTAATTAGGGCTCCCCACACCAAGATGTTTACATGAATTTATGGTTTTTTCTCCATATTGCTTGATTAAAACATAACTTCTTTGGATTCACCATGTTAGTATATTATCCATCATAAAGTATCTACATGGTTGAGCAATGGTTTCTATGTGTGTAAGATTGAATATTGTTTAGATATGTCAACTCGAAGACAAGGAAAAATTAAGCATAATTTTTTTTTTCTTGACTCTATGAGATGAACTAGGAAAGGAAAAGAGAATGGGAAATGCCATATGTGGTTAAAAATCAATAATATGAGCTCTAGCTATCTAGAACATCCTCATAGGTCTTTAGCTATGTTGTGTATTTGAATGAAACAGTCCTTAAAAATTTCAATACATAGTTGTTATTCATTGTTAATATCCTAGTAGTTAGTTCCTAACATGAATAATTGGGTTTAAATTTGTGTGTGTACCAAAGGAGTTTGAAAATTTTGGCACCTTAGGCTTGTTCCATACCTTCCCAGTCGACAATTTGGACATACCCATTAATTGTGTGCATTGCCTTCCATTCCAAATTTGTTTAATCCCAATGTCTACAATGAGTTTGGTGCTCTTAGTAAGGCAATGCACACAACCTCTTTAAATTTATTGTATTTTACTAAGTATTTATTGTATTTTTAAGACTTTTACTATAGGAAGCTCCTCGTCTTCCAAAAATAGAATTTGTTTCCATGGAACTATTTAATTCTGAACATTGTGCTATTGGGGTGCAGGTACCTTATTTGGATTTGTCCAGTTACCTCTGAGGGATTATGAAAACTGAAAAATCTTCAAGAAGATAACTTCATGCGTAGGTTCTATCATTTGCAAATATGGCAAATTTACCTAGTTTATTTTGTGTTTTTATGAAAGGTGACTTTTTAGGATCTTAGAGATAGATGCAATTGATCTAATTTGTAATTTGGTTTGAAACTTTTGCTATGTTAAATGGTTGCATTGCCTTTGCAATAGTTCTCTCCCTGTGAGGAATTCAGAGTCTTGATTCTTCTGTCACATGGGCTTTGTGGGAATCGACAAACTACTACGAGAACAATAAGTGGTCTTAGGTTGAGGGAATGGATAGGGCTAAGAGGCGCTAGTCATCTTGATTATCATCACCATTTAATTGACATACAAAAGTTGAGGTCCTTGGTCTGTTGTCTTCCAATTACCTATGAAACTAGGTCAAAGTGTCTTTTGTCGAGTTGTGAGAAAAGACATTTGGTTCCATAGCGTGTAAACAAAGTTTCTTTCTCCATTCTATGGTAAGGGGAGTTGTATGAATTTTTCCTTCCTTTCAAACCATGAATTCTCTATGGTGTTAGGTGTGGCTATTATCCTTGGCATCGACGGTTTCCTTACTGGCTTGTGCACATATGTCTAAATCCTTGAATGCACTGAACTGTATAATTTTCCTTCTCCCTCTGGCTTCATGAGGCTTCATTACCCTATCTACAAGATTCTATGTTGCACGAACATCTATTATGTGGAGGTTCATAAACAAAAGGAGGACCACAGTAATTGTAGCTCTATGCGATGATGTTCTCCAATGTTGTGAACTAGTTTATCTAGCTTTTTATTGTTATGGGTTTTTGTTTTAAGTGTATCTAATCATGTTGTGCATTATTCCTAAGTAACATGGAACTTCTTTTGCATGCAAAAATGTAGGAACTATGGGTTAATCCCAATGTCTACAATGAGTTTGGTGCTCTTAGTAAAATACTTACCTGGATTGATAATAGTACTTAGAATTTTAGTAATCGCCATGTTCATAACCAATCATTCAGTCTACATTATTTTTTTGATGAATAGGTAAGATTGTAAATTCTTCCCATACTTTTACTCACAACACTATTTAGAAAGTATACGGGGATTTTGTGTGTTTTTTATTTTCTTTTCTTCTAGTAAGAAGAAATAATGTCTCCTTTGTAATTGTATAGTGACCTAATAGAAGCCTTATATTGCCAACATGGCTTTGTTTAACATACCTCTGACCAATTGATATCCATTCCTTATTGTCCTTGATGATAATGGCATTATATCATATTGTAGGAGATCTAATGAATGGGTGAAGGGATTTTTTATGTGTTCATATGTTCTTGATTTTTTCTAGTAGCTAATGTTTTCCAAAGTCGATAATATTTGGCATTTATTTGATGTACTCAAAACATTCTCTGATCATAATATTATA
Organism: Larix kaempferi; assembly: GCA_027924585.1. Taxonomy (NCBI): domain Eukaryota; kingdom Viridiplantae; phylum Streptophyta; class Pinopsida; order Pinales; family Pinaceae; genus Larix; species Larix kaempferi. Next base: position 23,471,132 of record BSBM01000370.1, read on the forward strand.
ACACTAGAATAAGAAAATTTTCCAATATTTTGCATCCTTCATTTCTTGGTAAAAGTGCACTGGACAAGCTTGAAAATATCACTAAGATAAAATGCATATGTTTATGAAATATAACTTTTACATTTTCTAGTGTGCTATACTAGCATAAATCGTCATAGCATGTGTAGATTTTCTTGGAATTGTTGAATCGAACAGGCACAGAAAATAAATACACAACGGAAGATATAAACACAGCAAAAAACTAAATTGCAAACACATCAAATGTACATAGAGATATACATGGTAAAACCTTCAAGAGGGAAACATCCATGGAGCAATGGTAATGGTTCTCTTATTGTTCAAGAAACATGAAGATTACAACAAACTTTCCTCCTCTAACTCTCATCAATCCTTACCTTCTACGAGAATACAAGAATAAAAAATATTTCTCTCATGGTTACACATAAATAACCAATTTAGTTATCGGTTAGTCAGTTACATAATGACCAGAAGAATTGGTTGCCGCACATTTCCAACAATCTCCACCTTGACAACAATTTACCCAATACCTTGCTCATTGTTTTTTTCATCACCTTTCATGCAAGCCAAGAGAAGCTAAGCACCACCACAACTTATCTAATGTAACTGGTTTGATGAACATGTCTGCAGAATTTTTTTGAGTCTGGACCTTTTCAAGAACCACCCCACCTTCATCAATAATTTCTCTCACAAAATGGTATTTTAAAGGAACGTGTTTTGTCTTACTGTGATAAGCTATATTTTTATCCAAATGAATAGTACTTTGACGATCACATAACACTTTTATAGTGTTCTAAAACTTTCCTAACTCACACAACAAACCTTTTAACTAGATTGCCTCTTTACAAGCATGTGAAGCAGATATATACTCTACCTCTGTAGTGGATAAAGAAACTATGTTTTGAAGCTTTGATATTCAACTAATAAAAACACATGCAAGAGTGAAGGCATATCCTGATGTGGATCTCCTTTTATCAGAGTCACCTGCAAAATATGAATTGACATAACCACAGATTACATCACTGCAACCATTAAAGATGATACAATAATTGCTTGTGCCTCTAATATACCGAACCACCCATTTCACTGTTTCCCAATGCTCTTTTCCTGGATTTTCCATGTATCTATTGACAACACCAACTACATGTGAAATATATGGTCTTGAACTTATCATCGCATACATCAAACTTCCTATTGCATTAGCATATGGTACACGAGACATATACTGCTTTTCTTCATCACTACTAGGACTCAAACCTGAAGAAAGCTTGAAATGAGAAGCTAAAGGGATATTAACAGGTTTCACACTATTCATACGGAATCTATGAAGTATTTTCTCCACATACTTCTCCTGTGATAACCACAACTTTCTATTTTTCCTGTCTCTATGTATCTCCATGCCCAATATCTATTTTGTTGATCCTAGATCCTTCATATCAAATGTCCTATCCAACTGAGCATTTAACCTGCTACAACCATGCTTTTGCTTGCTACAAGCATATCATCAACATATAATACCAAAATAATGAACACGCCATTTTCCAAATTTTTAAAGTAAACACAATGATCATACTCACTTCTGGTAAAATTATGGCTCACCATGAAGGAATCAAATTTCTTGTACCATTTCCTGGGAGATTGCTTCAGGCCATACAATGATTTCCTAAGCTTGCAAACAAACCTCTTTTTTTGATTCTGAATGAACCCTTCTGGTTGTTCCATGAAAATTTCCTCATCTACATCTCCATGTAATAAATTTGTCTTGACATCTAGCTACTCTAACTGTAGATCATATAAGGAAACTAGTGCTAATAGAATTATGATAGAAACAAGTTTCACAACTAGTGAAAAATCTCATGAAAGTCATGCCTGCTTTTTGAGAAAACCCCTTTTCAACCAGTATGGCCTTGTACTTCGGAACAATATCATCATCTCCTTTCTTCAATTTGAACACCCATTTGCAAACAACCACTTTCCTACTCCCAGGAAGTTCCACAAGATCCCATGTTTTGTTCTTTTCCAAAGAATCCATTTCTTCTTTCATTGCAAGTTTACATTTGTCACTAGTGGGAACTTCTAATGCTTCTTGATATTAGCTAGGTTCTCCTTCATTAGAAATTAAAGTAACAAATGTGACAAAATCATCATACATATTTGGAAAATTTCTAACCCGTGTAGATCTTCAGAGAGTTTGTTGTGGCATTTCCTCTGTTTCTTGAGGTTTTTTAGTATGTTCATTCTCCTGAGGAGTTTTCTCATGAATATCCTCCTTCGTAGATGACTAAATATCAAGTTGAATTTGTTGTAACTGTGGTACATTAACCTATTTGAAATCATTAGTTACATTTGGATTTGATAGAGAAAGTTCATCAACTATTACATCTCTATTTATGATGATCTTGTGGGAAGTAGGATTCCACAATCTATATCCCTTAATACCATCACCATATCTAACAAATATCAATTTACTTGATTTATGATCTAGTTTGGAACGTTGATTTTTCGGAATAAGTGGATAGGACTCACAACCAAATACTCTAATATTAGAATAGTCACATGGTTGGCATGTCCATAACTCTTTTGGAATTTTGCAGTCAATTGATTTCAATGGTGATTGGTTGACCATGTAACAAGATGTAAGCAATGCCTCTCCCCACAATTCTTGTTGCAACTTTGCATTGCTGAGCATGGTCCTTGCTTTCTCAAGGAGAGTCTTGTTCATGCATTAAGCAACATCGTTCTGCTGCGGAGTGTAGAAAATGGTTTTATGTCTCTCGATCCCATCCTTCTTGCAATAATTATCAAACTCCTTAGAAGTAAATTCAACTCCATTATCTATTCTGAGACATTTAATGGATCTGTCAATTCTCTTTTCAACCAAAGCTCTGAACTGCTTAAATGTATCAAAAGCATCACGTTTTCTCTTTAACAAATAGATCTATACTTTCCTACAGTAATCATCTATAAAAACAACAAAATATGATGATCCACCATAAAAGAGTTTAGGATATGGACCCCAAATATCAGAATGAATATAGTCTAGGATACCTCTACTGATGTGTTTTCCAAAGTTAAATTCCCGTCTAGCTTGTTTACCATAAATACAATGCTCATAGAACTTCAAATCTACAGATTTTACACTAGGAAGCAACTTTCGATCAGCAAGTACCTTCATTCATTTTTCGCTCATATGACCCAATCGCTAATGCCATAAACGAGTGGAGTCTGCTGCATCAACTAATGCTACTGCTGCATGATCGATTTTCGTCCTCCCTTCAAGTTTTTATAGGTTCCCGACTTTGTTTTCCTTCATAACAACCAAGTTACCTTTCAATATCTTCGTAACTTCACCTAGAACTGTGAATTTGTAACCGGAAGCATCTAGAACTCCCATTGACATCAAGTTCTTCCTAAGTTCAGATACATGCCTCACTTCTATTAGTGTCCTAATAGTCCCACCAAATTTTTTTATTCTGATACTCCCTATCCCAACAGTTTTACATGAAACATCATTTCCCATATAAACTACCCTGTCCTCTATAGATTGGTATGTGGAGTACCAACATGTGATGGGATTCTCTAGAATCAATTAACCAATCATAATGGTATTGTGAGACAAAGATGTAGATAATACATCATCGATCATACCTGAATCCTTCTCGGCTATGTTTTCCTCCTTTGTAGTGTCCTCCTTAGATGAAATATTTCTCAAGGTGTCATGTTTTATAGTAGTACCAACGCTTCAATTTTCTCTTTTTCCCTTCGAATTTGACCTTGATGTGCCCTTCGAATGCTATCCTCTTTCACTGGTTCTCCCTCTGACCACCGTCGCCTCAGATGTCGAAGTTTCAAGACTAGAATTCTTTCGAGTTTCTTTAGAGATCAAGTCTCCCACAACATCATCAAAGCTAATATCCTCGGTAGAACTTAAACTGATAGAGGTTACAAAATGTTCCCAAGACTCAGGTAGAGAGAACAACAGTAAAATCGCCTTGTCTTCAGATTAGATTTTATCATCAATGCTATCCAACTGACAAATAAGAGTATTGAATGTATTCAGATGATTTGAAATTTTCATACATTATTTCATCTGCAAGGTAAATAGTTGTTGCTTAAGGAAGATTTTATTCGTCAATGATTTAGTCATGTACAAGCTTTCCAATTTTGTCCAAAGACCTGCTACTGTAGTTTCAGACACGATGTTAAACAAAACATCGTCATCCAAGTAGAGACGAATAACACTGAGGGCTCTTTCATCCATCTCCTCCTAGCATTCATCTGATATATCCACAGGTTTCTTCATCTTCTCTGCTAATGCCTTTACCACTCCTTGTTGCACGAGCATATTCCACATCTTGACCTTCTATAACTCGAAATTATTGCTCCCACTAAATTTATCAATTTCAAATTTAATACTCCATGTTTTTGCCATTTTCTCAAAAAACCAAATCAAAATGGTGAATCAACAAATTTAATAATTTAAATTCCCAAAAATAATGGGATAAAAGTTTTTAAATAATAAAATATAAATTAATCATATAAAAAACTTCACCTTATAACTCCCACCTTAATCCACCTTATAACAAGACCCACACCATATAATTTTAACTCCACCTTTTATATGATCCACGATCTTCCTTTTAACTTAAAAACATTTGAAAGCTATTATTTCAAAGTTATTAACCCATACCGTTATGCTTTAACCACAGATTACCATATTCACATTAACTAACGAAAGATACCTTCATAAATGTAAACCAATTTTCGCTCCTCCCGAGTCCCGATGACTAAAGGACGCGATAAACCCAAGATTTCTAAAAATTGTAAGTTTGCCAAATGTTTTTGCTCCCCAGCCAACCATAAGCGTGTGATAAACTGATATTTTCATCCCCCTTAATTGAAAAACTGTGTCATACCTCCCGCGGTGTTACACCAGTGAAAATTTGTTATTTCTCAGTAATCTCGTTCTCTGTGGCCTCCAACCTCGCTCTAATACCACGGGTTGAATCAAACAAGCACATAAAATAAATACGCAGCGGAAGATATTAACACAGCAAAAAACTAAATGAAAAATACATCAAATGTACACAAAGATATATATGGTAAAACCCTGGAGAGAGAAATATCGATGGAGCAATGGTATCGGTTTTCTTATTATTCAAGAAACATAAAAATTACAACAACCTTTCTTCTTCTAACTCTCATTCATCTTTACTTTTTATGGAAATACAAGAATAAATAATATTTCTTATGAGAATACAAGAATAAATAATATTTCTTTCATAGTTACACATAACTCACCAATTTAGTTACTCGATTAATCAATTACATAATGACCAAAAAAATTGGTTGTCACACATTTCCAACAAGAATGTCGACAAATTGTTTCTTCTATCTTCTTATATTAGCCTTAAATTTTATGGATCTTTTGTACTCCTTGTTTCTTGTCCAAGTGTAGTGAATGATCATGCGAATATCAATAGGTTCAAATTAATATCTTTATGAAATATATTTTATATATTTTCCAATATGTTATGCTAGCATGAATCCTCACAATATGTGTGGACTTTTTGAGAATATGGACAAATGGTCTATTTTATCTCTTTGTTTGGATCCTTGGGACTCCAACCCAACAGGAAATCAAATCTATGAACTCAATTATACAGACCACAATTTTATCTAAATAAAATATCATCATTTCTAGAAGGTCGGAATGATTGGATTGAATCTTACTCATGCAATTTCATCGACTTCAATATGGACATGAGTAGAAGCATTAATATGTATATTCTTGTAGGTTTTTGAGTACTTATCTCTATGTTCCTTAAGTACTCACCAAATCTCCATTGTGCCCATGTAAGTGGCTATGAGGATTACAGTTTTCAAAGCAAATAATATGTTTCAATAATGCTCTCCTCTTAATTTGGTTCGTTTAGGATTCATAACAATTGAAACTTAGCCTGATATTATCCTAGAATTTGTTTAAATGCTATTTTTTCTCCTCTCTTTTTTACTTTGACCCAAAATAGATGGCAAACAACCCATTTTCCTACTCTTGTTTTCTAGTATTCCTACATGCTTAGATGATGTGTTCACGTGGTGGCCAGCCGTGATTTCAATCCTTGTCATTTCATATCCTGCTATTAGGTAGTAATCTCATTTAGCCGGTTGCTCACCTGGTAATTGAATGAATATTTTGCACTATTTGTTTTCGTGGTCAAAGTAACCTTCAACCTCTTTCAATAATCAACTACACCTTTACCAATATGCTATAAAAAAAATTGGTGTTAAGATATATATTAATATATCTTAACTTTCAACTTGAATAGTCAAGTGTTTCAATTTTAAATGTAAAACACCTCCCACTTGAATTAATTTGACCATAAATGTACTTAGTAGATATAATGATTTCATAGTGAATTCATTTCACAAATGGATTGATTTCGCCATGAATGTATCTTTGTCTGTCATAATTAGCTTAGAAATAAAATAAATCGTTTGTGAAATATATATCTTCTCATTGTATTGCTTCGAGAAATCAACAAATATTCACAATTTTTATAATCTTTGTTATAAGTTGAAAATATTACTATTAATTAACCATTATCAAATATCTATCTTGGCTTTGTTTCCATATGTATTCTCGGAATTTATCTCTTGTAAAGCAAAACAAGGAATTAGCCTTTCTATGTTATTTTAGGAAAATGCAATAAGGAATTAGGTTTCCTATGTTATTTTAGAAAAATGTTTTAAAAAAACTAGAGTACTGTAGACGAGCTTCACATTATCATTAAGGACAAATTAATATCTTAGCCTTCCTATGTTAATTTAGGAAAATGTTTAAAAAAAAACAGAGTACAGTAGACGAGCTTCACATGATCATTAAGGACAAATTAATATCTTTATGTAATATCAATATGGTATCCTAGCATGCATGTTCGTAAAACGTGTCGACTTTCTGAGAATATGGACAAAATATTTGTTTTATCTTTTTGTTCAGATCCTTGTGACCCTCGCCCAAGAGGAAATCAAATCTATGGATCTAAAATATACAGACCAAAAGCTTTTCTATATAAAATCTTATCATGGGCACAAGGTAAGTATGATTCTTACTCGTGCAATTTCATTGGCTTATATTTGAAGAGAGCTAAAAGCATTAATATATCTATTTTCATGGATTTTTCATAAGCAAATGCTATAAGAGCATGGAAAATTTTAGCGGCGAAATTTAGTCCATGGGCTATTTTTGCATGTTTTTTCCAAAAAATGATTCGCCAATTTGCATTTTTTGAAGCCTCGTTTTGCCCAATTTTGATGGGGTAAACATTTTTCTCTATAAATCGCCAAATTATTATATAAACTATATAAAATCCTTATAAATTGAAACATTTTTAGAAAAATATCGCCAAATAATTTATATTTGACATTTTAAGAATTGGTAAGATTCGCCAAGGTTCATACACTTTTAAATAGGTATGGATCCTTAAAATTACCCTTGTATAAGAGATAACTGATCTTATCTCTACATTCCTTCAACATTCACCATATCTCCATTGTGCCTATGTAACTAGTTCTGATGGAAATGGAGTTTTGAAAGCAAGTAATATGTTTCAATGGTGTTGTATTCCTAATTTGTTCTATTTAAATTTTATAACAGTTGTCATTTAACATAACTTTATGGTGGACTTTCTTTAAAGGTAGTTAGGAGTTAGGAGCTTATCTGCATCTATTTTTTCATCAACTCTGCCATCCTAAGTCTCATCCTCCAAATGGCCATTTCTTCTCTTCTCTTTTATCTACTTCAATCCAAAGGGTATGTCGAAACAACCCATTTTCCCCTACTCTTGCTTTCTAGTTTTTCTACATCTTCAGATCACATTTTCTATGAATTTTCCTCTTTGATGTTTACCTAATAGTGACCTAATATCCATCATGTATATTTGTATTTTAGGATTATAGAGAACTACCTTTAAACTTCTTAGAAAACTGATTCTAGAGGATACAAAGAAGCGATCTATACATCTATTCTTTTGTCTTAAGCTAAGGAACTTTAGTATTTTTTAAATCTGTCATTGGTGTTCACATATGAAGGCTCATAGAGAAGCAAGGCACTTTGGAGTAAGGAGATCAATTTTTGTTTGTTGGATTATGTTATATTCAAAAATTTCAGATTGGTTTCCCAATCACCTTAGCTATAATACCAATTCAAGCAAAGAGTGCAACGTTTTTGTTTTCAAGTGATGCAATAACAACACTTTTTGGAACAATTTTTTCTAAGGTTTCGCTTACAAATTAGACATGTGGAAGGTTGTAGATGTATATAGATCAACAACTCAAAGGCACATAAATCACAACTTTTCCAAAGATTGTACATTGCATAGACTTCAAAAAATCTTTTCTATTGGTGAATATATTCTCCTACATAACATTTGATGGTTCATTTGGATAGAGGGTATAATTATCTCAAACTTAATGGCTTTCTGCAATGTCTCAGTTGCAATTAGTTTACTTGTATATGTTAGTATCTCCAAATAAGTTGAATAATGCTTGAAAATTGTAGTCTTTATTTGTTAAGCCGCAAGGACATTGCCACTTTGTAGCTCTTGTTGTATATTGTATTCAATCTCAACCAATAATGACATGGCATGTGATAAACTAGTGTATGAAAACTTCTAAAGACAAAATATTATCATACACCCCATTCTTATTAAATGGTTAAAAGAAATAAAAAATTATTTTAAAATAAAAATGATTTATTAACAAATAATTAATATATGGACATTAAAATTGAATAATAATAATAATTTCATATTATATATATATATATATATAGAGAGAGAGAGAGAGAGAGTTGTAAGATTTATCATAATTAAATAGTATTTAAAGTCATTAATTATAAGTTATGTAAACTCACTCATTATTCAAGAAAAATTAGACCACCTCACACAATACATTAATAATGTTTAGTAAAATATGAAAGAATCAATATAAAAAATGTTTTATAATGTATATAGAAATTTACTTTTATATAATAAAAATAAGTGTTAAATAAATAAATATAAAAAATAAAATAAGTTTATAAAGATAACTAAATTACTAATACTAGTATAGCCTTTTAACTTGTGGCCGGTAAATCTAATAAGTCACAAATTAAGTGCCATGAAGAAGTTATATGTTACTTGTTACATCTATATATGAACTACCAGTTAACCATGCATCATCTACCCGTTAGATATATATATAGATAGATACATAGATAGATATATAGATAGATACATATATATTTGTTTATTTAATGATACCTATAAAATTAATATAGTGTTATAATCTCTTTCCATCTAGAAAAAATATAGATGATAGTCTATCCAAATTCTAAACTATAAACACTTATAGATATAAAAATAAAAATAAAATAAAATAAATGTTTTCCATATTAAATAAATTTAACCTGCATTTATGTAATTTCTTAAAAAAATAAGAAAATGAATTAAAATTTTGAAACATAATGCTAATTTTACAAATGTTTATGTTTTATATGAATTTAAAAAAAAAAAATTAATAAAAAAACAATAATTCATATGTATTTAAGAAAAGCAATTTGATGAGAATAATTGTGATTACAACAACAAAAATTATCAAGTTGAAAGTTTCAATAAGGCGATTCTTTGGAAAATATAGAACAAGTCATACAATAAAAACCTGTAAAAATATGAATCCATATTAAGCAAGTAGGCTTTAGAGATAAGTTTGATCTTCTTAAGTTAGGCAGGATAGAAAGCAACCTCTTATCCGGATCTATTAATATTACAAAGTATCTCAACGGTTTTACAGAGTATCTCAGTCCCTTGTCTTCCTATTATGTATTATTGAATCTACCATGCGATGACAACTTTTACCCAACAAAGGCACCCAACTGAAATGGATATTGACTGTGTTCAACAAATTCAACAGCTTTCAAAGACTGTGTACTGTGTTTCACAAATCCAAGTGAGGACTTTTAGAAAAGCTTCCTCCTAATGAAAAACATATTCATTAATGAAAAACATATTCATAATTGATGATATATTTCAATTTTCCTTTTATTTAACCCTCTTTCTTTGGACATGTTTGACGAGGCAACTTCACATATGGACATTATCTTTTTTCATTACCTCTTATTTTTTATAATTCCCTATCAAATACTTTATCAAACTATTTTTTTTTTTATAATTTTTTATTTTGTAAATTTTTTTATGTAATTAATTGAAATATTACCAGCATAAATCCATTATAAAAGGGGATCTTTCAAGGTTGAGGGGATCAAATCTTTACAGGTCCAAACCCCTCTTTAGAGTGCAAATGTTGAGGAAGGGTTTTAATTTATCTATATGCTGTAAAATGTTTTAAATCTACTTTGAGCAGAGATGCTATTTTTTATATTAATTCTTTTTTATAACACATGCCAACTCTAGGATAAGCATGGAAGGAGTTACACATTGCCCTACTAAACGATAGAACAAGCAAAACGATAGAACAAGCAGATTCTGTAGAAAAATGTATTTAACATTCTAAATACATCATATATCATTTTTAAAATTATGTAAATCTACATAATATAAATCATTAATCTATGACTCATATAGAAACTGAAACATCTTCACAACTACCACAAACTTCATTCATTCCTTTTCATTTTTGTAAGAGCAGCAATATCAATCACAAACGTAAATCAAGAAATCTATTAAAAGGCCACATAAAATATATCCTATAACAATGTACCGCAGTACTTCGATAGAACAAGCAGATTCTGTAGAAAAATGTATTTAACATTCTAAATACATCATATATCATTTTTAAAATTATGTAAATCTACATAATATAAATCATTAATCTATGACTCATATAGAAACTGAAACATCTTCACAACTACCACAAACTTCATTCATTCCTTTTCATTTTTGTAAGAGCAGCAATATCAATCACAAACGTAAATCAAGAAATCTATTAAAAGGCCACATAAAATATATCCTATAACAATGTACCGCAGTACTTCTGTACTTGCTCTGGGCTTGGAAGTACTGCACATTGGTTTTTCCACATATTCAATAGCTTGAAATGTGAGATAATTAAATAACAAGAAGAGATCAAATAAGTTATAATCCCTGTCATCCAAACAAATGTTAATAACAATTGAAAATTCTCAAAAATACAGACAAAGCCAGGTGCAAAATAACTAGCCATACCTGCAGTAAACAGTAAACAATAAGCAGGGGCGAATTAATTAACCATACTACTATAAGCAAAAAAATTGTCTACTAGTAATAATAATAGGTGTATAGAATAAGAGATTTCATGTGCAGAGAGATGACACTCTTCTCATACATCTACTTCACCTGAAGATGAATGAAATTAAAGAAATATAAGGCCAGTGTCATCTCCCCTGCACACAAAAACATGCCATTCTCTTCTCCACGATGATATGAATACACTCATGTAAATCCTTACAAATATATATAACAATGTATATATTCACTTGGGAACGCACAGATACATGCCCATATTTATAAAGGCAAAAAGCCATATTCAGTTCAAATTCTAAAGACTAAAGACTAATCTTCTTCTAGGAGCTTAATGGCGGTCAATGCCACTGTAGAAGGTTTGATTTGAATTGAATTCTGAAAAAGCTATATGGCATTCAACAACATGAACGGCAGAATCGTGTCTTGGAGTGGTAGATTGGTTGGACTAGTCTTCGACATCAATAATTAATTGGCTTGAAATCTTCTGAGTGTGTGGAGAGGTATGACAGGGCCGGAAAACGTCATATTTGACCGGACTAAGCTCGTAGACTGTAATTTCATAACAGAATTATTCCGTAATTCCTTGACCATATCATACTCGTTAAATTTTATAAACTTAGGTAACCGCACTTACAAGTTAAAAAATATAAAATGGAAAGAGTTTCATATCGCTGCGGGTGCCCATGGTTATATCCGGAAGGTTTTTACACTTACATATATTATCTAATTATATATTAGAGAATGCTTTGTAACCTTCAAACTTCTTTGATTTGATTTTTAGGTGGGGAGAGTTCAATTTCTTTTTTTCTTCGTTTTTCTACAAAACTAGAATTTTCCTTTTTAGTAAAAATATGTTGGAAGAGTTCAATTCAAGAAAGCCCCTTTGCACATGGTTCAAAACATTCAATGTCACAAAAAATTCAACCAAAAAATAGATGTTTTAAATTGAAAAATGATTGGAAAGTGAAAAATTAGACAATTAAGATGGATTGAATCTTTAGTGTCTAATTTCCAAAGTGGATAAAGATGTGAGGGTCAACCCATTTATAGTAATGGAAGAGGCCCAATAGCTAAAAATAGTTGGGTAGATAAGAATGCTTACTTGAACTTACAACTTAGATAAACTAGTAGCATTGCTAAAATATCAACACCAACGCCCTCCCATAAGTGAAATATAGGGAGGAAACAAAAATAACAAGGATGGGTTTCGACAAAAAGCCTTGATTAGTACTTATTTACAACAGAGAAAACATAATATGCTTAGTGTCCCTGTGGACACCAATCCATCTAAATGGAGTGCATGGGTCGCTAGTTGTTGCAACCACCGAATCAATATACGAAACGGTGTTGTGTACAAGGCTCACTTGAAAGATGCTAAACCTTGATCAAACACTGTAAATAAAAAATCACACTAGGAAGCATTGCATACCACCCCACCCACAATGTTGAACTGAGTGCAGAAGATGACAACAATGAATGTCACAATTGATGGAAAAGTATGGAGATACCAACTAAAGGTGGCAAAGATGCAAAAAAACCTAAGCAATAAACACTCCAAAGTGGTGAGCTCCAAGGAACTACAAAACAAGGCAATATAGGGAGACAAATCCATGGTTACCCTCCTAAGAATCTACAATAGTAGCATTAAATCCACTACTCAAAGGTGTAGAAGGAGAGGTCCCAAAGAGCCATCATGGACAACAATCCTCGATATGGTTCTCAACAAACAGGGCCTGGTTAGGAACCCATTTAGAATAGAGGAATCAACATAAATTCATTAAACTCATGAGAAAAAAAAATCTCAATTAAGAAAATCAATTGAGTGTGCAACCACTAATGGAAATATAGTAGACTACTCTTTGCAACCTCTCAAATGGAATGGAAATAGAGACTTCACGAAAAAATTATTGAAAAAACTCTACCAATAACCTCTTTACAAAAAATTTGACAAAAAAAGCTTTGGCCTCCAATGAGAAAAATATGTGATCATGGGATTGGATCCATCCCCTCTTCCATCACACACAAATTGCACAACCAATTTTCCATGATAATAATAATTTCATCAAAGAATTATTCTATAATTCCTTAACTATATTATACTCGTTAAATTTTATAAACTAGCAAATTTGCTTTAGGCAGCTGCACTTAGAATTTAAAAAATACAAAATGGGAAGATTTTCATATGCATGAGGGTGCCTATGTTGATATCTGTAAGGTTTTTACATGGTAATAGCCTGCCTTAGTAAACCACAATTCAACGAATTATACTTGAGATATATTATTTAATTACATCGATAGTGTTTATATTTTAGAATTGGAGGTAGATTCACAAGTATGCTTTTCGTAGATTGCAAGAGGATGAGATGAGTGCATATTTTATGGTTGTCCTTCTAAATTCAAAATAAACAATTATAAACTCATGTGCTTAATATTTATAACTCATGAACACAAATGGGACAAAGTGGGCATCTGTTAATGTTTTGCATCTAATACGGTTATGATCTATACAAAAGATATTCACTTTGTGAAACCATGGAATAGCCCCTTACTTGATGGGATATTAAAGAATACCCCTAATTTCACTAGATATTCATAAACTCCTACCAAAATCCTTTTGTCGATCCCCCTTCCCAATACACATTTCTAATTAATTATAAAAACCTTATTTTTACGAGATATTCCCTATTTTTACTAGAAACCCATTTTTATACCCCTAAATACCTATAAACCCTGCATACCGTACTCACCCCCCACAAATGCCTACAATATATTGACCATCTTTCTCACAATCTAAAAACCCCTCTTTATGAATGAATGTGACAAGATGTTGGTCCACAAGGTGAATCCCCCTTGGGTCTATATGGGAGGGTGGAAATATTATTTTGGTTTTTAAAACAATTGTAGATCAACAAACCTTGTGATGTGGGATAAAAAGAAGCTTCCTTTTAAAACTCTCGTCACTCTCGTTATCTTGTATGGTTGTGAATTTTGGGGTTGCAACATCTCTATAGAATCCTAGAGAAATATTGAATAAATCCAGAAGCATTTCATAACATGTAACCTCAAAATTAAAAGAAAAACAACATACCCTATTCTCCTTCTAGAAGTGGGTCTTCCCCCCATCGAGAGCATCACTATGACTAGGTACCTGAAGTACAAGGACATGATAAATAACATGGAGGAACAAAGACGTCCTTAAATTGCGTTAAAATCTTGTCAAGTCCAACTACGACTCAAGAGCGGATGGTATAAATTCACCATAACCTAGTTAAACCATTGGGGGATTGATGAAAATGCCAATTTGCAATATATCAATAACATTAATAATACTATCACATCTAAATTTAAATAGAAAATGTGGAGCGAGAAAAAATTGCAAGTTAAAATAAAATTAAGATACTATGAGGAAACCTATTGGCTCACTCGTGGGAAGACCTAGATTCACTACAACACATACCAACAAACCCCAAGATAATGGCCCTTTGGAATTACCTGTGAACATGCAACATCTCACCTAAAGCACCTATGGGATTTGCAAGAACCAAGGTTCTGTAGCACTGAAGGCGATCGTGCTCTGTTTTAACATAATATACATTAACAAGACTTTGAGAAAGATCTATTAATCCAAATAACAATTATCACACATAAATCAGTTGCGCAGTTTATTATAACAAATAGAATTCATGTTCTACTATACTGAGTATTTTTAAACTAATGTTCATTACATAACCAACACATCAAGAACATTCGTAAGCATTCACATACACAGGACACCATAGATTTTACATGGAAACCTGAACAGGAGAAAACCACGAAAATGCTTCTTTTATTCATAGATCCCATTACAGACAACATTTCATCTTTTTATAGATCTGTGCACACATCCTACAAATCCATCTCTCTCTCTTACAAAAAGCTCTTTTGTCATACAGAACAATACATGGGATCATCTACTCTTCGTCACATTCTTTCACAATTCATCAAAAACCTAGTCTACCTAACCTATACATAATTATACTTTTCGGCATAACCCTCGTAGGACACTAAGTGGACCGAAGAATCTAACTAACTTCCTAACTTACTTAACCAATTTCTTGGTTTACTCAATCAACCACTACCCTTTCCACTCTTTATGGGCTCGCTTTCCTTTGTCCACTTCGTTGCACTCCCCTTTTACACTATTACAAAACTAGTTCACAAAACCTTAGGTCCAGCAGGTCCCCAACACCCAAATGCTGCTCATCCCAAGCAACTCAAGCTTGATCGCATGGTGTCTGGAAAGATACTATGAACTCAACATATATCCCCTTTGATGCGTTAATTTCCCCTTTCACCTTATCTTCCTACTGATGTAGCTCTTCCACTAACTGCGCGGTTACATATTGAGTTAATTGTGCCTTAGCTAACTGCTTAGCCTTCCATATTTATGTCCAACTATGTCACATACCCCAATTTTGCAAAAATAATGTAATTATTTTATTATATTCCTGAGACATTATGTTAAATCTAATGCTAAGTAGGAATTGATGACTCAGCAGAGTCACCATAAATGGAATGTAATTCTGAATATTTTATTATTAATAAATAAATTATGGAGACAACAGCATGGGAGAGCCATTAAAAGAGGTTACTGGTCTAACTGGTGGAGGGAACTAGGTGGAAAGGCAAAATACAAGTGGCAGCATCCTCAAACACTTCCTAAGTTGCAGGTGGCAACTTCCCTATATTTTGGGGTCATGATTCCCCAAGAAAGTGGAATCTGAGCAGGTGGCTCATTAATGACAGTTAACCCAACAAAGACCTAGGCAATCTTTTAAATAGTACTCAATGAACTGAGCTGGGGGTTCAACATTGTTCTGGAGGGAGAATATATTCAGGTGAATAGTATTCAGGAGTCCTATTGAAGAAGAGGGAAAAACAGTAAGGAAGTTGTTTGGAGGGAAATGCTGCAGTAACTTGGTTCCAGTTTAGCTGTTTGGGCTGAGTGAATTATTCTGCTGCACCTAGTTCCAGCCAGGAAGACCAGAGCAAGCTCGGGGGTCCTGAGAAGTGTTGTCTGGGCACTCTCCAGGAGTTGGTAGGGAGGAACAGCCTCCTATTGCTGTTGTTGTCCTCAGTTAAACAGGTTTTGTTATTTATTGCTTTGTGTTTATTAAGTTTAAATGAATGTTGTTATGATTATCATTTAATCGTCTGAATAATATCAGTTTAGTAAAAGATAATATCCCAGAATATCAGCATATAAGATTTTAAATAAGTACTTTGTTTTCAGTCTTCCTTACAGCATTATTTCAGTACTGATAATGTTTTATCCTGCATGCCGTACAATAGTAAGATTGTAAGCAATGGTTTATTTATGTAAATTCCAGATATAGTTTAATTAATTCTGTTAAATAAGATAGGTAGGGTTTTAGTACCAATAATCATTCTCTGGTTTTACAGTTGGTTTGAAACCGGGATAGGAACAAAATAAATATAATTTCTATAAACTACAGTAAATATATTATCATAGACATTATCGCAGATATAAACCCTAGCTAACATTTGTACAAGTCATTATCTGTCACATAAGTGGACGAGCCAAATTACAATGGGAAGTATATTTAGTTATTGACTGAACATACAAAAGGACCAGCAGAACTGTATTTGACTCAATTTTAAAACCAAAACAACAGTATAGCAATGTCCTTCACCTATTTAACTATTTTTCTGATAGAGTCTTGGCTAAATCAAATCGAATAGTTAACTAAACATTAAGTTTGACCGAGGAGCTTGAACCAAAAACTTATCTCTCTAGTTTTCTACAACAAGAAAACCATTCGACAGAACTTGACTTAGTTATTAACTTTTTAAACAGAAGAAATCAAAGACAGAACAATAACTAACTCTCGGCCGAGTTAAACAAGTAGATTTTTTTTATTTATTTCCTTAAACTTCCATTATTTCCTTATGAGCATAATCACTATAACAGAATCATATATTTAGCTCATTATCGAGCTCTAAATATTTAGTTTCATCTTTCATATGAACGCACAGTACTGACAGAGTCTTATCCATTTAATACATAATCATCTAAGCAAAACCACAGTAGTATCAGCTTGAATCTCTCACCTTTACAAATCTTACAGGGGTCCAAATGTTAAACAAAAACTCATCATCATGAACTCACCTACGGCTATAACTCGCATTAATAAAATCTTTCTATATAAAAACTTCAAAACTTGAAACACACACCATACACCGACTCCAGTTTATAGAATGACTGTAATAAGTCGTGTTTTAAAGAGTTTACATCACACAGGAAATAAAAACAAAACCATTCCTCCCTGGCTATTATAAGATTTAACTACAGCTGAGTCACAATCCACATTAACAGCGTTTTGGAGAACAAAACATATTACCACCACTACACACAGTTATAACAAAAATAACACACGCCTTATACAAGCCTGTGTACAGGCAAAAACTTATATTAAATTAACTATCCAAAACCCTGGGCATTTTTCCAACAAAACCCTTTAAAATGTTACATCGAAACATAAGAACCGAGGTCGTAACCCCGCCTATAGAACAGCCCTCAAGCCTTGTCTTCTTTAAATCTAGTTTACATTACAGTCCTTCTGTATAAAAACAAAACAAGTGCCAAAAGGAGTATACTAGTCACATTATCGACTGAGTCTATCAAACCAAACCAACGCAGGGTTAAACCCTTACCTATTCAATAAATTATACAGTTACAAGATTTCAAAAGGCTGCCGTGACTTATAAGTCAAACAAAACCGACCACCCAAACAACCCACAAGGAGAAATTTTGCCATGGTAAGAACCAGGCTTACCCGGGAATGCCAGCCGTCGCAGCCTGTGCCATCCCATAGTTAGGTGGAGCTCCAATCTGCACAAAACATTAAGATTGTAAACCTTATGTGGATGCTTGGAGTTTTAAACAATTGATTACAACCTTAAAACAATAATTTATGAAAACCCTGTAGCTTACCGGAGTGACAGATGCAGATGTAAACCACGAGCTAAGTAAACCCCACATTAGTCACCAGAAGGAACGGGCTGGGAACTCCAAGGTTACCTTCCACAAATAAAGCCGTGACATATAACTAGCCAGATGAAACCATTATACCATGGCCAAACTTGTTTTGGAAGTACGAAAACAAAACCCTAGGTTATAACCATTTTTGCAAGATACTAATAGCAAGAAATACAACGACTCCCAACATTACAGTGGATAAATACGAAGAGGGGAATAGCATGGAAACTATTTAGCAAACAGTAACAGCTTCGAAGGTAGCTAGAAGTATTTGATAAACTTATAAGATGCCAAATAACAGGATATATAGACGCCTGAGTGATACAAATAGAGAATTACGAGGAGTCTGTAGCAGCACTGAAGCTGTTACTTCGGGACCACAGAGAATTTTTGGACAGGAGGGTTCACAGGACCGAGCCCGAAGGCAAGGGAGAAGTGCCCAGCTAGGGTTCAGTCCACTTTTTATATCACCAATACTTGGATCAAAAGCCACCACGTAGCACATAAATTATTTCCATGCAGTGGGTCGAGGATAAATGTTTCACGACGAACTTTAAATCATTGGCATTTCAAATAAAATCATAAGGTGTGTACAATTCAATCAAAGGATAATCACATGCATATTCCAATATGGTCGAGCCACTAAATCTTCACCCCACTATTTACTCCATGGTGACCATGCCTTCGAATATCGCCTAGTGAACTTAAATGGATTGCCCTACAAACAACAAGTTATACATTATTCATATGTGCAAGGTTATGTTAGACTTTCATCTATGGTTATAAAAATAAAAAGTTTAGCATGAGTATTGGAACTATTAGTAGTGTTACATAAAGGTTGTAGAAGTATAATTCCTATGTTATTTTTAAAACAATAAAAACAATAGGGTAAAAACCTCAATTCTTACATTTTATAGATAGAGCCTTGACTTAATAATTCATGTTCTATGATCATTATAAAGTATTTTGCGTTATAAGTGATTCAGAATAATCATTTCCACATACCCTAGTCTTATGGAAAGAGACAACAGTTATAACGTTACACCTGAGTCGTGAGGATACGAGTGTCAGCATTGGGAAAACTCTTAGTTCTTAATGCTTGACAGACATAGAAATAAGAATAGTTTTCTAGCTAAACAGATTTTGAAATGTTAAAAAGAAGACATGTAATTTACAGGATATCTACAAGTAGTAATGCAAGCAAAGCATAAATTGTTTTTGGTACTTTCCGATTTTTATTTTTGTTACAATGCATGAATAGATACAATGATAATGGAGGAGCAACAAATTGAACAGATTATGAATTGTCGGTCATACTCAAATTTCTCTAGTCAAGAAATTTATGTATATCAATAGCATTCATTCCTGTAGGATTTCCAACTCTTAAACAGTTAGATTAAAAGGAGATCATAGGATAAAAGTTACCTGTAAACATTTGACAACCTGGCTAGTATGCTTAGATTTTACTGAATGTTATGGTACCGATAACTGGAATATAATACTGTTAAATTTTTAAATACAGCAACCCGTACTTACCTGTGTATCTGCAAGAGGAAGAAATTTTCGATGCATTAGCTCAGAAGCTAAGTAAGCCCAGTTCGACATACAAACTCCCCCTTGTGGTTACAAAACAACAAAACACTCAGTAGTAGAAAAGAGAAACCCAAACAACAATTAAGTATGACAAAATATCATTTAAACACATTTACGACCATGTAAGCTAAAACAAACAGTCATGTGGCTGCATTAAATGTTACACATTGCTATCTTAAAAATTTTTAAATTTTTCGAAATTTTTGGGTTTTGACAAACTACCTTCAATTATTTTAGATACTTTGGAAGCTTCATTCTGCAATGTTTCCAATCACTGACTCTTTTGCTACTAATCCTCCCTTAACTTATTTATTTCCTCCTGCAAAGATTTGTTTTCTACGACCTTAGACATTTTCTCCTTTGGTGGCAAAGTCTTTATAAGATTCTTGAGTGTCGTAGCCTTAGACTGTGCATATTCCAACTTCATTGTCATGCCTTGTAGCTCTTTGTCATCCATCAATGCATCCCTAGATTGTGAACTCTAATAAAAAAAATCAACACATTCTTCCTCGAGAGCCTTAATATTCTCGACTATGAACTTCGCTACTTCTTCTCTTTGCTCTCAGACTTCTATAGGCATACTAGGCACCATCTATCCCTATAACTTGTTTATTTTTTCCTAGAATCCTCTAATAACTTTATTGAGTGTCAAATTTTGGTCCTTTATGGGTGCTTTCTTGTCCATGTCAATTTTTGGAAATGCATTATGTTGGATAACCTCATCTTTCTGCTACAGAAGCGTATTGTACTTCTCTTTTAGTTCATCCTGCTCGACTCAATTCTATATCATCGCAGCATAGCTATATTCTTCACGACCTTTTATTTTTTATGCAATCCCCTGGTGTAGGTCATGTTGCCTCTCCATAGGAAATTTTTCCAATGTATCCTTACTCGAGGCATGAACACGAATCTACATTTCCTCTATTGCAAAACTTAATTCCCTGGGAAACAACTTTACGGCACATCATTGCGCAGCCGAAGATGGCTATGACACTAGCCTTGTTTCCTTATCTACTATACCTTGCTACTCATCTCCTGAATGGATGGGTGCACTCTTTATGCCTTCTATATCCTATTCCAACTCTGTCAACTGATATTTAAGTCCCTTAAAAAGTTCTAAGTGTTTTTCTTCTACCTCTCTCCATATGTCCATTGTGGTGTCTTTAATCCTATCTTCCAATGTGTTAGTATCATCCTTTGTTAAGGACAAGTATGCACTGCTCTTCTGGGACTTTCTTTTTTTCCTCTTTGCTTTAGGGACTTCTGAAGATTTCCTCTTCTCTCCAATACATGGGTCTGTCTGTGCCACACTGGATTCATTTTCATCTTTTCCTTGTAATTCGGAATCTTGGTATGCTTTCTCATCTTGTTCCTGATCAATTCCACCATTCTATTGCTCTCATTCCTATGACATATCCTAGGAAATTTATGCTTTAGGAACTGGTACTTTCCATTCTTTCGGCCATTCATATATAATGCTTGCAATAGCTTCTTCCTCCAGCTTGTAGTGCATAGGTAAACATTTCGGGAAGCCTCCTAGCTTGCATAAAGATGAACTGTGACTCAACTTTAAACCAAACAACCTACCTAAACTTCTCAATGACATGAAGCTCCATCCGAGGGGTCTTCTTAAATACTATATTGGATGCCTTCTTTATGCACGTAAAATGTATCATTATTGTCTCTTTGACGATATTCATTGTTGTTGAACCATAATGATCCATACCACTTAGCTGAAAAATGCCCTACCGGCGCTGCAAACTACGAACCTTCCAGTTCATTCCATGCAACTAATGCAATCAAAATTATCATCCAAGAGTAATGAAATGGATTACCTTTCTCCTGAGCATCGAGACAATCTGCTAGAAATTCATTCAGTAGAAATGTTCCCCAGTTCAACTAGATAGATTCAAGACATTGCTTAGCCAATGCTATTATCACTGCAGGAACCTGATTTGGCCAAAATTTCCTCAGAAGTTTATTGTCCAAGGATCCTCTTCCAAGCCTTACTTCTTGTTCCTCAATGGAATCTACATTGTAGCCCCTAATGCTCTTATCCAAGACATACTTGTCTTTCATTTTGTTAGCAAGTTCCATGTCCTTCTCTTTTCCTAGAAAATAGCTCGTTGGGTCTGGTTCTGCTGACAACAATCCAACAATCTGCAATTTCAAGTTTGTATCTAATGATATTTTCCATTCTAACCACAAAAATCCACCATGCACACATAGTAAAAGTTGCTTCACACATACGTTAACTTCGGTAGTGACACCAAAATGTCATATTTCAAGAAGCGCAAAAATGTCAGTTTTTTCCAATCCTCAATCCCATGACAATGGTTCAAGGATATAGGCCATTGAATATTCACTCTGCACTTTCTTCAGATAGTTTTGTATGGTGAACTCATGGAATTTATACGTAACAACAAATCATGATAGGGATATTTTATATTTTATATTTTACCTAGCATATTTCCTTATGTTAGTATGCCCTTCAGGATGGTTAGCGTCTCTAGAGTATACTTTGCATCCTTAATTAATCTGAGTGGTATAGCTGTTCGACTTCCTAGGCGGTACTTATGGAGGTAGGACCGATGGTAAACTAGATGTTGAAGCATTTTCATCATGCTTTCCTTTTGTGTGGTCTTCAGTATTCCTTGTTCGCAACTTCTTTCTTACTGGTACTAGTGACCTTCTTGTCACTATTGGTGTTACCAATGTCATTTCTATTATTATGACCTCTGTCTCTGCAGGATGTTGGACACCATGAATTCTTTAAAAATGCCTTCAGGTGACTTTTCAAGCACACTTAGACACACTTTCTCACGAAACACTAGCTCTTAGACTTCTCCCTTAGCTCAACATCATAATGAATTAATTCCTCATACTGCAACAAATTTAAAGCTCATCCACCATGCCTTGTTGATGCAATAACTCCAAGTTTAACGTACCTGACCAAATCCTTCCTTGAGATTTAACTAAATTGGTATTCATTTCCCTTAATCATTATGAATTCCTTTTAACCATTGTCTCCATGTCTTTTTTTTTAATGGATCCTTTTGTCATTAATGAACCACTTCATGGATTCAAACACGCTTTTTTTTCATTGTACGTGCAAACTGAAATCACTTCAACGTTTACTTGAACCAAAAACACTTTGAAATTTACCTACATGTTTATGTAGACTCCTTTTTAGCATCCAATGCTCATTTCAACTACACATAGAACCTATAATTCACAGTTTTATTTATGTGTGATGAGGATAAGTGTGGCTATCTTTATAGAGTTTCAGCCTACTCCCATTAACTCACCCATCCATGAATTCCCCATTTAACTTGTGTAATTGCACAACACATCCTTTTGTTACATACTAAATCACATAAGGTCCTAACGAGTGCATTCTAACCTTACCAGGGTGTCTAAGAAACTTACTGTCATAAAGGAGAACTAAGTCTCTGACCTGAAATTTCTTTTCTTTTATATGGCTGTCATGCTAGGTCTTTTCTCGTGCTTTTTTCACCTACTGATGAAAACCTGGAATGAATCTTTCTTCTTCTAATTCCATTAGCTGCGACAATATTTCCTTCAAGGCTCTAGTCTCTTTCATCTCTATAAATGTAGAAATCCTCAAAATCGCCACAATATATTCCATGCGCATGACATCCTTTTGACCATATGCCAACTTGAATGATGTATAACCAGTCAAATTTTTACATGTTGTTCGGTAAGCCCATAAGGCCACTAGTATTATCAATTCCTGGTCATCATGGTTCAAATTAAATCTTTGTTAGGGATTTCTCCAAAATTTTATTAAAATATTTGATAGTTTTGTTAGCTTGGGGATGATATGGTGTGGTTTTCTGGTGGTAAATATGAAATTATTCTGTTAATTCTTCAATGGTCCTATTCATAAAATGAGATCCCTGACAACTCATTAAAAATATTGGAAAGCCAAGCTTGGTAGCAATATTCTCAAATAAAAATTGTGCAACAGGCACAAAGCTACAATCCATTACTGGTTGTGCCTTGGCCTACTTAGTCAAGTAATCTATCACAGTAATAATATATCTATCTCTTGTTCTTTTCGCAAGTGGGTTAATATGTCTAATAAAATCAATAGCCCATTTATCAAATGATTGCAACGTTACTTGGGGTACTAATGGAATTTCACTCATCTTGAAGGATTCCCTTCTCTTTGACATACGTCGCAAGACCTGCAGTATTCTTTTGCATCCTTATGTAAGGTAGTCCACCAAAGTCCCGCTCTTAATACTTTCTACATTGTAGCCTTACTGGCATAATTTCCTCCTGCAATGACACCACGAGCTTCTTCCAAAATCATTGGTATTTCATGTTCTAACACACGTCTCCTTAAAATTTCATCAGGGCCCAACTTGTATAGTTGTCCTGCTATGAGTTTAAGGTATGCTACTTTCATGACCAACTATTTCTTTTTCTACACAGTATAATCTTTAGGTGCCATACTTATACTAAAAAATTGAACAATATCCTCAAAATAGTTATCTACCATCATGACCAAAAACAACTACTTATTAGGTAAATTATCATCTAAGTTCCCAACATCTTCCCTTGTTTCTAATATTGAGAAATGATCATGACCTGCATTGATATTCCTTGGTTTTACAACAACTTCAAAGTCATATTCTTGGAACAACAATAACTGCCTGCAGATCCCCCCCCAACACTGGATTATTGACCAGATACCTTAAGGCAGAGTTGTTAGTATACATCTTAAAATGGAATCCCAACAAATAGTGTCTAGACTTTTGAAGTGCACAAACCGTAGCCATCCCCTCCCTTTATGTCATAGTGTAATTCTGTGTGCTGTTGATAATTTCCTTCCAGCAAAATCAATAGGGTGATCAATATCTCCTTCTCCTGGTTGTGCTAGGATTGCGCCCAATGCTATAGATGAGGTGTCGACATGTACATGGAACTCTTTCTTCCAATTGGGAAAAATAAAGATTTGTGTAGTTACCATATTTTACTTTAGCATGTCCATACTTTTCTGGCATTCCTCATTCCACTGAAATTTAATATCTTTTTTTTAATAATTTTTCCATAAGAGGAGTGATCTGAGCATAACTCTTAATAAATTTTATGTAATACCCCATATGTCCTAGTGTCATTCTGAGCTATCACATTGAGGTTGTTGGTGGTAGATATACAATAATAGCTATCTTTGTTGGATCCATCAAGAGAACCTGTTTACACACTACATGTGCCATTAAAATGCCAAAAGGAGCACATAAAATACATTTATGTAAATTCAATGAAAGCTGGTGATTTCTACGGCGATCCAATATTAACCTAAAACTATCAATATGATTCTTCAATAGGATAAAAACCATCCAATCATTAAAATATACCTCTACAAACTTATGGATAAACTCCTTAAAATCTACGACAACTACCCTAGAGAAGATAGTAGGGACATTCTTCAACCCAAATGTCATCACTGTGTATTGGTAACAACCTTATTATCTAGCAAATGTAGTCATATGTCAATCATCCTTGGTGATCCTTATCTGATGATAACCAGAAAAACCATCAGTAAATGAACAGGCCTCTTGTCCTCCAACATTTTCTAAGACCTCATCTCTAAAAGGGGTGGCGAAAGGATCATGTAAACATGCATCATTCAACTTACTCAAACAAACACATATCCTAACATCCCCTGTCTTCTTAGCTTGAACTACCATAGCACTAATCCACTTTGATTCTTCGACAAGTTCAATTATTCCTACATCTGGCATCCTTTATATTTCCAGTTTTACTTTTTCTTTATATCTCGGGTTAAACCTATAAGGTCTTTGCTTGACAGGATTTGCACCAGGTTTCAAGGATATTTTCATTTCTCCCAAGTCGCCTACAATACCCTTCATTTCCGAAAACTTGGTTGGGAATAAATCTGGATATTCATGCAACAATCCGTAACTTTCCCACTAGTGTCGGCATTGTAGTAATCCCCTATGTTAGCAAATTTAGGATTTTCTCTAGAGCGAATATTCACTTTCCTAGTTTTCAAAGGCTATGAAAACTTAGCAGAGTCTATCTCAAGGCATCCTATGTCGTAGTTTCCTTCAGTTTCTGTAATTTTCAAGTCCCTCGGGTCATAATCTTCTTCACCTCTAGTACTATTATAGCATTCCAAGGCCTACTCTAATGTCACAACCTAGTTTGGCTTGTTATATATAGGTAGTGGTACTTCAAAGTTAATTGGCCATTGTTAACTGTACATTAAAACAAATAAAGTCAACAATGTGTAATTCAAAATTAAATATATTAAAAAATATGACAGCGAATAACATACAATAAATACTTGAACATTAAATAAAACAATAGCTAAACTGGTCCATGTAACTCTCTGTGGCATGTTGCTGCATAGGACCATGGAAAGAATGACCACAATGAGAACAACGATGTGCCGCTATTCCAGTCGAACTAGATGGCCCCGCTTGGGATCCACTTGTACCTGGTCTGTCTCAGCCACCACCCATAGACCGTGCAGCAATATGTGGCTCATCCTCATCCTCCCGGCTCTGTGAATACATAGCCATAAATGTGGTATGTCTAAGTAGATGATGTGTGGCACATCTAATAGAGTCATCAGTCTCATCTAGGCTGCTACCAAACCCAGGTGGCTGAGGAGGGGGGTTTGGTTCTCGCTTGGGTGCAGGTGGTCCTCTGAGTGGGTTGCAATGGGCTTGAGGTCGATCTTGGGTAGAGCCAAGACCGACACCCTGAAACTCAGTGATGTCAAAATAATTGACATGGTATCCTAACTCAAACTCAACCCAGAATTTCCCAAGAAAATACTGTGGAAACTCCAAATTATTGCATGGGGGCTTGTCAAACACCATAAACAATCTCTTTCTCGAGTTATCTCTCCATGGCTAGTAATTACACTAGTTCATGCAAACTCGTCTCTTCCTCACTTCTGGATGCTGCCTTGTCCTGGGATCTATGAATTTGTTGTACAATTGTGCTTTTGTGATGTGCAGGTCTTTAATTTGTTCTTTTGATATCCCGATGGAATAGTGCTCCTTCATTCGAGCCCTATATTGGATCATATTAGTGATCTCACTATGGGAAATGTTAATAGATTCAATGATGTTTTTCAATGATGTAGCCAGGGAAACCAGAGAGAATTCCTTGGTGCTCTTCAAATCATCGCTTAAGACCCTTAATTGGTTTAAATATTGATGTAATTCATCCTCGGAGTTTTCAAATGGTTCATCATCAGGTTCGTTGTTCATTCCAATGTTAATGTTATCATCTGACCGTCTGGTTTCACTGGTTTCCTCTGATGGCTGTGGTGTGTTTGTCATTTTGTCAGATGTAATTTATCTGGAATTAAAATTTGTTGGGTTTTAATTGAATGTAATTTTTTTAATTTAAAATTGTAATGAAAAACAAACAAAAAAACAAAAAGAACAACAAAAAATGGAATGGTTTAGCACCTACCTGGAAGAACTGGCAGTAATGGAGGTTGGAGATTGAGTTTGATGTTGAATGGGAGGTAGTTGGATGCTCCAAATGCACTCGCGTGCCTCTAGCTCCTCCAATCCCTCGCTCATGGGTTTGTTACGCAATAACAAACCCGTGAACTATGTTTTTTTATAAAAACACAAGAGAACGCATGCGTGTTTTTTGCGTGCGCGTTAACAACGCGTGCACACATATTTTCGCATACGCGTTAACAACGCGCGCACACGTCTATTGACATGGATATCCAGACACGCGTGCCATATTTAAGAGCGCCTATGCGCTTATTCTATCCATGCCAACTCACTGACGTGGTGGATCGGCATTGTCGGAGTAGGAGCGCGTACGTGTGTTTAGAGGCGCGTTCGCATGTTTTTTTTTTTGCGCTCATCCATTGTCATTGCAACATTTTTGGGTACCATCTTCGTGCGGGTACCCATAGCAAAATTCTACTTACAAAAATCAGAAAGTTAAAAAATATGCGAAAATCAGAATGGGACAATGAAGATATTGAAGAGAAACTACTGGAGAAAGAAGAAGAAAGTCAAGATCTTTAGGAACAACTTAAGAATTTCAACAAAAAATCAAAGGTCGAAAAAGAAACAATGACCGAAATTATTGAAGTAGCAACATCATCCAAGATACAGGTATAGAACTCGAAAAAGGGAACTATTATAGATCCAATTAGTGTTCAAATTCCAGAAAATGCTTACATTGAAAAGGTATCGACCAATAAATCACCAGTAGTACCAAAAGATGAAGTTTTTACAAACACTCTGCAAGCGACTCAAGTACCTTATCGCCATCCTAATCATAAGATTCATTATGATCAATGACAAATTCAAGAGGAAAATAAATAGTATTATTCCTACAAACAAACTAACTACCACCTTGAAAGAGAGCAAAGACAAAATCGACAACTTGTATGGAAGCAAAAAATGAGAAGTTCTATCCAACAAATAGATCAGTTAAAAGCCCCAATGAATGTTAACCTGGGATGGACAACGTCACAAATAATGAAAAAAATTTACGTGGGAATTCAAAACTCATATCGTCTCATTTCATCAAGTGTCATAGCTACCGACACGAAAGATTGTGGGATGACAATACAAGCAAAAAATAAGACGTAAGCCTTGTTTTCAATATGCTTTGATGACAAAGCATTTCTGAAGAGGAAGGCAATGTTACAAACATAAAATGATATATAAATATATCAATAAACATTCATAATACTTAATAATTAAATCAATGATACTTAATAATTAAATAGATTAATTGTAAACATTAAGTGAAAGGTTGAATCCTTTCATATTTAGTCATGAGAGGACTATTTAAAAGTCCCGCTATGTATTCTAAAATCATCTTTCATATATTCAATTAATATATTTTATCCAGTATGGATTTTTGGTGGGTGACTTATTATTTTGGTTAATTCTAGTGCAAACCAGATAAGGTTTACTACATTTAACAACATTTTTTAAGACCCTTACCCAAATATGGATACCAGTGACCAAACAATAGTTAATCCTCTTAATAGGTGGTTTACACCACGCTTTGCCACACAACACATAAGGGGCATACGTTGAGCGGATTTAGAGATGACAAGATGAGCCTTTAGACGCATGGGTTGCTTTCTCAATTTCAAAACCACCACATAAAATTTCTCCCATTCAACCTCTTACACTTGATGATAGAGTATTTTCAGCAGTGGGTTGTCACTGGTATGGGATAACTCCTTACCCAAACGATGCCACAACTTTCCTTCATTATTATAGGTCTCTAGTTGAAATGCATCTCGAGTGAATCAACATGTAGACTACCAAGTTTGTTACACACGTATCTGCTCCAGGGAAATTTCTTTCTCAACTCGTCTCCCCTGCAGATGAATATCGGTTGCATACATTCTGGTTCCTCTATGGTTCTCACCATCGCAGCACCTTCAGTGATGTCATGCAGGGCCTCTCTGAGGTCTAGGAAATGACAGACGAAATTTGTTATTATTCCTGAATAAGAATCTGTCGGCATCAACGCATTTCTCTAGTCTAAAAAATTAATGCATATGATTTCTAGTATTTGGGCCTCCATTAAATGCTCAATTTGTGCATAGGATATGAATATGAAGGGAATGGTAACATATTTTTTTTATCTATGGCACTGGACCCAGATTAACCAACAACAACACAGTACACCAAAAATAATTGGACACACAATCGTCATAAGCAAATAAGGAGCTAGTAGGTGTTGGTGAATGTAGCTTCATGAGGTTTCCTCCAACAAAGTCGGCCTTACAAAAGAAAACAACAAACAGTTAAAAAATATTAATTATGTGATATAATTAATATTTGAAGAATGAAAGAAGGTCGACTCCAAATCATCATATTAAAATATAATATTTAATATGATTATGGAAGAATAGAAATTCGACCCCAATCAAATTTGAGGGGATACTTCAACTATAAATAAGAGTATAGGTGCCTCATTTGAGTACACAACTAACTCGCCATGGAAGACTACCTCCAAGGGAACTTTTTGAATAATAATGAGACTCCTCCCCTGGGAAATCATATCGAGAATCTAGAAGAAGGGCTCCAGCACCTGCTGCGGAGTCAGCGAATGGAGGCGGCGCTAAAATGGATGCTTTAGATCATGCTTACACCGAGAAGACCTTCAAAAATCCCTCTCCTGGCAAGCACTTGAACATGCAGCTCGTGTACAGGAGATGCCCCTCAGCTATCAACCACGAGGTGAAGCGCAAGAATTCAGGGGCTAGCCCATCTCTGGTTTTAATTTCTGATGATGATTAGGTGATATATCCTTAGGGTTCTATTTTTTACAACTTAGTGGCACTGGTATTTTCATAATTATGAGGACATAACCCCCGGACTGCAGAGGAACTGCACCCAAACCTACTCTGAACATCACTATTACCACCATAGTTTGTTAGCTTGGTGTAACACCACTGGTTTGAAATCCCTAGTCTGATGATGGCTATTGTTTATGAATACCTGCAAGGTTGAACATATTGTATTTTGTAAATATTAATACTAAAAAAATCCACAACTGATTGTGCTGAAGTAGTACACTAAAAAGATTGGGGACTTGTGTATTCACCAGAGAAAGTAAGGGGGTTAGGTGTCTTAGGTGGGATACCATGGTACAACCCTCTTAAATATTTAAGTCCCTAAGTTTATCCCATGTCTTTAACCCATTTAAATGGCCTTAGTTATATTTTTAAAATCATAATTATTAATTAATTATGATTAAGTGGGATTTTGGTGTTTTCATGTTTTTACATAAAAATAAATATAAAAATGGCTAGGAGAGCCCATATGGTTCCATATTGCATGAATGAACTTATGCATGTAGGGGAAAAGTAATTGTGGACCATTCTATTCGAAGGGGGAGAAGAAGATTAAATTCTAAGAACATTTTCCATGCTTGGGTGCATCAAAGAGAACATGGGAGATAATTATTATCCAATAACAAAAGCTGATATGAATCCTTGAACCTGTGAGCCAAATTACTGATAAACTTTTGCTACAATCTTGTCCATTTTGTCTTTAGTCATTCCAGTGAAGTGTAAAATGGTGTATGCAGCTGACTTGGTGGATTTATGAGCATAGA
This sequence comes from Larix kaempferi, assembly GCA_027924585.1. NCBI lineage: Eukaryota > Viridiplantae > Streptophyta > Pinopsida > Pinales > Pinaceae > Larix > Larix kaempferi. The sequence continues at coordinate 23,502,191 of BSBM01000370.1, forward strand.
TGGCAGTGTTGTGTTTCACTGTTGTCATAAGGAAATCAATGAGGTTTTAAGTGCACTGTTTGGCATGGAATTTGTATTCAACCCAATTTTCTTGATTGCCAAGTGTAAATTCTGAAAAATTATGGGAACTGGAGTCCACAAGTCTCAACTCGGGGGTGGTGTTCTATTGAGTGATTAGGGAGCATAATTACCTACGATTGGGTGGAGCATGGAAGCCACACGTCCAATTTCCCAATTCATTCAAGTATTTAATAGATAATTTTAATTTATGGAGCGTGGAAGCAACACAGCTGATTTCCAAATTCAAGTATTTAACAGATAAGTTTAATTTATGAGAATGGTGTTTTCTTAATTTTCAATATTAATTCATGATCAAATTTTCCATGGTATTCTGTTTTAAATTGTTGGGTTTAAGCCCATGTTTAAATTCTCACTTCACTTTTGCAATAATGTTTGGAAATTTTATGAATTCCCATTGCCAAGTTCCTACTTAAGATGATTTCCTTAAGAGTACAATGTTTGAAAAATTATATGAATGGTAAATAAGTAGGAATTCCATTCATTTTGATTATTTTTCTTAAGTTGTCTCATTATTTGCAAATAGTTAATTTTCATTGCAAAGGCCTATGCTAAATTGTTAGTTTTACTGTGGAAAAATATTTTAGAAAGGTTTAAACTCTTGCTTTCATATAGTGGAAGATACTATGTGTGGAGGTTTTGTTTGTCTTATTTGCATTTACCATGTTCCAAGATAGAATTTAAAAACCATGGGCCAAATATGAGAGGTATTAGTTTTGAATTTACAAGTATTGGGAATGGTAGGATTTATAAACAAAATTCAATGAGTTGAAATAGTAAATAATATGCATTATAATATGTCCTTTACCTGTTATGTTTGAGAAAGATTGGAAATTTTTTTCCTAATTAATAAGATGAAAAGGATTATGAGGTCCTAAGAGTTAGAAGCAAGGTTCAACATCAATATTCCAAAGAAGTTTTAAATGAATATGTCGAAGGTAATTAATTGGAATAAATAGTTCTGAACTCCAAAGAAGTTTTAAATAATTATGTGGAAGATAATTGTGTTTAATAAATAATATAAACATATTCCATATGTGTTCATTGGTTGTAGCTTGGGTGGTTGGAATGAATGATTGTGTCCCTCCCCACCCAGGTTCAATTCTTGTATTCACTTTCCCCTTTAATCCTTTTTAACTAACTCGTATAATCTCTTCTTTTATTTTCATTACATGTATATAGTAATTTTTTATCTTTTCATTTATAACATTATGAATCATTGTTGGAGAACAATGGCCAAATGCCACACTTAGGAAATAGTTGAGTGGTTTGTTAGTAGTTGAATGATTTGTTAGAGCATCTATATATGTAATGAATTAGATTGGTGTGAGCAACATATCACTTGTGTGCAAAGCCCATTGAGGCTTGATTGTCTCCCTATGTGTGTGAAATTTGAATAAGAGAGCCATCGTCGTTGTTGGAAAATTAATGTTTTTGTGTGTGAAAATCAAATTGCTATGATTGAAAGAGCCATTAGAGGAGAGAGATGCCAGTAGTATAGAGAATAGACTTGTGAGACAAAGAGCCACCTGTGCCACTTTTATCTCTATTGTTTACAGAATTCCACTATGCAATGAAGGAAGGAGCTATTGTTGAGTGCAAGAATAGCTGCCTGAAGAAAGGATCCGATGTTGTGTACAAGAATTCTAGTCTGAAGAAGTCGCTATCGTGAGTGGGTGAAGACTAATGTCAAGCATCACTATCAAGATTTGTGTAAGTGTAGTGAATGATGTAAGTTTTAAACCTATGTAGAGAAGCAAAGCATACATATTCGTTTAAGAAAAATAGAGATTACACCACAACATTCACACATAATACAAATATTTACCCTAGAAACCCTTAATTGGGAAAAACAACAAAACTTAGAGCTGCACCTCTGATTTTCTCATATTTATTATTAACCACTCATAATACAAATATAGGTATCCCATGGCATCTAAAACCCTAATCCATTAACCTAGATTAGAAAATAGACTCCAATGTTGTAAAATTTCAAATACGGAACTTTAACATCAATGAAATTTCTCAAGATCTTAAGTAAATCATTAGACAGTGATACTTAAATAAAATTGGTAAAGAACACTTACTTTGATCCATTGGTGAGAGCAACTCAAGGGATTAGGAACTTCTAAGCCTCCGATACGTAGTCTTTCTGGATTTTTTCTCTGAGATGGGGCAGAGAGAATAACTATTCTCGTATCTGACTTAGGGACCATAACTCTAATATATGATTTGGTTGAAACACTTTCAGTTATGGGCCCATCAATCATAACTGAAAGGTTAACGGTTTTCTACACGTAAAAATTCCATACCTTAATTAATTAATTGATATTTCTGTAAGCCCATTTAATTAAAAACTTTTATTAGATCACATAATTTGGGCTCTTATAATTGATAGCTGACCTATATACAATTATATTAATATGTGAGTCCATCGAATATAGAAAATTACTAACACTCTCCCACTTGGACCACATATGTTTCTGAAAATTGTACATAGCTAGAACCTTAGTGTGCACAATCTTTTGCTATCTCAATTTTGAAATATTCCAAAAACAATCTGGTCCATCAATCATACTTTTATAGGATCAAAGCGGCTTTCGTCACAGATATTCATAACTAAACCCATCAATGGTCACAATATCAGCAAAATTAATGACATAGATCAAGTATGGATGTGTAGCATGGAAATTACATGTTAAGTGATCTCAGTCATGCCTATTTCCAACTGGTCCTGCTTTATGACTCAAACGGTCTAAAACACTTCTAATACTTTATGTAAAACCAAAATAAAAATTATCATCTTTATTTTCAGAGTATTCAATTAATCATGAAATTCATTTATTTCATAGCACTTAAGTCTGTACAGAACATAAATATAAACATGTCAAAAGCACAAAACTAAATAACAAACTCCCACTAAAATGGCATATCATAGCTTAACAATACCCATGTGAGTCACATGCTCATGAAACACTTTAGGTGGCAAGCCCTTAGTGAGTGGATCCGCAATCATCGAGTTTGTACTAATGTGCTCTATTGACACCTGAAGACTCTGAACTCTTTCCTTCACAACCTGAAATTTAATGTCTATATGCTTTGATTTTGACGAACTCTGGTTGCTCTTTGAATACAACTCGGAAGCCTTATTATCACAATCAATTCTCAATGGTCTCTCTATGCCATCGACTATTTGTAGTCCAATGATAAGATTCCGCAACCATATTCCCTGATTTGATGCTTCATAGCAAGCTATAAATTCAGCTTCCATGGTAGAAGAAGCTACAAGTGTTTGTTTGACACTTTTCCAGGAAACAGCTCCTCCAGCCATCATGAAAACATAACCTAATGTGGATCTCCTACTATCAAGACATCTAGCAAAATTTGAATCGGAATATCCCACGATCTCTAAGTGATCTGATCTTCGATAAGTGAGCATATAATATTTAGTTCTTTGTAGATACCTCATAACCCATTTCACTGCTTTCCAATGATCCATTCCTGGGTTACTTAAATATCTGCCTAACATTCCCACTATGTACGCTATATCCGGACACGTACATACTTGTGCATACACGAGACTCCCCACTGGTGATGCATATGGGATTTTCTCCATCTCTCTCTTCTCTATGTCCATTTTTTGGACATTGTAGCAAACTAAACTTATCACCCTTTCCCACGGGTGTGTCTCCTGGTGTGCAATTCTGCATGCCAAATCGGCTGAGCACCTTATCAATATAAGCCTTTTGCAATAGTCCAAGTATACTTCTAGTACGATCTCTATGAATCTGTATCCCTAGAACAAATGAAGCTTCACCAAGATCTTTCATTTCAAATTTACTGGATAGAAATTTCTTGGTTTCATGCAATAGGACTTTATCACTACTTGCTAGTAGAATATCATCTACATATAGCACCAGGATAATAAATTTGCTCCCACTGAACTTGAGATATATGCACTGATCAACGATGTTTTCCTTAAAACCAAAAGAGGTTATCACTTGATCAAATTTCTAGTACCATTGACGGGATGCCTGTTTTAAACCATAAATGGACTTCTTAAGTTTACATACAAGGTGCTTTGAATCCTTAGACTCAAAGTTCTTTGGTTGCACCATGTATAGCATTTCATTGATGTCTCCATTTAGAAATGTTGTCTTTACGTCCATTTGATGTAGCTCTAAGTCATAATGAGCTACAAGTGCCATGATGATTCTAAAAGAGTCTTTCGTTGATACTGGCGAAAAAGTCTCTTTGAAATCTATGCCTTCCTTTTGAGTGAATCCCTTGGCAACTAGGTGAGCTTTATATCTTTCGATGTTACCATTTGAATCACGTTTGGTTTTGAAAATCCATTTACAACCAATCGGTTTTGATCCTTGCGGTAACTCGACAAGATCCCAAACACCGTTGTCCTCCATAGACTTCATCTCATCTTTCATGGCTTCAATCCATTTATCAGAGTTTGGACATAATTTGACTTGACTGAAAGATGTAGGATCATTTTCCAATCCCATATCAAATTCATGTTCATGGAGATAAACGACATAGTCATTTGAAATCACCATTCTCCTTTCTCTGGTAGATCTCCTTATAGGCACTTCAACTTGAGGTTGTTGGGATTCATCAACTTGAATAGATGATGGTTCCTCAACTGAATTGGGAGTTAAAACAGGCATGACTGTGTTTTCTATATTGTCCTGATTTATAGGTTGAAAAGTGTCAGGTAAAGTTACCTAATCACTTTCAGCCGTAACTGTAGTGGGAATATTAACATATTCCTCTTCAAACACAATGTTCCCGTTTTGATCATTCCCACTATAATAGACATCCTCTATAAATTTGGCATTCCCAGTGTCGAAAAAGGATCTGTTTGTTGGGTCATAGAACTTGAAACCTCTCGACCTTTCCGAGTAACCTACAAGGTAGCAGCTAATAGTTCTTGAGTCCAGTTTCTTTTCATTAATCCTGTAAGGCCTAGCCTCAGCTGGACATCCCCACACATGTAAGTGCCTAATACTAGGCTTCTTACTTGTCCACAACTCATATGGGGTTTTAGCTATTACTTTGCATGGAACTCGGTTTAATATGTAAACTGCAGTCTTTAGCGCTTCTCCCCAAAGCGATTTTGGTAGAGAAGAATTACTAATCATACTTCTCACCATGTCCTTAAGAGTTCGGTTTCTTCTCTCAGCTACACAGTTTTGGCTCGGAGTTCCCGGCATGGTGTAT